>JARQOD010000007.1:70216516-70230545 GCA_033576555.1 Oophaga sylvatica
TGAACTGCATTGAGCGAAAACCAGCCCATGTTCCTTATGTTGCCTGCACTACACCATTTAAGCCTAGAGTCATTTTCCAGCCTGCTCCTGTTCCTGAATTAACTCCTGTCTTGGTCCATCTGCTTGCAAGTGCAGCAAAGAAATGGTTAATTTGTTCTGGTTTTCTGTTTGGATGCCGTAAAATGGTCTGCTTCTGATGAGCTCATCGATATCTCATATGTAGAACCAGTATGGCCAGGTCTCTCATCCATGCCTTAGTGTCATTTCAGTACAACATCAGTTCTTTCTGGTACCAGTTCCTGAAGACTCTGCCTCAAACTGCCCTTTTTCTGGTTTTTAGTGTGGCCCATTGCAGGGTACAACTTGTAGTATTATTGCTCCTGACTCCTGGCTACTCCTGCCATGCTCTTACATTGCTTAGCATCATTTATTTTGAGAAAAATTCTAGAAATTCTATGATGTACGGTTCCCTCATACGTCGCTAAACACAGTATGACGCTGGTTCAGTAGCGGAGCCTGCTTCATACGCAGCAAATGCCGGCTTTGTTAGATAGCCAGTATCTGTCTGTTCCTGCAGCAACCCAATCTTGTTTCAATCCCTGCAATTAAATCCACCGTGGCAATTATATTACATCATAACCGGTGTTGACACTCCTATTGGCTGGCCCCCCCTCAACCAAACCCCAATAAATCGGTGAGAAAACATGGTAGCTAGGGGCCTGATAAAGGTTCCCCATAACAGTAATTTTAGTCATCCTGTGAAGGTCAGTGTGTAAGAGTACTCAAATTTGCTGCATAGTTCTATGCTGTGTTAGTAATCAAATCAAGTCCCCTAAGGGGACTAAAAAATAAAATGAAAAAGGTTTAAAGAACATTAAACATTACATAAAAGTTTAAATAATTCCCCTCTCCTCCCTGTAAAAATAAAGATTTGTTATTGTCATGTTAAAAAAGTCTGACATATAAAAATATAAATTTACTCAAACTATTAAAAAAAGTCAACAGGAAAAAAAATGGAACACTAAAACTGCACTTCCCCCACCACAAATGGAATAAAAAGCAATCACAATATCGGATATACCCCTACATAATATCAATAAAAACATCATTTTTTTGGTCACTGTGCCTTGATATACAGTATATATGCACTATTATGGTTGCCACTTATAGATTGGGTCTGACTTTACAATATTACTTGACCATTGTGTTACATAGGCACCTTATTTTTGCTATGTATATATATATATATATATATAATGTACACTAAGGTATTTTGTTTATTTGTGTATGAGGCTTCCTGAGTGGTATGTTTTTTTAACACATTCTCTTTTTAATATGCTTATATATTAACTCTCTTCTGTATTGCAATAAAGTTTCATTCAATTTTAGTTATTGGGCATACAGTTCTTATTTTCACAAAAAAACAAGCCTTAACACAGAAAAATTAAAAAGTTACAGGTTTAAAAAAATGGCGACACAAACAAATTTTTGCATCTTTTTTTTTTTTTACAAATTTCAGAATGTTTCTTTTCACCAACAAATTAATAAAAACACTTAACACTGAACAAGTTTGCTTTTGCCGTATTTACACTGACTTGGAAAATTAAGCAGCAGATGATTTTTACTGCACAATGAAGGCTGTAAAAACAAAACTCAAAAAAATCTGAAATGGTACAATTGCACTTTGTTTTTTTTACCATTTCTTCACACTTGGATTTTTTTCCCCTTTTTCCGGCATAGTATATGGTAAAATGAACTATTATTCAAACCTTTAACTTATTCTACAGAACGCAGGCCATTATGGCTCTTGGAAAAAAGGAAAAGACAAAAGTGCAAAAATGTAAAATTCCAGTTCAACTACACTTGCCTCTGTCACTTACTGTCCTAACATAATAACTGTAGCTTTGGTTTTAGGTGGAGATCCACTTTTAAGATTATTTGGATTCCCTTACCTTCACGACCTGAGTAATTTATCTGAGTTTCTCTAGAATTCTGCACATGTAAATTTATACTCGGAGGGGACAGTTCAAGATACCAAGGGTATATCCAAAATATATCAACTGGTTTAAGGAAAGTGTAGAACTCTTTAATTGGGTGCATAGGGACATGGTTCGCGTAGACTGGGTGCCGAGCGTGGAATATCTCAGATGGGCAACATTGCAATATTACAGTATCCTGAGAGATGTTCTCTATTATTTTCAGTTCACCAATGATGGACAGATTTCTTAATACAATAAAATAAACTAAAACTCTAGAATATTATCATCTGCTCTATATAGTTTGCATTCATAGTTGCCATAACACATCGGGAGCTGCATATGTTTGGAATTATCCAGTACTAGTAGCTACCGCAAGTCCTTAATTAACCCAAGGAGCCTTCATAACTGCCAGTAACATTGTCTCTAAATGTAATATAATGATTAGTGACAGAAGATTTTACTTTTACCATGAGGATTATAAAATATGAACCCCTGTGCCCTAAGTAATATTAATAAATGTTTTACACTATGGGGCCTTAAATTACATGAATATTCGCTGTCTTTCTTGAACAAGGTTCAGTGTCAAGCTCATCTGAATAAAAGGTCTTCTGATTTTTTTTCTGTTAAACATTTTTTTTTCCTTTGCTGGAAAAAGTAGTAAGGACTCTGAGGTTCCTTGACCTGATTCGTAAAAAAAATGTGTCAGCACAAGTCATAGGATCCAAACTTGACAGAAACTTTTTCTGATAAAGTTTCAAAAGAGATTTCAAATAAATGAAAAGGGCACTTGAAAAAAGTTACTTTTAGTTTTTCATCATTTTGGGCAATGTATCTATTTCTACAAACATATCCTGTACGTATATTGACAGATGGGATAGAAAACTATGATAGCAATGGTGGTCACGCTAAGAGGGGTTTAGTAGAGTGGCAGTCAAACTTTTTGGTAGAATGTGTGGCTCAAGACCTTCAGTCTAGTTTTCAGAGTGGTCACAGGAATGGGGCTCCAAGGAACAAGAAAATTAATACCTATTGTGGTAAAACCCCTTTTAGTTGACTGCTTAAAGCAGCGGTGGGGAATCTTTTCTCTGCCAAGGGCCATTTGGATATTTATACCATCCTTCGGGGGCCGTACAAGCTCAGCCCACAAAGTACATCCTGACTCTGGCACTGGTGTCAGGACGTAATCTTGCATTGCATGCCTGTCATGACCCAGGACGGGGTTTTGTCTTTGCCCCGTCCTGGTCAGACTGGGGTTAATGGTTTCAGCCTCTCTCTGGCAGAGGGCGGCTATTTAGTTGCCAATTGACCTAGGTCTGGTGTCAGTTATACTCCTGCCCTCGGCTGAGTTAGTTGACCTCCTGTGTGCCTGTGCCTTGTGCCTGATCTTGTTGCTTGTTTGGTTTTGACCCGGTCCTCTCTTCGTTGTGAGTTTGTCTACTGTCTTGGTACTGTGTATTTGCCCGATCTGGTTTTCTGATCCCTTGGCTACGTTCTGGTTATTCTCTGCCTGCTCCACTTGTACTGCGTTGCTCCCTCTGTGTATGACCTGGCTATCCTGACTATCCGTTTTTTCTATGCCCCTTGGTAACTCTGTCCCGTAGTTACCCTTCTAGTAGTTTTCCTTCTGCTCATAGCTCTCTGAGCTTAGGCCACGCCCATCAGCAGTCACGTGCTTAAGGTCCTTTGGCCTGAAACAATCTCTGTCTGTTACTGCCTTCTCTGAGAGACCTGTGGCCGGCGCCGCCCCTTGGCAGTCATGTGCTTAGGGTCCTGTTAGTCTGAAGCACGCATCTTCACCACTACTACCCCGCTCCACAGGTATCTTTGAGTGCAGTCTGTCTTATTCAGGACACGCGCACTGGCTCAGTGAGCAAGTGCAGTGCGGTGTTCGTGATATTATAACTGACCGCTTTTTTTTTTCCTGTGTGTGGTGGATCATCCTTGAACCTGATTGACTCTAAGCTGGTGGCCAGCTGTAGATTAGGGACAGTTAGGTTGGAGACTCCTATAAAAATAATGGCCATTGATTCTACACCTCTCACCAAGGACGGTGTCCATTTTGTCTCTGAAGGATTCACCCTCAGGGTGGGGGCCCTTCACCAGGAGTGTATGTCATGTTTTGTTTTGGACAACTTCTCTGCTGGCCTGGTGTTAGGGTTTCCCTGGTTGCTACGGCATAACCCGATTATTGACTGGGATTCCCGTGATATTGTTAAATGGGGATCTAATTGTTCTGAAAAATGTCTTGCTACTGTGTCTGTGTCATCCGTTGGTCTGGAAGGTATTCCGGAGTACTGAAGGACTATGCGGACGTTTTCTCTGAAAAAGAGGCTGAAGTTTTACCACCACACCGCCCATTTGATTGTGCCATTGACCTGGTTCCAGGTACGAAATTGCCCAAGGCCCGCTTGTATAACCTCTCGGGTCCCGAGCGGGCTGCTATGAAAGAATACATTTCCGAGAGCCTTCGTAAGGGACACATTCGTCCTTCTGTTTCCCCCATGGCGGCGGGGTTCTTTTTCGTTAAGAAAAAAGACGGTGGTTTGCGCCCATGCCTCGATTTTCGAGAGTTAAATAAGATAACTGTGAGAATTACTTACCCCCTCCCACTTATTCCTGATTTGTACAACCAGTTGTCTGGGGCTAAGTGGTTTTCGAAATTGGATCTGCGGGGGGCATATAACCTTATCCGGGTCCGGGAGTGGGATGAGTGGAAGACTGCTTTTCTCACTACTGAAGGGTTGTTTGAAAACTTGGTCATGCCTTTCGGTCTGACCAACGCACCAGCAGTCTTCCAAAATTGTATTAATCATGTGTTCTCTGACTTTATTGGGCGTTTTATGGTTGTGTATTTGGATGACATTCTTATCTACTCGCCTGATAAACAAACTCACATTGATCATCTTCGGGCAGTTCTCCAAAGGCTCCGGGAGAACTGTCTCTTTGCTAAGCTAGAGAAATGTTCATTCTTCGTTCAGGAACTGTCGTTTCTGGGGTTCATTGTGTCTGCTAAGGGGTATCGCATGGATCCTAATAAGGTGCAGGCCATTGTTGATTGGGTACAACCTCGTGATTTGAAGGCTCTGCAGCGTTTCTTAGGATTCGCAAATTACTATCGCAAGTTTATAAGGGGGTTTCGCAGGTAGTTAAACCTCTCACAGATCTGACTCAAAAGGGGGCTGATGTCAAGAATTGGTCAGCCGCAGCGGTGGCGGCGTTTCAGTTCTTAAAAAAATGTTTCATGTCTGCTCCGGTTCTTATTCAACCGGACCCGTCTGAACCATTTATTGTTGAGGTGGACGCCTCGGAGGTGGGGGTGGGGGCAGTGTTGTCCCAGGGACCCGCCACTTTGACTAATTTGAGACCCTGTGCCTTTTTCTCTAAGAAATTCTCTCCTGCGGAGAGAAACTATGATGTTGGGAATCGAGAACTTCTGGCCGTGAAGTTGGACTTTGAAGAATGGAGGCATTTTTTGGAAGGTGCTGTCCATCCTATTACCGTGGTTACGGACCACAAGAACCTAGCTTACATTGAGTCTGCTAAAAGGTTGACTCCTAGACAGGCAGATGGTCGCTTTTTTTTTCCAGATTCCAGTTCTCCATCACTTTTCGGCCAGGATCCAAAAATGTCAAGGCTGATGCCTTGTCACGCAGTCTGGATCCAGTGTCTCCCCCCGAACCTCCATCCTCCATTCTTCAGCCTGGGGTGGTGGTGGCAGTTGTTTCTGCTGGGTTGGAGCAGGAGATTCGGGAAGCTCAGTCTCTTGCCCCTCCGGCTAAGCCGGTGGATAAACTTTTTGTACCAGTTCAATTTCGTCTCAGGGTCCTTTGGGAATTCGATGACTCAGTTCTGGGTGGACATCCTGGGATCTCGGCTACCCGGAGGGCCATCTCTAGGATATTCTGGTGGTCTTCTTTAGCCTCTGATGTTGGGGAATTTGTGTCTGCTTGTGGGGTATGTGCCCGTGCGAAACCCCCCCATAACCGGCCGGCCGGGGAATTGGTGCCACTGCCAATTCCTGATAGACCATGGACCCATTTGTCCATGGATTTTATCACCAACCTTCCTCCTTCCAAGGGTAATACCGTCATTTGGGTAGTGGTGGACAGGTTTAGTAAACAAGCACATTTTGTACCCTTGTCGGCTTTACCTAATGCAGAAACGTTGTCCAGATTGTTTGTTGAGCATGTGGTGCGGTTGCATGGGGTACCCTTGAATGTGGTGTCTGATAGGGGGGTACAATTTGTTTCCAGATTTTGGAGGGCATTTTGTAAGAGGTTGGGTATTGATCTGTCTTTTTCATCCGCTTATCATCCAGAGACTAATGGGCAGACTGAGCGGACCAATCAGTCTTTAGAGCAAATCCTGCATTGCCTGACCTCAGCCCAACAGGATGATTGGTGTACTGTGTTACCTTTGGCTGAGTTCGCATTTAACAACCGCACTAACCAGTCTACGGGCACATCTCCCTTTTTCTGCAATTATGGGTTTCATCCACATTTTGGGGAGTTCTCCCGTTTGGACTCTGGGTTCCTGGGGCGGATGGGACAATACAGCGGTTGGGGAGTTATGGCAGGAGGTCCAAAGGAACATTACTAAGGCTCAGTCTAAATATAAGTTTTTTGATGACAAAAAACGGTCTGTGGGGCCGGTGTTCCAGGTTGGGGATAAGGTATGGTTATCTACTAGGAATATAAGGCTCAAGGTCCCCTCTGCGAAACTTGGACCTAAATTTATTGGTCCTTATGAAATTACGGAAGCAGTTAACCCGGTGGCATTTCGCTTGCGTCTCCCTCCGTCTCTACGGATTCCCAACGTTTTCCATAGGGCCCTTTTGAAACCTGTGGGGTCCTGTAGGGAATGATCGTTGTCTTCCCCACCACCGGTTTTGGTAGATGGGCAGTCTGAGTACGAGGTGGAACGAATTCTTGACTCTAGGTTTGTCCGTCGTGCTCTTCAGTATCTGATACATTGGAAAGGCTACGGTCCAGAGGACCGGTCGTGGGTTCCTGCCCATCTGTTCATGCGGATCAGTTGGTCCGGGCCTTTCATGCCAGGTGTCCTGAGAAACCCGGGGGTCCGGTGGCCCCCCGTTGAGAGGGGGGTACTGTCATGACCCAGGACGGGGTTTTGTCTTTGCCCCGTCCTGGTCAGACTGGGGTTAATGGTTTCAGCCTCTCTCTGGCAGAGGGTGGCTATTTAGTTGCCAATTGACCTAGGTCTGGTGTCAGTTATACTCCTGCCCTCGGCTGAGTTAGTTGACCTCCTGTGTGCCTGTGCCTTGTGCCTGATCTTGTTGCTTGTTTGGTTTTTACCCGGTCCCTCTCTTCGTTGTGAGTTTGTCTACTGTCTTGGTACTGTGTATTTGCCCGTTCTGGTTTTCTGATCCCTTGGCTACGTTCTGGTTATTCTCTGCCTGCTCCACTTGTACTGCGTTGCTCCCTCTGTGTATGACCTGGCTATCCTGACTATCCGTTTTGTCTATGCCCCTTGGTAACTCTGTCCCGTAGTTACCCTTCTAGGAGTTTTCCTTCTGCACATAGCTCTCTGGAGCTTAGGCCACGCCCATCAGCAGTCACGTGCTTAAGGTCCTTTGGCCTGAAACAATCTCTGTCTGTTACTGCCTTCTCTGAGAGACCTGTGGCCGGCGCCGCCCCTTGGCAGTCACGTGCTTAGGGTCCTGTTAGTCTGAAGCACGCATCTTCACCGCTACTACCCCGCTCCACAGGTATCTTTGAGCGCAGTCTGTCTTATTCAGGACACGCGCACTGGCTCAGTGAGCAAGTGCAGTGCGGTGTTCGTGATAATGCCCTTCAGTGTTCAGTAGTGAACACAGTGTGTGTGTGCTCACAGATCAAGAAGAAATTAATGAGCTGCAGGCAATCAAAATACAGCTCCCTGCCAAAGCACTGCAGTCCCTGAGAATCTGCCCGGGGGCGGGATAAAAGGTCATCGAGGGCCGTAAATGGCCCTGGGGCCTGAGGTTCCCCACACCTGGCTTAAAGGGGTTGTCCGCTACTTGGATCACTAAATTCCCCCTTATAAAATAACAAAACCTAATACTCACCTCCACTGCGGCACTGTTACAGTGGTGTCGGCACTGGCTCTCCCGGTGAGTCAGGTGATCACTGCAGTGAATCAGCGTTGGCTTCACTCTCCCCACCTTTCTACAAATCAGACATCGAGGGGAAGTGAGAGCTGCTGCTGTTCTCTCACTTCCTCCAGATGCCAATTATGTTCATAGGAGAGGAGAGTGAAGCCAATGCCGATAGGAGACCCCGCTGACCATAAGAGCGTACACTCTACAGGTGAGAGCGTAAGAGAGAGCGAGAGAAACTCGTTGACCATAACAGCAAATTTTAAGAAATTTGACTCGAACTTAAACCTTTGAAGATCGATCCACTCATCTCTATCTATTATGCATTACATCTGCTATTGTCTGTTCTGAACTGAAAGCCCACGTCTCTGATCTGCCTGCATGCATTCTGACATTAGCTCAGGAGCACAGAGACAAACAAACACTCCCACTTCCTGTAATTCGTCTCAGTGTCTCTGCTGATAGAGAAGAATTACACTTGACACCAGGCAGTGGACAGTAAGTTAGACAAATACCCAGTACCTGGCACTTTGGAATGATTTTAAATATATTTTAAATAAAATGTTTTGTAAATTGCCTATTGCACAGTATCAGAAAGCCAAAAAAAACACATTCTGCTCTGCAACAACAAGGCCACAGCCTTTAGAATTTAACATTCTGTAAATAATACGCTGTTAACAAGCTTGCTCTTCCCTGCTCAACCGTAGAGAATGAAAGATATTGAAAGCACTAATTAATGAATCCATTTGCTCTTTACTTCCAAGTTTTACACAAGCCGCTGTTTACAATATTGAAGGTCAAACTCTTATTAGAATAATCCCTAATGCAAATTTTTGTAATAAAATATGACAACCTCAATTTTCTCACAGATGGAAGTTCCTAATAAATATAGGTCAACACTGTATCTGAATTGTTATCAGCATAATCAATGTAAATAACCATTGTCGGCTAGGTAATCCTTGATTTCCATAGTGTCATGGGACTACCATTTTCAGGAATGGCAGCAGAACTGGGATTTCACAACAGAGAAAGAACAACTTCATGAGATGCAGATTGTGGTATTTTCAACTAAGCACATGATATTGCATCTAACTCCCAGATTCAACTTTACAATTTTGTGGGTTTAATGCAGGGGTGTACAAACTTTTATTGTCTATCGACAATATTGCACAACTGCAATTTTTATAAGTTGCATTTGAGAGTACATTTACAATTTATTAATTGCTTTTTCTTGCATTTTTGCAGAATTGAAGGCAAGGTGATATTTTTGTCGTTTAACCAATGGCTAAATAATTTATATTTTGATTGGAATTTTACTTGAATCCAAACATGTTTTTTGAAATCTGGGGAAAAGGAAGTGAGTTCATTTTTTATATATATTTTTATATTTTTAGTAGAATTAATTGGGTCAAAAACAAGTGATCGGAGCGGGCTTCAATTGCTGCTGTAGTGGGCGGATGAGCCACCGCTGCCATCGGCTGGTTATGGACACGGCTCATGTACATCACACGTCGGAAGAGGAAAACATTCAATACAATGTGGTTGAGTGTTCCTGAAAATGTCACTTGGTGCAAGAGAAAAATTGACAAGAACAGATCACACCACACAACCTTGGCCCTCTCGGATCAGGATGCGCTCATGATGATGTGTCTGCAGATATGTAACGGGACAGAGCAAAAAGCAGCAGGCACATTGCCCCCAGCTGTCAATTAAATGGTGTGAAAAAACACTCTCATAATATTATCACATTATCAAATGGAGCCAAGATAATATTTACATGAAGATTTGATCTGTAGAAAATAATGATTTATTACTTGCCTTATACAGAGGCACTGAAGAGAAGCTATGGGACTTGCAGAAAATCTTGTTAAGCCACAAATTAATTTACCTTTATTTTTTTCCCTATGTAAACCCAAGAGCACAGCTAGGAAGCGCTGAACACAGTGTCTACTGTAGTGTCTGCGGTATCAAAAAATGTCTGTTTGAACCAGTGGTAGACATTGCGTTAAGAACTTCCTAGCTGACCCAGGGGATAAAACGCAATGATATCTTTTCAATTGGAGAATAGGCAGACTGAGGAAAGTATATTATGGACCAAAATGTTTGTGAACCTTTATTGTGGGATTGCATATTAAATCATTTATTTAATTTCATCTACTTTGAGTGCCAAGTTTTCTTACGTATTTGTTACCTGCACTGTCCGAATGACCCAATAAACAAATCATGCAAAAGAGATCAGTGAATCAATTCAAAATTTTGTTGAACTTTTAACCCCATCACCCCCCTAGCCTGTTTTCTCTTCATGAGAAAATTCCAAATTTTAAAATTTTGACCAGTGTCACTTTATGTTGTAATAACTCTGGAACGCTTCAACAGATCCCACTGATTCTGAGACTGCTTTTTGATGACATATTTTATTTTATGACAGAGGTATAATTTGTTTGATATGACTTGCGCTTATTTGTGAAAAAACTGAAATTTGGCAAAAATTTAGCAATTTTCAAAACTTAATGTTTTATGCTTTTAAAACAGAGAGTTATATCACACAAAATAGTTAATAAATAACATTTCCCACATGGCAACTTTATATGAGCACAATTTTTAAAACATTTTTTTTTTTTTTAGATAGTTGACCAGCAATTTCTAATTTTTCCAACAAAATTTACAAACAATTTTTTTAGGGACCACATCTAATATAGAACTTTGGGGGAGAATGTGTGGCTCAGGACCTTCATTCTAGTTAAGTCATGCCTCTATTCGAGAGACCCTGATGTGCCTAAACAGTGGAAAAATGCCACAAGTGACACCATTTTGGAAGCTAGAACACTCAAGGAATGTATATACATGTGCGAAGAGCACCATGAACCTCCAGGGGCCTCACAAAAGTTTATAATGTAGAGCGGTTTAAGTTTAAAAAAAATCACATTTTTGCCACAAAATTGTTTTCTTATCCCAAACTTTTTTATTTTCACAATAGCTGGAGAAAATGGACCCCAAAATTTGTTATGCAATTTATCCTGAGTACGCTGATATCCTATATGTGAGGGAAAACTACTTTTGAGGCCCAGTGCAAAGCTCAGAAGGGAAGAGTGCCATATTGGAGTTGACATTTTGCTGGACTTGTTTGAGGGTGCATTGTCACATTGCCAGAGCCCCTGAGGTGCCAGAACAAAACAACCGCCCCATAGGAGACCCCATTTTACAAACTACACCTCTCAATGAATTCATCTAGGAGTGCAGTGATCATATTGACACCACCACTTCAATGAAGAAAAAAAAATTATATTTTTAACACCAAAAATTTGTTTTAGCCCCAGATTTTACATTTTCACACGGGAGTGAGTGGGTGAAAATGGCACCAAAATGTGTCTCACAATTTCTACTGAATATATGAATACCCCAAATGTGGCAAAACAGTACTGCTTAGCCATAGAGCGAGACTCGGAAGGGATGGAGCGATATTGCCAAATAGGCGTCCACAGTGCCACTATCTGCTTCATTATAGGGAATCTTTTGTTGAGGGTTCCTTCTGATTCACATATTTCAGAGATTTGCACCTAAACTTCCGTATAAGCGCTCAGCGCAGAGCACACGATAAATGTGCGCCGAGTCTTACTGCGATCTTTGAGAGGCAGAATGTAAAAATCAACAGCAGGTGAAGAATTGGTTTAATTTATTTTTTACGCCGTTCCTCGTGCAGTATAAGTGATTAGGCGACTTTATTCTTTGGGTCGGTGCGATTACTCAGATACAGTAAAGATGTATATCTTTGTACCGTTTCATTACTCAGATACCAGATTTATATTGTTTTTTTTTGTTTGGCTGCTGTTACACACTAAGGCTAAGTTCACACTGGGCATTTTTGTTGCATTTTATATGTGTTTTTTAATGCTAGTTTTCAGCTGCATTTTAAGGTACCAGATATGTCTATGAGTTTTCAGAAATCTCATGCACACAGATTGGTTTCTTTGTCATCAGTATTTTGTGCTTTGCATGGTTTTTTAGACATACAGTATGTCACTACTTTAAGCGTTTTTTCAACGTTTTTCACCCATGGAACTGAATGGAAAAAAACACACCAAAAATGCCCCCCAAAAAGCTCCAAAACCTGCATTTTTGCCTCATCTTCCTTACTGCCAAGCACTCAGGTTTTGCTGCAGAAAAAAAAGCAACAAAAACCCCCAGTGTGAACCTAGCCCTAAAAGATGCTTTATTTGTTTTCGAAAACCATTTTTTTGCGCCACCATATTTGTAAAGCTATAATTTTTGCAGTCATGTGAAAGATTTTTTCGTAGGACAAGTTGATGTTTTTATTGATATCATTTTTGGGCTCATTACATTTTTTAATCGCTTTCTATTCCTATTTTTGGGAGGCAGAATATGCAAAAACCAACAATGCAGGAGTTGTTTTTTGGGCTTTTTTATGCTGTTCCACATGTAGTAAAATTGATAAGGCAGTTTTATTCTTCGGGTCAGTATGATTACAGCGATACCCCATTTATATAGTTTTTTTTATGTTTTTGGCGCTTTTACACAATAAAAACTATGTTATAGAAAAAATTATTATTCTTGCATCGCTTTATCCTGAGAGCTATAACTTTTTTATTTTTCAGCTAATAGAGCTGTGTGGTGGCTAATTTTTGCAAGACAGCATGATGGTTTCAGTGGTACCATGTTTATATACATTCGTCCTTTTGATTGCATTATATTCCAATGTTTGTTCGGCGGCATGATGATAAAGCATAATTTTTTGCCTTTTTTTCACAGTGTTCACTAAAAGGATTAACTAGTGAGACATTTTATAGGTCGGGTCATTCCGGATGCGGTGATACCAAATGTGTGTATTTTTATTGGTTTTTTTTCTTCTTCATAATAATATTTATTTATGTGTACAATATATTTTTTATTTTTTTATTATTATGTGATTTTAAAAAAAAATATTTTTACAACTTTATTTTCACTTTTTTTTCATTTTTTTTTTACTAACGCCGGTGTCACACTTGCGAGTGTGATGCACGAGTCTCTCGCATCAACACCCGGCACTGCTGCCGGCACTCGGACCGGAGAGTGCGGCTGCATGTATTTTTATGCTGCTGCACACTCTGGTCCTGAGTGCCGGCGGCAGTGCCGGGTGATGATGCTAGAGACTCGCGCAAGTTTCTCGCATCACACTCGCAAGTGTGACACCGGCGTTACTCTCACTATGGGACTTTCACTTTCTGCTGTCTGATCGCAGTTACAAGGTACAATAAGCATCATGCATGAGCCCCGTGCTGCAGACACAAGTTAGTTAGATCATGCACTGCGCATGATCTAACTAACTTGCTAGCACCAGGTGACCTGGATGCCGTCATGATGACATTGGGTCACCATGGCAACAATTGAGACTCTGCAATGATGTTGCGGGGTCTGCGGTACAAGGGCAGAGGTTCTTTCTTCCCTCTGCCTGCTCTGTAAATGCTGAAATCGCTCTGATCACAGCGTTTAGGGGGCTAAAATGCCGGAGCAGTGCGGGCTGGGTGTCAGCTGTCAAAATCAGCTGACACCCGGCGGTGATCTCCGCCCCACAATCCCCTGTGTGTAGGTGATCGCCATTATGTACATGTACTGCATTGGTCGGGAAGTCCTTCCCGATCATGACATACATGTACTGCAAATATCGGGAAGGGGTTAAAATCCCGGTGAATTTAAACAATTTGTGATTTGCTTTGCACGGATTACTAAACATGACTGCTGTCACTTCACAGATTGCTAAGCGTTGCATCATCAAGAAAAGGATTACATGACCTCAGTTGCAGCCAGGTGGGCTTCCCCATAGTGCCTGGCAGCGATCACATCACATGGTACAGCACAGCCAATTATGAAGGACTATCATGTACTGAACAGAGACCCTGCACCCCCAACGTGCATTTCACCGTCATGTATGGATATAAGGGGTGCTTTAAAGAGGAGG
>JARQOD010000007.1:70230645-70300267 GCA_033576555.1 Oophaga sylvatica
GCGGGCTGTGTGCTTGATCGGTATATGTGCGAGGCTGTGTGCTTGATCGGTGTATGTGCGGCGGTGTGCGGGGCTGTGTGCGTGATCGGTATATGTGCGGGGCTGTGTGCGTAATCTGTGTATGTGCGGCGGTGTGCGGGCCTGTGTGCGTGATCTGTGTATGCAGGCATCGTCGGATGGGACTACAAGTCCCATCCGGCGATGCCTGCTACAGTGACAGTGAGTGACACATTAGCCAATGATGGGACAGTAGTAGTCCCATCATCCGGCTAATGTGCTGAATGTAAAAAAAAACCACATGCATTACATACAGAACATATAACATACAATGACATACAGAACATACACATGACATACAACACATAACATTGAGCACATACTCACCTATTCCCCGACGCCATCGATCTGTGTACCGCTCTGCCGCCGGGAGAGAATGACGTCACTACAGTTAATTCTCTCACGGCAATGCTGGGTGAGAAAATTCCCACGCAGCATTGCCATAAAGTGAGACAATGAACTCAGGTAACCTCAGTGATGCACTGCAAGAGCCATTGTCTCCTGTCAGTGTATCACTGGGAGGCCCTACAGAGCAGTGGCATAACCTGATGTCACTGTTCTATAGGGGAGACCGTCGTGGGACATTCGTTATTAATTGGACTGCATCGGACAGGGAGTATACGGTTGTTTTATTTTTTTACGTTTTATTACAGGAGGTCGAGGGCGTTGCTTGGATCTGAGCGCATAATAAAGATATGAAAACCGTGTTGTGTTTTATTTCATTAAAATACTTTATTCTTATGCGTGTGTTGGTTTTTTTAACCCTTTATGTACCCTTGATATAGTCCATTGTGTACACCTGATATAATCCCTTGTGTACACCTGATGTAGTCCCTTATGCACCCCTGATATAGTCCCTTGTGTACACCTGATGTAGTCCCTTATGTACCCCTGATGTTGTCCCTTATGTACCCCTGATATAGTCCCATATGTACACCTGATATAGTCCCTTATGTACCCCTGATGTTGTCCCTTATGTACCCCTGATGTAGTCCTTTATGTACCCCTGATGTTGTCCCTTATGTACACCTGATATAGTCCCTTATGTACCCCTGATATAGTCCCTTGTGTACACCTGATATAGTCCCTTGTGTACACCTGATATAGTCCCTTGTGTACACCTGATGTTGTCCCTTATGTACCCCTGATATGCAGTCCCTGTGTACCCCTGATGTTGTCCCTTATGTACCCCTGATGTAGTCCTTTATGTACCCCTGATGTTGTCCCTTATGTACCCCTGATGTTGTCCCTTATGTACCCCTGATATAGTCCCTTATGTACCCCTGATGTTGTCCCTTATGTACCCCTGATATAGTCCCTTGTGTACACCTGATATAGTCCCTTGTGTACACCTGATGTTGTCCCTTATGTACCCCTGATATGCAGTCCCTGTGTACCCCTGATGTTGTCCCTTATGTACCCCTGATGTAGTCCTTTATGTACCCCTGATGTTGTCCCTTATGTACCCCTGATGTTGTCCCTTATGTACCCCTGATATAGTCCCTTATGTACCCCTGATGTTGTCCCTTATGTACCCCTGATATAGTCCCTTGTGTACACCTGATATAGTCCCTTGTGTACACCTGATATAGTCCCTTGTGTACACCTGATGTAGTCCCTTATGCACCCCTGATATAGAGACAGTCATTGCAGTCCCTGAAACTTGCGATCCAGAATTGCAAACTCATTTTGTGAATGTTTTATTCATTTCGGAGAAAGGGCACGGTCCGATAGAAACAGCAATAATAATATGCTAAGACATGGAATTAGTGTACCCTGAAGCATTTCTCTAAAAAAAACTTTGATCCACTAACTGGTTATGTGCTTTTACTTGGTAGCTTATGCACAAATCAGAGGACTCCATGACATGAGGAAAATATTTTCTTTTTCCTGGCGTAAGAACATTAAGAATGATAGAAGGAATTAACCATCTCACTACCAGATGATCCAACAATGTGTTGCTATGGCTGCAGCAGCGGACGACTTCTATTTTACAGGCTAAACTGATTAAAAATAAATTATTCCCTCTGGAAAGAAATTACCATGGACTAAAAGTGAAGGGAGCTCATTTAGAGAATATATTATGAAGCACTCCCCTAATTGGACAACACATTTCGGCAGCGTTTTCTGCGACAATGTCACAGCAGCATTGTTCCTTTCCATTTGGCTGCACAACATCTTGCTATATAATATGGAATAACAGCAGAAACATTATTAAAGGTGATTTACAAATGCAAATTTCACAGAATGCTGAATAACATGGAGGTCACAGGTTATGGTAGTGAATTATACACTTCTGTTTTATATCACAATAGTTCTTCCAGGACCCTCTCTCCCCCTCACAGATTACAGCTACAGTATTGCCTACGAGGGAAAATCACATTTCCATTAATTAAATTTTTTTATGCATTATTACATTTTCCATCTGTGAGGGAAGAATAACTCCTGTGCCCCCTGTTCTTAAAGCAGAGGTACATGATTTTGTGACATAGGTTCTCGTCCTTCGGCCGGAGTCACACTACTGTAGAATACGGGTGAGTGCTATGCGAGAGAACATCACATAGCACTCGGCCCAGTGTTAATCTATGGGGCCGCTCACATCACCGTTTGCTTTCTCGGGTGTATTCAGTGTGCGTGTAAAATTGCAGCAGGCTGCGATTGTCACCGAGACTCGCTAATGCTAGCCTATGGGTGCGAGAAACCATGCGTCCGATTTTTATGCACCGGTGACCTTTGAAGAGCCGACAATTGATGTGCCGCATACAGTAAAATCACACTGACAGGTTAGAATAGAATAGATAAAATAGATATATGCACATAGAATACATAGATATATAGATGTCAGTGACAAATACATATATATATATATATATATATATTTACATTACATAGATACATAGATAGAAGAAAAGCCGACAATTCATCTGCCGTGTTCTGTAAAATCACTGCAGGAGCTGACAGGATAGAAGAGCTGAATTACATACAGTAAAAACAAATAGAATAGGTAGATATTTATATATATAGGTGTCTGTGACAAATACAATTAGTACAGTGTACTTGTATTTAATACTTCACACTAGACCTTGGAAAGCAAGAATAAAAACCTAATTCCAGCTCACCAAGTTGCTCCATGCTCATCCACCTGGGGCTCAGACACTGGCCTCGCCTTGGCCTCACATCAAGGATAATAGAAAAAATTGGAGTCCGGCTCAACAGGACTGGATTTTCCTTTTCTTTTTATTTTTCAAAAGAAATTATAGTGCATACAAAAGAAAATTTTCATGGTCGACATGACCCAGTCGACACATTTCGACTGCACTAAGCAGTCTAAGGCTGCTTTCACATTTGCGTTTGAGCGACCTGCGCCTGTCTGCGCACGGCCGCCGCTAAGCTCCGCCCCCGGCCGCACCTCCTCCCGGCGGCTCCGCCTATTGGCGCATGACGCCGCATGCGACCTGCGTACCCTATCTTTATCATTAGGTACGCAGGCCGTGTGCAGGTATGCGTTTGGCGGCGCATGCGTCCTTTCGACTGGTGCGCCGAACGCACCCAAACGTTGCATGCTGCGTTTTGGTGCTCTCGGCGCACCGTCAAAAGGACGCATGCGCCGCCAAACGCCTACCTGCGCACGGCCTGCGTACCTAATGATAAAGATAGGGTACGCAGGTCGCATGCGGCGTCATGCGCCAATAGGCGGAGCCGCCGGGAGGAGGCGCGGCCGGGGCGGAGCTTAGCGGCGGCCGTGCGCAGACAGGCGCAGGTCGCTCAAACGCAAATGTGAAAGCAGCCTTACTCATGTGTAAGGCCCCTTGTTGTGTCATGGAGAAGAATGCATATCAATAATGACGTAGAACCTACTGAACGGAAGACCCGGCCAGAGGCAAGATTGAAGAGCTGATCAGAGTAAACTGCAGCAAAAGGACACAAAAAATAAAAAAACATAGCTGTATTTGCCAGGTCACAATACGAATACACTTACAGGATGCAGCAACCACAATTCATAGAGGCAGAGGCAACACAAGTGTAAAATACTGAAGAAACAACCACTCACACACCTACCAAATCATGGAGAGGATGGTCACTTAGTATTAGAATTGCACAAGGATAAGGCTTGTATAGGGTGCCAGTCATACAGATATAATGCACAGCTCATCAGGGTTCTGGCGGAGGCTGGACGGGTAGTAGGAAGGCAGGGGATGGATGAGTATGAGATTTTATTCTTAAGGGTTCGCTTACACCAGCAGATGAGCAAACGATATCAGACAAGTATTTACACAGGACAAGAATCATGAACTAAATTGAATTGCTTTTATAATGTAACAGGTTGCGGGATGCAGTGATGGACAGGAGGCAGAGCAAGGGTTAACAATTTTAATTAACAATGGGAGACTCCACGCAGGGAGGTAAACAGTTACATGAGGGAATAAATGGTTCAATTTGCAAAGGATATGCAGAGTTACAGAACAATGAATCAGGTAACAGCAGAAGTTCCTCAGTCTGTGACTTCGGCTGGTAAGTCAATAGCGCCAACAAAGGCTGGAGTGAAGCTTATCCAAGAAGGTCCAGTAGGAAATGAGGATCCGTCTTCTGGTGGCAGAGGTCAGTCTCCGGTACCTTCCTCTGAGCCCCTAGTCCATAAGTTGATGTGGCCAAATCAATTAAGGCCACAGCGCTGTCCGGGTCTAACGTAGACCGGCAAGTATCAACTGGCAAATCTGGGTGCAAGTGTCTGTCCCGTACCCGATTTCTCTTATGTGGCACGTGCGCTGTACTCATGGACACGGAACGTATGGCACCTTGCTCTCTGGTAGTAACCTGGCACCTTACACCTCTCTCTCTCAAGTCCCCACGGGTAGCGGCGGGAGTTAACGGACGCAGGCCTGCGCAGCACCCGTGCTCTGGGGACGGAGCACTCCTCTCAGCCTGCTGTATGCCGTCGGCTGTCTCGTGTAGGGCAACTCCTTGACAGTTGTCCCATTTTTCCACAAGTCCAACACTCACTTCTGCGCCTGTTTGGTGGGCGCTTCGGTCTGGATCGCCGTCCTCCACGAGAGGCATACCCCCCTCTGTAATCGCTCTTCACCCCAGGATACGGGATTAGCTTCTGGTTCTGCTGCTGGAGTCTCTCTTACGCTCCGTATCTCTCCTCTAACTTCTCTTAACTCTTGCCGTGAGTTACCACAAGGTATGGGATTGGACTCTATGGCAGCAGCAAGGGCTTTCTTTAGGCTCCCTATTTCGGCCCTCATTTTTCACATTCCCTGCCGTAATTCGTAGGACCACTCTGGCTCTTGCTCGTTCGGAGTGGGTACTTCGTGGCTTCGGACAATCCCTGCCAAGGCTGCGGTCCCCTGCTCCTGCTCCCTTATGCGCCCTTCCGCCCCAATTTCTTCAAAAGTCATACGCGGTTTAACACGCAAGCACTCCCGCAGGGCCTGTTTAAGCAGCGCATCTCTAAAGCCTGCCACTAGCTGGTCTCTCAGGACTATATCAGGGGGTCCTACGCCTATGTCATCCCGCTTAACGGTCGGAGCATGGATCTCCTGCAGTGCGTTCATGTATTGGGTCACAGACTCCCCCTCCCTTTGGACTCGGCTAATCAAGCGCATGCGCAATTCTCAGATGCCCGTGGGGTCCCTGTACATTTCCTCTAGGATTTGTAACACCTTGGTAAAGGTGTCTCGCAAACTAATTTTTTTCCGCCAATTATGAATTTACATTCATTCCAATGCTCCTGCTGCTACTGATCTATAGCCTTGGAATATCCTATTAAGGACTTGAATTTTAAACTCCTCCTTTTTGTCGATCACATTGTTGAACGAGCGAACAATCTCCATTTACTTTAAACTATCTTTGAAAATTGAGCGAGAATTTTTTCGCTCTCCTTTCAGACCAATTCAATTAGCATTTGATTTATTTGATGCAAATCGAATTTATCTTCTGGATTTGCCCAAATTGGGAGATTTGCAAACTCTAATTATGATAGAAATAAAACTTCAAATAAACTATAGTTATATATATATAAACAATGTACAAAACTAATTTATAGCAAAAAGCATAATAACTTCTGAATATAATAATAATATATTTTATTTTGATAGTGCTAACATATTCCATAGCGCTTTACAATTCAGAGACGACATGTACAATCAAGATAAGACATTACAGGGTAACATATAGTTCGATACTTATCAAGAGGAGTGAGGTCCCTGCTCGCAAGTTTGCAATCTATGAGAATATAATAATGTTTTACAATATTAGACCATGATGGAAAGATTCAACAATCATCAACCAACATTATTTTTCATGTGTAGTGCGAGTGCTCCCTCTAATGGTTGAAATCGCTAAACGCTCCAGTTTACTTTGTGTAGGCTGCAGAATTTAACATAGAATTGAACAAGTCAAAATAATGTAGAAATAGACTTTTACTTGGATGTTATGGCACTAAACATAAAGTAAAAGAAAATCATACAACCGAAAGCAAAACTATTTGCAGCTATGAGTATTATTGGAATTGATTCAGGGCTACAACTGCAAACAGTAAAATTCCCAAATATACCAGTAACTATTGTGATCCCATATTTCAATGGATTTGGAACGTACATTAAAAATGGTTTAAAAATATTAGTAATTATTAGGACATGATCTATGGAGGTGCGTACACGATTTACTTTGCAATGTAATAGAGGGTGGTACAAGGGACAGTAAAACATCTTCTCAGCAGTAACTTTAAGGTGCGGAAAAATGGCGCAGGAACACATAACACAGTTTGTTGAAATTCAAGGTGGACTCTACTTATACAGTACATCTGAAATTGACTAAAAGGTCGGAAACACGATAAACCTTCACACATTAAAATGTACAGACTTAAAAGCTGCCAACAAAGTCTTAGTGGTAAAATAGTCACTGTTATTGGGTAGCAAACTGTCCTGCCTTCATGAGGTTGCTGGCAAATCCTAGACTTCATACTTGCTCACTACCTGAGACCTCGAACACTGATATCTCTTTCTACAACTTTTAATCTGCAGTTTCAATAGCAGAACCCCCTAAGGTTCAGATTATGTTCAGATTATGAATCACCAAAAAAAAACAACAGACTCTAATTTGCTCAGATTTTCCTGCTCTATAACATGCTACCTCGGGATCAGACATCATATTCCTTTAAAAATGATTATATTCCTGGTAAATGGCTACTCCAAGATATAAGATTACCTTCAGTAATCCACATAAAATTGATATGCTCCATTAAAGGTACTTATGAGTTAATGAAGTTCTGTGATCACTGCAGCATCAGCAATAATTTAATAAAGCAGCCATGAAAAGTAGGAGCCAGAAAGGAAGCTCCTCTGTATATGAAACATGGCAGACAATGATAATAAGATAAGGTCTGTGTAATGGGAGAGATGGTGGAACCACTGTGCCATGGTCCAAGGAGAGCCTGGAGGGGCGAAACTAGATGAACACCTGACTCTTCGCTAGAGTCCCTTATGGTGGGGTTAGACATGGCTCCAGAAGGACACCAGGTGCTACACCAGGATGGACCATGGACGCATGGCAGCTGATCCCCAAAGGGGCAGGAAACTTGAACTGCCTAGAAGAGAAAGTTCCGCTGGTACAGGCAGGAATGGCAGGAACACAGTAGCTGCAGGTGCTGGCAGGGAAGACTGGAATGCAGGCAGGCACTGGTGGGTGCAGACAGGTACAGCTGGTATATAGGCGGACAATGGCAGGAGCAGGCAGGTATGACTGATACACAGGCAGGCACTGGCAGGTACAAGCAGGTACAGGAAGTATGGCTGGTATACAGGCGAGCACTGGCAGGTGCAGGCAGGTACAGCTGGTATAAAGGTAAGCACGGCAAGTGCAGGCAGGTACGGCTGGTATACCGGTGGGCACGGTAAGTGTATGTAGGTACAGCAAGTATGGCTGATATAGAGGCAGGCATAGGCAGGTACTGGAAGATAAACTAGAATGGGGGACCAGAGAACTAGCAAGCATGCAGACTAGCAGAGTATACACATTGCTCAGGCACCTCTCATCAGGTGGAGGTGCCTTAAATAATAAGTGTCTCTCAGCTATTGGCTGGATACACTTTAGGACTGAGCGCACTGTCCCTTTAAGAAGGAGGGAACATGCACATGCCTTAAGCACAGTGCCCGGGGATCTGCAAGCCATTTGCAGACCCCAAGTAGCAGCAGGAGGAATAGGAAGTGCGGGTCAGGGTTTAAGGCAGTGAGCGAGTTTACGTGCCTGCCAGGGAAGGAGGGAAGCATGCAGGGATGCCAGCGCTACATTCTGTAATACATCTAAACTTTTACAGGTGTTATCCTGTGAAAACAGAAGGATAGGTAATAATATACTGATCAGTGGAGGTCCGACTGCTGGGAACTGCACCGATTGGCAAAACACAGAATTTTTATCCCTGATGTGGCATTTATATCCTTGTTACAAAATGGAGCAGTAGTTAGGATCCACAACCGCTGCTCCCTTTATTCTCCATGGGGCTGCCAGAAAAGATGTGTGAAGCACTTGGCAGCAGCATAGGGAAAGAATAGAGTGGTGGTTGAGCATGTGGTTGCGGATTACTGAAAATCCATTTTTTTAATCATTGACTAGAAACATAATCATGTTTAAAGCAAACCTATTACAATGAATGTGATGTCTGATCCTGAGGTGGCATATTCACCTTTAATGGGAAGCACATAGGTGTAGCAAATAATTTAAAATCACAAATCGCAAAGTTTTTTTTATTTTTGATTGGAGCAGCTCTTTAGCATTGGTTTTGTTTTTAAGCCACCGCTGCATACCTCGTGTCTTAATTGCTCATCATTTCTCTTGCACTCTCCAGTATGTTTTCCATTAGCACAAATGTAAGATCTCTAAAAACCAGCAGAGAATTTTAGTCTCCATTTTACACTGAAGTCAGCAGACTAGGAATTGGAAAGATGTTGGATCTTCAAAATATAGAAACAGTGATAAATTGAACTCTAAGAACATTTTACTAATTCTGTAACCTATAAATAAATCTATTTGCTACTTTAGTAAAGATTTGGCAAAGTAAGAGTAAAGAAGATCCATTTATATCATAATTGTCAATATATGCTTGGAAATTAAAAAAAGTATGGCATTGTAGACTGTACACTAATTGTAGACATCTATGGCACAGATATATACTATAGGTATGTCCTTTAGTCAACTATTTGGCATATCTAGAAAAGAATACATTCGTCATCAAACTAATTAAATAGGTAGGTAGTAAAAGTCCAATAGCAACCTTCCTGGCTGTAAGTGGATTTTCAAAAACTGAGAAAATCAAATTTGAATCTATATAAATGGGGCTTTATGTGCACAATCCTCTCGATTATTTCTCGTCTATTCCAATATTCCACATCCAGCCTATATTACTGGGAGGGAGAATCTGACCAGAGAAATATCTGAAACTTGGATCAAGTAGCAAACTCTAGATCAGAGGGTCTGAAAATGAATTGAGATTGCAGATTGATATTTAGAAAAATTTTATGAAATAAAAGTAACCACTAACATTTGTAAAATATTTTTTTTTCCATATCAATGGAATCTGCAGCAATTATTTTACAGAATAACCAATGTAATGAATTGGTTTGCTGAGTAAATTAGCAAAGGACAGGTCATCCTTAACAAGATACACTCTTTTTAATCGCTCTTCTCTTTTGTAAGAAAATGAGTACAGGAAAGCTCACTCCTCGCGAGTCGCTACCACTTCCCACTTTCCCTACTACACTCCAGATCTCTCCATATACATCGGACAGTCCCTTGATGACATGTAGTAAGTTATCAGCCTTGTTCTGAACATACACAGACACCATGATGGAACTCCACAGTTATAAGTTATTAGAGGCTTTCGAATCCATGGGTGTCAACTTTTATGAAGGGTTCAGAATTGGTTTCCATTTTTGACACTTTATTCCAGATAGTAACAGAGTCCAAACTATAAAAATGTTTGACATATTAGATATTTTATTGAGGATCTGAGATTTTATTATTGTCCATGTTGCCAATAAAAAAAAGAGACTTTCATAGATAAGAAAGTTTATTACTCTGAGTGTGGACATACATCAAAAGTAGGTCAGAACAAGTGGACCTGGTGTATCTTCAGTAGAGCTCAGTGTCCTCCATAGGGAGCAATATAATGTGGATATGACAAAATCATAAAAGAAAATACTTGCACTTCCAAAGTCATGAGATCACAGAGAGTTACTCCAAAGGTAAAAAAAAAAAAACTTTATATAACTTTACAGTCTGAAGGAAATGTCTGAGAATTGGTATAAACTTTATTAAATGGCTGTAAACAACGGAATAATGGCAACCAGAGACAAACCATGCAACTGCTATAGAGACGCTAGCGAGAATGGGTTCAGAACTAAATTGTTTCCCATGCCTCTCTTCACATAGTCTTTGCATTTACCTATAGTGGTGTCACGGGTGTGTCGCTGCGAAGATCGTCGCGATTGCACACCCTGACTTCTCACAGCTGAGTTTCTGCTGCTGGGTGTTTTTCGGCAGTGAGAGAGTTAATTCTCCCTCTCTCTGTGCTGGACAAGACCAGCCTCGCTCAGCTGCAATTAATGTTGCGATAATTGGATTTCTTCATATACCTGCCTGTCTGCTAGGGAAGTGTCGGTGAAAGCATTCATGCAGACCAGCAGAGCGGATCATATTGAGAAGTCTAAAGCTAAGAGTACCTGTTGTGGTTTTCTCCTCTCCTCGCTTTATTATTTATCTCCTTACCATTTGGTGTTCCCTCTGTAGTTGTTGTTTTGTATGCAAGGTGTCTTTTGTTTTACCCCTTGTACTGTCTCGTTCGTCTTATACTGTGTGTAGGCAGTTACCTTCCCGTTCCCTGTGGTGGTAATCAGGGTCCTTCTCAGGACTAGATTACAGTTGTCAGGGATTCACAGGAGATAGGGTTACGCTGGCGGCCTGGACCTCTGTACCATCAACAGTACCTCCAGGTAGAGGGATTAGTCAGGACCCCAGCTTAGGGTCAGCATAGACCCCGGTCCTCCTTATGCAGAGACAGCGTGACATTTTCACCGACCACTAAAAATTTTCTCCAGTCACCATGGATCCAGTAGTCAGTCTCGCTCGGCAGTTGCAGAGTTTGTCCATGGAGCTGGTGGACGTTAAGTCCAAGGTTTTGTACCCCCCGGAGCAGGCCGGACCTGAACCTAAAGTAGCTCTCCCTGACAGATTCACTGGGGGGCGGGACAAGTTTTTTGCTTTCCGGGAGGCATGTAAATTGTACTTTCGGCTGCGACCTCGGTCATCTGGAAGTGAAGAACAAAGGGTGGGGATTGTCATCTCGCTCCTACAAGGAGACCCCCAATCCTGGGCGTTCGCTCTCCCCCGGGCCTCCAGTCAGTGGATGGGTTTTTTGCAGCTCTGGGTCTTGTATATGATGACCCGGATCGGGTCTCCCTTGCTGAATCTAAGTTACGTAGGATACAGCAGGGAGATCGTCCGGCGGAGGAATTCTGTTCGGAGTTCCGTAGGTGGGCCACAGACACCCAGTGGAATGACCCGGCTCTTAGGAGCCAGTTTTGTCAAGGTTTATCTGACAAATTAAAGGATGTGCTGGCACAGTATGACCCCCCCATGTCACTGGAGGCCGCTATGGCCCTTGCTATTCGTATTGACAGACGTCTTCAGGAGAGGTGCGGGGTAACTTCGCCCCCTGTTATGACTCCACCTTCCTCAAGGGTCCCTTATACGGAGGTTCCCCTAGTCAGTCCAGAGGAGCCTATGCAATTAGGAGGGACATCATTCTGGGAGAGGGGATCGGTGGGGCGCCACAAAACAAGAAGTTGTTTCTTCTGTGGGAAAAAGGGACATTTTATTGGGGGTTGTCCATCCCGTTCTTTGCAGAGTGAGAAGTCACGGAAAACTATTGATCCCAGATTGTGTGGTGGACGGCAATCTGGGAGTAAGTATTTCGTCCCTAAATTCGTCTCAGTTTCTCGTACCGGCGGAGGTGGTGGTGGGTGTGAGAACTGAGAGGATATCTGTTCTTCTGGATAGTGGGGCCGGGGCTAATCTGGTGGATGCTTGCTTTGCCCGGGTTCAAGGTATGCGATTGAGTGTGTTGGCTAAACCCATCCCCATATTCTCGATCGACGCCAGACCTCTCGGTCAGGGAAGTTTTTTGCAAGCAGTGCATAACATAGATCTTCAAGTGGGGGCGTTACATAAAGAACTGTTGTCTTGTTATGTGTTGGAGGGTCTTCCTACTCCTATAGTGCTGGGCCTTCCTTGGTTAACTAAGCATAACCCGGTTATTAATTGGCAATCCAGAGAGATAAGTCAATGGAGTGAATTCTGTAATAAAAACTGCATGAATACGGTCATTGGTACGGTCGCTCCGAGGGCCTTACCTTCATTTCTGGTAGACTTTGAGGATGTATTCTCGGAGAAAGGGTGTCAAGAATTACCTCCTCATCGCGAATATGACTGTTCTGTTAACTTGATCCCTGGGGCCAAATTACCGAAATCTAAGTTGTATAACCTTTCTGGTCCTGAGAGACAGGCCATGAAGGATTATATTTCAGAGAGTCTGGCTAAGGGGCATATTAGACCTTCATCTTCCCCGGTGGCCGCGGGGTTCTTCTTTGTGAAGAAAAAAGATGGAGGCCTACGACCTTGCCTGGATTTCCGTGAGCTTAATCGGATTACGGTCCGAGATCCGTATCCGCTCCCACTTATTCCCGATCTCTTCAATCAGATCGTGGGTGCCAAATGGTTCTCTAAGTTGGATCTCAGAGGGGCGTACAATCTGATTATGATGAAGGAGGGGGATGAGTGGAAGACGGCGTTTAACACTCCGGAGGGGCATTATGAGAACCTTGTCATGCCATTTGGTCTGAGTATTGCCCCGGCGGTGTTTCATCACTTTGTAAATGACATCTTTCGCCACCTAATGGGACAGTTTGTGGTCATATATCTGGATGATATCTTAATTTACTCGCCGGATCTTGTGTCTCATCAGGAGCATGTTAGACAGGTGTTACAGATCTTGCGGGATAATAAACTGTACGCCAAATGGGAGAAGTGTGTGTTCGCCGTACAGGAACTTCAGTTTTTAGGATTCCTGGTGTCAGCATCCGGTTTTCGTATGGACCCTGGGAAAGTGCGGGCAGTTCTTGAGTGGGATCTGCCAGAGGATCTTAAGGCATTACAACGTTTCTTGGGGTTTGCTAACTACTACCAGAAATTCATTCGTAATTTTTCGTCCATAGTTAAACCTCTCACAGACATGACTAAAAAAGGGACGGATTTTTCAAAATGGTCTGACAAGGCTTGTCAAGCGTTTTCTTCCTTGAAAAAATGTTTTGCTTCAGCACCCATACTTATTCAGCCTGATGCGTCACAGCCGTTCATTGTTGAGGTGGACGCTTCCGAGGTAGGGGTGGGAGCAGTATTGTCACAAGGTTCGTCCCCTGGTAAATGGCATCCGTGCGCCTTCTTCTCTAAAAAATTGTCGTCCGCGGAGAGGAATTATGATGTCGGCAATAGGGAACTCTTGGCCATTAAGTTAGCTTTTGAGGAGTGGCGTCATTTTTTGGAGGGGGCAGTCCACCTAGTCACCGTCATTACTGATCACAAAAACCTGCTATATTTAGAGTCCGCTAAACGTCTGAATCCCAGACAAGCTAGGTGGTCGTTGTTTTTTACCAGGTTTAATTTTGTCGTCACATATCGTCCTGGGTCAAAAAATGTTAAGGGGATGCCTTATCTCGCTGTTTCCCAGGGGCTGGGAATACGGAGGACCCGGTTCCGGTCCTTCAGGAGGGGGTGGTGGTGTCGGCAGTATGCTCTGAGCTTGAGGAGGAGGTATTGGAGGCTCAGGGGGACGCCCCTGTAGGACCTCCAGGGAGACTGTTTGTTCCAAATCAGTTGCGACAAAAGGTGATCGAGGCACACCATAATTCAGCTTTGGCAGGACACCCAGGGAGTAAAGCAACTGAGGATCTCCTCTCGCTCCGGTTTTGGTGGCCTAACTTACATAGGGAGGTGGTAACTTTTGTCGCGTCCTGCGAGGTTTGTGCGCGCTCTAAGACCCCACATACCCGTCCGTCTGGGACCCTCTTACCTTTGAAGATCCCGGAGCGTCCGTGACTCATCTGTCTATGGACTTCATTACGGACCTCCCGCCATCTTCGGGTAAAACAGTCATACTCGTTGTAGTGGACAGGTTCAGCAAGATGGCACATTTTATCGCTCTTCCTGCTCTTCCTAATGCTAAAACTCTTGCGCAGGTGTTTATTGGGGAGATTGTAAGACTTCACGGGTACCCTCCGATGTGGTGTCGGATCGGGGGTCTGTTTGTGTCCAAATTCTGGAAAGCATTTTGTACACGTCGGGGATGCAGTTGTCATTTTCATCGGCTTTTCACCCGCAGTCCAATGGTCAGACAGAGCGTCTGAACCAGAGCTTGGAGACATATCTCCGGTGTTTTGTGTCAGAGAACCAGGAGGACTGGGCTTCTTTCTTGCCTCTGGCGGAGTTTGCTCTAAATAATAGGCGGAGCGAGTCCACTGGTAAGTCCCCGTTTTTTGGGGCATATGGTTTTCACCCCCAGTTTTGTACTTTCAATAGGGGGGGCTCTTCTGGGGTTCCTGAGGAGGAACGATTTTCGTCGTCACTTGCTTCAGTGTGGAGAGAGTGCTGAATAATCTGAGTACTATGGGGAACCGATACAAACGTATGGCTGATAGGAGGAGAGTGTCTGGTCCGGACCTAAGTGTGAACGATCTGGTATGGTTGTCTACCAAGAATATAAAACTTAAGGTTCCCTCCTGGAAACTGGGTCCCAGGTTCATCGGGCCATACAGGATCAGTTCTATAATTAATCCGGTTGCATTCTGTCTTGACCTCCCTCCCACATTTAAAATTCATAATGTGTTCCACAGATCGTTGCTTAAGAGGTATGTGGCGCCGGTGATACCTTCACCTTTACCTCCTCCTGTGGTGGTCAATGGTAACTTGGAGTTCCAGGTGTCAAGAGTCATCGATTCACGTCTGAATCGCCGGTCCCTTCAGTACCTTGTTCATTGGAGGGGGTATGGTCCTGAGGAGAGGATGTGGGTTCCTGCGTCGGATATTAACGCAGACCGATTGGTTCGGGCCTTCCACACTACTCACCCAGATAAACCCAGCCCTGAGGGTCCGGAGGCCCCTCGTAGAAGGGGGGGTACTGTCACGGGTGTGTCGCTGCGAAGATCGTCGCGATTGCACACCCTGACTTCTCACAGCTGAGTTTCTGCTGCTGGGTGTTTTTCGGCAGTGAGAGAGTTAATTCTCCCTCTCTCTGTGCTGGACAAGACCAGCCTCGCTCAGCTGCAATTAATGTTGCGATAATTGGATTTCTTCATATACCTGCCTGTCTGCTAGGGAAGTGTCGGTGAAAGCATTCATGCAGACCAGCAGAGCGGATCATATTGAGAAGTCTAAAGCTAAGAGTACCTGTTGTGGTTTTCTCCTCTTCTCGCTTTATTATTTATCTCCTTACCATTTGGTGTTCCCTCTGTAGTTGTTGTTTTGTATGCAAGGTGTCTTTTGTTTTACCCCTTGTACTGTCTCGTTCGTCTTATACTGTGTGTAGGCAGTTACCTTCCCGTTCCCTGTGGTGGTAATCAGGGTCCTTCTCAGGACTAGATTACAGTTGTCAGGGATTCACAGGAGATAGGGTTACGCTGGCGGCCTGGACCTCTGTACCATCAACAGTACCTCCAGGTAGAGGGATTAGTCAGGACCCCAGCTTAGGGTCAGCATAGACCCCGGTCCTCCTTATGCGGAGACAGCGTGACAAGTGGCCCCTAGGGGGAGTACACTGCCTACCAAGTTATAGAAAGTACTTGTAGAAATCTATGAAGTATAGCTCTCCCCCTAGTGGTGGCAGAAAGAATCCAGAATTTGATAATGTACTCAACTACATTGGTGGATGCCTGGGATTGTGATCTAAACAACAGTTTCTGCATTAAAAATGGAATGGTGAAAATGTAGCTCTAAGTGGAGATTTAAGCTAGATCATAATGGGACTCCCCTGTCCCAGCTTCGGCATCAGCCCGCGCTCCCTTCTCCTTTCTCCTATGGCCGTCTTTAACTGCATTAGTCCGTCAGGTTTTTCTCAAAGCATGGCAAACCCTTCCAATATCATCACCCTTGCTGAGCATGTGCACCCCTGCTCCATTCAGAATGGAGTTGAAGAGCCCATGGTTCCGGATGAAAAACATTGAGACAGAGTGTGTAACGGGGACACACTGAAGATTAGACAGAGGTCAACCTGAGAAGGTCTGAGAAAACCAGTGTGTAATGTTTATTAAAAGAGATGAGGAGGATTAACACAAAAAAAGAAACAGCCCACCCTTGTCCGAGAGTTGTGCCTGGATGTACTAGGGTACCTGTATTAGGATTCTGTAACAAGTCAGTTTGTGACATTTCTTTGCTCCTAAATATTGAATGATCAATTGTGAGCAGTATTTGGATGAATGGGCAAAAATTACCACAAATTCCAAAAATTAGACAAACTCCAAAATCTTCTAGAAAGCCTTCACAGTAGAAGCTGTCGGGCTGCAAGCCATGAACCAACTCTATATTAATATTTATGGTTGTAGAATGGGAAATCATTAGAGCTCCTGTCTGTGTAATGTGGATATGCTCCATACAGTGTATGGCAGTCAATTAAAATAATACATATAAAAACAGATACTAAATATTGGCGGGTAGTATTTAACAATTATACTATTTTTATATTAGTCTAATTATATGAAGTCATTAGATAACATATTTATATTGGCATGAATCCTATTATTCATGCTGCCAGTATTATTATTGTTATTTTTATTATTATCATTAATTATAGAACCTAAAATCATAGAATCACAGAATATTAGAGTTGGAAGGGGCCTCCACGGTCATCGTGTCCAACCCCCTGCTCAATGCAGGAGTCACTAAACCATCTCAGACAGATGTCTGTCCAGCCTCTGTTTGACGACTTCCATTGAAGGAGAACTCACCGTCACCCCTCTCGTGGCCTCCTGTTCCACTCATTGATCACCCTCACTGTCAAAAAGTTTCTTCTAATATCTAATCTTTATCTTCTCCCTTTCAGTTTCACTCCATTGCTTCTCGTGTTTCCATGTGCAAATGAGAATAAGATGATCCCTCTACACTGTGACAGCCCTTCAGATATTTGTAGACAGCTATTAAGTCTCCTCTCAGTCTTCTCTTTTGCAAGCTAAATATTACCAAATCCTCTAACCGTTCCTCATAGGACAATTATTATTCATAATTGGTCATAATTTGTCTTCTAAGTTCTCATAATGCTTTTTTCTCTACATGATTATTTTAGATTTGCTGTAACTTTGCTTTAGTTTTTGTTTTTTTTCATCTAGACATACAAACATCCTTTGATTACTGTGATGATTTTTTCCACCTTCTCATCGTGTCCAGCTCTCACATTTATCGTTACCATCCCTTCACCTCTTCAACTGGAATTTCTCTAGAGAAATTATTGCTATAATTTCCTAACATTACAAAGTGAATCTCCTGAAAGAGACTCGGAGCAGAACCCATAGGTCACATCCAACGTCATTCCTTCCAACCACTATATTCTTATAAGTGTTGCTGACATTTACATCCTATACTGGGATATTTCTACACAGCTCATACAATTATTGGCTTCTAGCAAATATCCACAACTTGTTAATATAAGGAATTAAAAATGAGGTATATTCCTTTTAAAGTATTTTAAAGTTTTCCTATTATTAGCAGCTCCATTTGGGGTGTAGTTATAAGGAGTGTGTGGAGGAAGCACTTGCACGTGGTGTGTGAAGAGACTTTAAGGCTTTTCTGAATTGATAAGTCTTTATTAAAATTCTCAATTGTGAAGTAAAATCTGTATTCAGTGAAGACAGATTTTCCCATTACTGAGATAGGAGATGACGGTTGCTACTGATGAGATTGTAGATGGGAGGAAGAGGAGGAGGAAGGAGCTATGCCTCTAGCTCCACCCATAGATAATTGTCCTATCACTATCATTGTCATTTCCTATCTCAGTAAATAACCAAAATAAATAGGTCCACAAAAAAATCACACTTCCAATCAAACTATAATCCATAAAAAGAACGGAAGCAGAAAGCGAACAAATAACTGAAGATTAAAAATATTTTATTTATTGAGAGTATTAATATCAAATATAAAACAAGGAGAAGTGTCAGTGAGTGTCACATCACCAGAGGTACATGGAGTTCCCCAAACAGTACATAAAGATAAATCTACAGTAAATATACAAATGATGGGATCTGATGGCATTCAAATAAATAAATGTGGAGGATGAATATATTGTCTCGTCATTATAAAATATCACAAATCTCACATATCATCCCACTGAAGCCGAAGCAAATAGTGGTGACAGCTTTAGATTGCTACATATACAGTGCTCAGTATCAACAGGAAATATCCTAAGTGGTACAAAGGCACTACAGCAATAACCTTACCAGCCCATCACACTCCTGATAGCTTGTTTCATATTCAATGTAATGCATTCTCAGCAGATCAATGCGTAATAGATAAACACAAATATTATCTGGTAATGAGGTACAACAACCTCAACGCGCGTTTTGGCGTTTTGCAACGGCTTCTTCGGGGGCTATATGATGATAGGTGATATTTGTGATATTTTACATTGACAAGAAAATATATTCATCTTCCACATTTATTTATTTGAATGCCATCAGATCCTATAATTTGTATATTTATTGTGGATGTATCTTTACGCACTGTTTGGGGAACTCCATGTACCCCTGGTGATGTGACACTCACTGACGCTTCTCCTTGTTTGATATTTGATGTTAATACTCTCAATAAAGAAAATATTTTTAATCTTCAGTTATGTGTTCGCTTTCTGCTTCCGTTCTATTTTTGATAATATCGCCTATCACAGTAATGGGAAAATCTGTCTTCACGAAATACAGATTTTACCTCACAGTTGCAAATTTCCTCTTCAGAGAGGAAGATCACTAGAACTCCAGTGCCACCTACAGGAAGTAACAATCCTAAAAGTCAATGTCGACCCTTTAATGAGCCTTGTCATATGGGTCAACACTGACTTTTAGGATTGCTACTTCCTGTAGGTGTCACTAGAATTCTAGTCCATTTCCTCTCTGAAGAGACAATTTGCATATTTCCCAGAGGAGCATTGAGGCCTAAAAGTCTCCTCATCTCGGCATGCTTGACATGTCACTCTCCGTAAGGATAAACGTTATACCTTGGATCCACCTCACACTTGAGAATTTTGTTAATGACTGATAAATTCTGTCAGAGAAAGAAGCAGATTGCTCTGATAAGATATTTTACAAAGTTGGATATTTGTATGTGTTTTTTTAAATTATGAATTCAAAATGGAAAAGATGATGATGGCATGATGGTGACCCATGGTTCCATATCTTTTCTGTTACGTAGAGGTTGGGACCTAGAGGTGTGCCGTACTTCAATTCTGTAATAAAAGATGATGCTATTCACAATAAGGCAGGATACTATGTACTAAGGGACATCGCTATACATAATGAGAAAGTAGACTAAACAATAATAGACAGCGTTATACATAGTAAGTTGGTTGTTTTTTTAAACCGGACCGTTACTTCGTTCATCTCTACAGGACATACAGTATAGATACAGAATATTTACATCCAGTGATTTAACTGTGACGTCCCATCTGACTATAGTCCTTTTCCATTATTTGCCAGCCTTAGCTTCCTGGCTTGGCAAGCTGCGTCACCAGCACTTCGGACTATTACAGGGGAAATCTGGTGATGGGGCAGAACTTGAAGCCCTGAAGCCTTGGGCTCCAGTAGATAACCAAGATTGCCCTTATTATTATCTGTCCCTGTTTGTGGGAATCTCATACAAATTAATCAGTACTGCATTATTAAATGTTGCAGATTATACCAAGGGCATCTTGTTCTTCAAAAGCAGCAAAAATTTCTACTTTTGGCTTAAGGGCTTTGATGCAGATGTTGTTTGTGACCGTCTAGATCCTGCTTATAGAAGATGACATAGTACCAGATCAGCATGTAATAATAAGCGCTGCAGCAAGAAACTCAGAGCAGGAAAGTTGCTCTAAGGGATGTATGTCTTCCTCAGATGGAGTTTGCAGGATAGTTATAGAAAACTAGAAATTCTTAGCCATGGGCTACATTAAGATGGCCATAACACAGCTGTATTATGTGTTTTGTGCCAGGAATGCAATAGGATTTCATCAACACAAAGCAGGAAAATGTTTCCCAGAGGTATACATTGCAATATACTTATTTTGAGTCATAGCCTGTAAATGCTCCAGAGCTTCATTTACAATTCTGCAGGCTTTAGACCTGAACATCTTCTATATACCTACACATATGTTTCTCTGCTAGAATCACACTGAAGGCATCAAAACTATGAATTAACACATGTGGAATTATACATTACACTTTACAAAAAAGTGTGAAACAACTGAAAATATGTCTTATATTCTAGGTTCTTCAAAGTAGCCACCTTTTGCTTTGATTACTGGTTTGCACACTGAAAAGGTGAACGGATGGACTCTACATGCCTGGTTCCCACGTGAAGCATGGAGGAGGTGGTGTGATGGTGTGGGGGTGCTTTGCTGGCGACACTGTTGGGGATTTATTCAAAATTGAAGCGGTGAGCGGTCCAGCTTACCCCAAACCATCTCGATTGGGTTCAGGTCTGGTGACTGTAGAGGCCAGGTCATCTGGCGTAGCACCCCATCACTCTCCTTCTTGGTCAAATAGCCCTTACACAGCCTGGAGGTGTTTGGGATCATTGTCCTGTTGAAAAATTAATGATGGTCCAACTAAACGCAAACCGGATGGAATAGCATGCTGCTGCAAGATGCTGTGGTAGCCATGCTGCTTCAGTATGCCTTCAATCTTGAATAAATCCCCAACAGTGTCGCCAGCAAAGCTCCCCCACACCATCACACCTCCTCCTCCATGCTTCACGGTGGGAACCAGGCATGTAGAGTCCATCCGTTCACCTTTTCTGCGTGCAAAGCAGCAATCAAAGCAAAAGGTGGCTACTTTGAAGAACCTAGAATATAAGACATATTTTCAGTTGTTTCACACTTTTTTGTAAAGTGTAATGTATAATTCCACATGTGTTAATTCATAGTTTTGATGCCTTCAGTGTGATTCTACAATTTTCATAGTCATGAAAATACAGAAAAATCTTTGAATGAGAAAGTGTGTCCAAACTTTTGGTCTGTACTGTATGTGAGAAACTTACAGAAGTGTTCCTCATAAAAGACACAAGACATTCTGTGTTGCAAATCGTAATCAAATATTGTGTGGCGGTGACCGCAGACTCCATCTGTTCCTGCATTTTCTTATTTATTTTGTAGCCTTGACAAGAACATCACAATCAGATTGTAGACATTCCAATGTGCTCATTGCTGTATAGGGGAAGGCCTTTTATTGCGCTCATGATTTTACATTCACGTCATTCTTGTGTGTTACATTTTTATTTTGTGTTGCTTACTGGTACGTGATCGGGAGTAATATACGTGCCTCCCCCACCCCCAACTCCTTTCTTACCAATGCATCCTATTGTCTTAAGCTGCTATCACAGGTAAGAGTCGTCTCTGCTGCATAATATCACCGTTGGAATGAATCACACTGCAAATCCGCGATTATCTTGATTACTCTGTCTCCTCCTGATTGTGAATGTAGTCATCAGACTGACTTATGAATGATAATAAAGCACTTACTATATAAATGGACAAAGGAAAATTAACCTATGGCTTTAACGCATGGAAATATCCATCTTTCCCCAGCTTAGAAATAGTTATGTGAATCCCTTTTGCCACCATATTTTTGTGACTTCACATTTTTTTACACATTCCTCCGAATATCCCTCTTCCAACATACATGAATGCTCAGCCGAGTGCGCTTATGTTTTTGGTAGGATAATCGAAATAAGACAATGCTATAGGCTAATCTCCTTGTAAACTGTAGTAATCCATGCAGACATTTATTATTATTTTTTTATTATTATTATTACATCTGCCATTAGGGAAGAAGCTTCAATAAACATTTAAAGGGGGTTAAGCAACATGTGAATCCTCACATCACACACACTGCGTGCCGTGAGGCTTCTCCGGTGTCAGCGCCGGGAGCGTGACTGCTAGTATATGATTTGTATAGATGCAGTCTCATGCCGACTAGACGTGCATGGCCTCCCTCAATGCAAGTGTATGAGCAAGGCTGGGAGTATGCAAATGACATACTTGATGTCACAATACCTGGCAGCGGAGAATCCTCACAGCGTGCAATGCGAAAGAAATGAGGATTCACAAGTCTGAAGACACATACACTGACTGCAAACTTGTAGCCTGTGGCCCGGGTAATCCCTGTAATGGCCGGCCAGTAAGTGCAGTTTTAGCCATTATCTACTCCTATAGCCCTAGCCAGCTTTAAGCAGAGGCTCCAATTTCTGTTTATCTCACCAAGGTGTTGCAATGCGTGAGATATTATATGTACATGTAAATCACATAGGAGGTCACTTTTCTCGCTAATTAGTGATGGCGCTAAAAAAAAAAAGTGAAATTACTTAACACTGGAATTGCATAATATCACATTTGCTTTATGTTCTTACATTATTTGCAATCGCCATCACAGTTGTATGAATTCTTGTGTACACAGCGCTTTAGTTCAGCTCCATGAGGCTACATTAGACTTAGTGCCATGATATCAGATAGCTGTAGGACATTTTCGCATGTCAATGTTTGCCATCCGTCAGCTATTTTCACGGACTGCACAATCACACATTATATTTTATGGGGCTATCCTCATGTCAGGTTTTTTTTTTTTTTTGCTCACATACAGTTCAATAAAACGCAGACCTTACAATGTAAAATTATGTGAACCGGCCCTTGTTTAATGGTATGGAAGAGTGAATGAATTATGGAAATCAATTTATGATCAATTACTTACTTACATAGGCTGAAAAAAGACCATGATCCATCAAGTTCAACCTTTCTCCACCAATTGTACATTGTCACTAAATTATCTATAACCCACAATGTTATGTGTGCTGATTAAATCATCCAGCCCTTGTATAAAAGACGTTATAGTGTCGGCCATCACTACCATCCACAGTCTGACTGCTCTAACTGTAAAGAACCCTTTCCTGTTTAGCCACTGGAATCGCTTTTCTTCCACCCATAATGAGTCCTAAATATGGTCCTTGTAAGGAATAAGTCATGTTCCCGTCCTTTGTACTGGCCTCACATATATTTATACATATAAATGAGATCTCCTCTGAGGCGTCTTTTTTCTAAGCTAAACAAGCCCAACTTTTGCAACCTCTCCTCCACAGGGCCTTCCATCCCTTGTAAAAATCTAGCTGCCGCCTTTGAACTGACTCTAACATCTGAATATCCTTTTTAAAATGTGGAGCCCAAAACTGGATCCCATATTCTAGATGTGGCCTTACAAGTGATTTTTAGAGGTGTAACAGTACGTTGGGATTGTGGGATTTTATCTCTCTTTTTATACATCCTAAAATCTTGGTTTGCTTTGCGGCTGCTGCCTGACATTGAGTACTGCTGCTCTGCTTACTTGTAACCAGAATACCCAAGTCCTTCTCCTGTTCTGTACTCCCAAATATGGTCCCATTTAATGTACAGTATATGCAGCAATAGGATTCCCATACCAGGTGATTTACTCTACATTTATCTACAGTACATTAAACCTCAATTGCCAAGTGTTTGCCCATTCAGACGTCTTGTCCTGACTGTTTTGCAGTATTGTAATGTCAAGGTCAGATTTTAATATCCTACATAGTTTGGTGTCGTCAGCAAAGACTGACATCCACAATTATCCAACTAAACATACGTCTTCTTCCATAGTCACCACGGACCACATACACTCCATATCTCTGGAACCGTATGCTGCATATAAAGGAAAAATACACAGGGAGCAGAGGGAATGAAATAAGAGTAGAAGCTGGTCACTTTTAACCTGATGACAGGACCTCTTAAATGGCAATAATATACCCATGAGTGTCTACTACTGACGCCTCAACATTCATGTATTTATTGTATTTTACTCACTTTCTGTATGTCACTTACATAGCGCCATTAATTCCACAGCACTTTACAGACATCATCATCACTGTCCCCATTGGGGCCCACAATCTACATTCCCTATCAGGATGTCTTTAAAGTGTTGGAGGAAACTCAAGAACCCGGAGGAAGTCGGCGCAGGCACGGGGAGATCATATAAACCCGTTACAGATGTACCTGTCACTAATTCTCCCACAAGTGTCTGTTATCGACGCATTCATAAATTGCTTGTAACTGATGTCCCCATTTTTCTGGAGCAGTATCAGAAATCAGGATGCAAAAAGGATGGGTTTATTGTAAAAAAAAAAGTATTTAAACATAAAAATACTTATTCACACAAAACGTTAGACTATGTTAATGTCCGATCTATCAAAATATAAAATTAATGAATCTGATCCATAAACAGCGTAATAAAAACAAACAAACAATGCAATAAAATGCAATAAGGGGCGATGAAAACATCACATCTACCTCAAAATGATATCAATAAAAAAGTTAACTCAGGATGAAAAAAATAGGCTCTCATACAGCCCAATGTCCCAAAAAATGAAAGCTCTTCGGTTCTCAGAAAATGGCGACGAAAACACTTTTCCTTTCCTTACAAATTTCCAAATTTTTTTTCACCACTTAAAGAAAGAACTGTACATGTTTGATAATCGCATACTTGTACTGACCTGGAGAATCATATTTCCAGGTCAGTTTTATCATATAGTGAATCTGGCAAATAAAAAATCCCAAAAACTATTATAAAATTGCACTTTTTTTGCAACTTCAACGCACTTATAATTTTCCAAGACACTGTATGGTAGAATGAATAGTGTCATTCAAAATGACAAATCATCACATAAAAAAACAAACCCTTGTATGGCTATATTGATTGAAAAATATAAAAGTTATGGCTCTTGGAAGAAGAGAAGGAAAAAAACGAAAACAGAATATCACCATGTCATGAAGGGGTTAAAGTCCTCACACTTCTGTGGATTAATATTATAGATTAGATATCTATTATTATCATTATTATTATTATTACTTTAAAATAAAAGAAAATATACTTTCTATAAAGAAAAGTTATCACTTTTGAAATGTCACAATGAAAAGAATGACTAAAAAATGCATGGTCCTCAAGGTTCAAAAAACACAAGCAGTATGTAGGGGTAAAACTATAAATGTTATGTTGAAAAAGAAAAGCAATGAATATGATAATATATATATATATATATATATATTTTTTTTTTTTTTATTATTATTTTTTTTTATTTGTTTAGCAAGATAATGTAATTTTTTCCTTTAACCACTGGGGCAGTAATGAGTCTTTGGTCACCCAATAAATAAAATAATGTGGGCAAAGTAAAAAAGCAAAAGACATCTTCTAGTTCAGCATTTCTTCCATCACCTCCAGGTAATGATCAACTGAGGAGTGAGAATCTCCCTTTGGATTTTCTCTTCATTGCTGCTGAGATACCGCTGCTGCTTAACCTCTTATCACCTAGAGTATTTTAGGACTTTATAACCAGGTAAAAAGTTTATCTGTAACTTTGACTTTTCGGTTTATTTTTAAAACAAAGCGAAAAAATATATATATATATAGACTGGAAGTGACTGTTCAAAATGTTAAAGGAGTGTAAATATTTATAGTTTCCCTAAAATATCAAGTCTGCGGCATCTGTTCCTATGAGTTTGCATTGCACAACTTTTGGGGGGCATTTGAGTGATAGATGGTGGTCTCTCGACCCGAGCCCCAGCGATCTGCTTGTAAGTGAAAAGGCACAAATATATATATATAAAAGATATTTAAGGTTTACATGCTCTTTAACTGCTTTTCGCTGCCCTATCGGCCACGCACAGTTTGAAGGAAAGAAAATCGTCACGTGCAAAATTAGGCTACATTTTCTTCTGCCCTATAATAGAAGGTAGAAGTAGCAGTGAATCTCTCCATCCCATATATACAACAGGCTCTAAATAATATAATTGTGCGTGTCCAATAAAACATCCAATAAATAATGCATTGGAGACACCAGCCCACACAGCCGGAGATAGGAGAGTTTGTCCTCAGTGAACCTTCCACACATTAACCCATCCCAACGAGTAACTTTAGCCTCCATTATAGAAGAAATAATGAAGGTCATTAAACCTCGTAATACATAGAAGTCTAGGGTCTGATGGCTTTACCGGTATGTATAATAAAAATGTATTGCCGTACTGGCAGGGGTCCTTCCCCGATGAAATGCTCTCTGCTACCACAGTGACTCCCCCTAAACCCGGAGCCTGCACCCCTGACAACTTTCATAGTATAGTTTGATAAATACAAATATGAAGATTTAAGCAAAAATCAAACAGGATGTTTAAGATTATCCCCAGCATCATCTCATGTAAGTGGGCTCAGATGGTACCTGCAGCATACCCAAAAGCCTCCTAATCTCCTAGCCTTGGAGAACCCGTTCGGCAAGGTACACTGGTCATATTCCTTGAGCAAAGTTGAAAAGTTTCATTCTGTAGGTTTCGTCAGTATCCTAAGATTCCTGGCACTTGGGTATTTGTAGGAGGGGTGCCTTATAGGTAATGAGACCCGTCGGGGTCATACAATGTCTCCTATTTGCTACAATGATGATCCCTTTGTGGCCTTAGGGCACACAGAGATGAGATGCAGGTGGATGACACTTGTAAAATTTGGTTTTATGCCAATGATGTGATTTTAGTGTTATTGCATCAGAGCACATCACTTGCTGGACCTGTCGTCCACCCCGATGGTCTTTGGAAGAGTTTTAGATTACAAAGTCTGTTCCTCAAAAACCCAAAGATTAAACATGGGGATAAATTTGCTGTTCACCCAGTGTTCTTATGTCTGGAATACTGATCACATCCAAAATTGAGGCCTTGCCTTCTTACAATTTAACTACACTTACGCAAAAACATGCAAAAAATATAGCCAGCAGCAGGGGGAGAAAATGTGCATGTACAGATATCAGATGAGGGGAGGAAAATATACCCAAACTGTACAATTTAGGGTTTAGTCATTTTCTCTCTACGTTCTGTGTACCCTAGACAAAGCTGGCGAAACATGTGTCTGTTGTGTGTTGGTTCGTCAACCCTAATATTCCACTTGGATTTATATACTTGGTCCAATGTGCTGCCTATTTTTAGAAAAATATTTAGAGTTGAGAGTCCTTGCCTATTTTTAAGCATTTAGTCCTTTGCACTTTTTTTAACTCATTTTTTCAAAGCATGCTTTTTTTTTAAACTTGAGCATGTTTAAAATGCTCAAGGAGGAAATGTTAGTCCAGGACCCCTTGGGTTTATTGCTGTTGTAACGGGGTCTAGGGGAATAGTCGTGGATAATGGTGGCTGCTTTGTCACACCCTGGCCTCCCGGCACAGAAATACAATGTCCTGCTGTAGAGTACCTTTTTGTCGGCTTTCTTATCCATCAGGGTCCTTTCTGGTCTGCTGGGGATTTCTTTCCTGAAGTCCCATATAAAGACAGGCAGAGTCAAGTTCCAATTTAAAGCAATTTTACTCAGTTCTTTTCTCAGCTCGTCCAGTTCACACTTAGGTACAGCACAAGTTTATTCACAAAGCATAGCATTTTCTTTCCCTGTGCTGTCCCTCAGTTCTTTAGGAATATCGCATGGGCGTACCATTGCCTCCGGTACCGCAGCATTCCGTCTGACCAGCCTGACTATCTTTAGGAGTTCCCTGTCCATTTCGTTCCAGACATTCAGGTGTCTTCCTACATAGCTGACTGCCACCATGATGGTGCTGCCCTGTATTCCTTCACCTTACAGTGACCATTGCTCTTAGGCACTGGACGAGCTGGGCTTTTTCCTTAAACGTTACGTGGCACAACTGCCCTGTCTGGGCTCCCAGGCCCTACTGACTAAATGCAGGAAATCCTTCTAGCATACCCCAATTAGCCCCTCCTAACTTAACTAATTCCTACCCTATGAATCTATCTTGTCCTATTGTATTCTATTGTGCCCCCTCTAGTGGGCTAATCTAATTACTACATTTTCCCTATCCATACATATACATTTACAATACAAGAACACAAGTACATTACATTATAGCAGCATATTAAATACACATTACTTTTTTACAGTTTTATAACATATTAAACCATATCAGCTCCACCGGGACGTAGAACATGAGCAAGGGGAGTGGGGCACAAACTAGTCCCTGTACACCCCTTACACTGTCAAGAATGCTCCTTATAAGACCAGCGAGGTAGGCGCCGGCCATCAAGGACAACCCAGCACCACCAGCATTCCTGCGTCAAAAGGAGTCTTGGACCTGTAGAGTTCTAGAACTCGCTATCGTGAGCCTCTATATTTGTTTCACTGTTCAGCTTTGTTTTGAGTTTTTGGCTGGCGTTCTACTTCACTTTACTGCTAGAGCTAATATATGTTACTCGATGGGTACCTGCCTGTTACACCACACTATATTCACTTCTCTATGTTGCTGATTTTTGTGGCTGTGTTTTAGTGTTTTTCTTTTCTTGTCCATGTTGAAATATTTTGTGTATTTTTGAATCCCAATGAATTATGTGTTTTTATTTTTTGCATCCTGCATATTGTTGATTGGTTTGGTCTCATGGGTGTCAATGGTAATATGGGGCCATCCTATAAGGAATTCTCCCGCTATATATATATGCGATAGAATGATTAGGCATCATATCTCCTCATCATTATTCTGAGACTTTTGTAAAGCCTCTGTCCTTACTGATCCTACTATTATATCCCCAGGTCAGCAGTGTACTGTGGATAGGCCACCCGCTCATCTAGATCGGAGGAAGAAAAGCCGGCACCGCACACTCGTGCATCCTGTGTTTCGCTGCCATGAGGCCACATCAGCACACACATGCAAGACATGAATAATTTATTGCAACAGTTTATGACTTTTTTAAAAGCCTGATGTCAATTCCCTGGGAATATTATAGAGTGGATATCCTCCAGTAAGCTAACCACAGTAGAGTATAACAAGAGGCACGTAAATCATGGACGGAGGTTATTTTAAATATGTAATCATATGGAATATTATGTTTTGTTCTATATCAGAAAATGTGCAAAATGCTCAAGGGGGAAATGTTAGTCCAGGATCCCTTGGCTTGTACTGCTGTCCTGATCACTTCTTATATGACCAGCAAGGTGGGCGCCAGCCGCAAGGACAACCCAGGACCACGACATTCCTGTCGAGAAGGAGCCTTGGACCTGTAGAGTTCTACAACTCCCTATGGTGGGCCTCTATATTTGTTAAATTTTTCAGCTTTGTTTTGAATTTTTGGAAACCTTTACTACTACATGGGCTCATTTATCAAAACTGGATAAAATAAATTACTGTCTTTTTAGCTCATAGAAAACCAATTACAGTGCAGCTTTCAAATGTTTAATCCAATGGTAATGTCTAGCTTAAATATATGGTGGAAGAGAGTCATCACAATAAGGAGCAGGTTCAGGACCTGAGCCTGCTTCATAATGCTCAGTTGCCAGCTGTGTTATACAGCCATCACCTGAGCGTAACTGCTACATTTGCAGCTAGTTCCAAACAGTTTAACATATGTGTGACAGTAGCATGCTAAAGACTTCAGCTTGGCAGTCATCGGTTCTGATGACCATCGGCACCCCCACAATTTATTTATTTTTATTCCACTACACCTGTTTTTTAGTATATTTTATGGTAAAGTCAATGGCGTCATTCAAAACTACAACTCATCCTGCAAAAAACAAGCCCTCATGCGGCTGTCGATTTAAAGAATCAAAACGTTATGGTTCTTTGCTGAAGAGAAGGTAAAATTGAAAGCGCAAAAATGAAAAAAGGTTGGTCTTTAAAGGGAATCTGTCTGCTATTTAATCTGGGAGCAGCATAATATAGATCAAGGGACCATGATTACAACAATGTGTCACTTACTGGGCTATGTGTTGGAGTTTCGATACAATCAGTGTTTTATCAGCAGGAGATTATCACTGTAGGACTAGGTGCCATGTGCAGGACAGTCAGGCAAGTCTGTATAACCTCACCATCACCACTGATTGGCAGCTTACTGACAATGAAAACAGAAAGCAGCCAATCAGAGGTGTGGGCGGGGTTATACACAGCTCAGCATTTTGACCCCTGCTACATCTACAGCAGAGAAAACGAGGCTTCTATCAAAACGGCACCAGGCAGCCCAGTAAGTGATACATGACTGGAATCAGGGTTCCTTGTACTATATTATGCTGATCTCAGAGTACCTTGCAAAAACCTACTGACAGATTCCCTTGTGGTTGTAGTTCCGTTTGGGGAATCATCAGTTTTTCTTTTTGACAGTTTTGATAAAACCGCCTCAATGTGTTATTTGTTGTAAGTATTCCTCCATAAGAAGATTTAAAAAAGGAGCGCTATGTACAGCGGCTTCCAAAGCATTCACCCCCTTGGCGTTTTCTGTGTTTTGCTACCTCACAACCTGGAATTTCACTGGTTTTTTTTAGAGTTTGCATCAGTTCATATAAAGAACATCCCTACAACTGTGAACATTTGGTTTTGTATTTATTGTGAAGCAAACAACAAATAGGACAGAATTACTGAAAACTTCAGTGTGCATAACTATTCACTCCTTTCCTAAAGTCAGTACTTTGTAGAGCCTCATTTTTAGGCAATTATAACTGCAAGTCGCTATGAATAAGTCTCTAAGAGGTTTCCACATCTGGCCACTGGGATTTTTGCCCATTTCTCAAAACAAAACTGTTCCAGCATGTTCAAGTTAGATGGTTTCCTCTGGTGAAGAGCAATCTTCAAGTCTGACCACAGATTCTCAGTTGAATGAAGGTTTGGCCTTTAACTAGGCCACTCCAAAACACAGAACATTTACACTTTTCCCCTTAAACCACTTGAGTGTTGCTCTAGCAGTTTGCTTTAGGTCATTGTCTTGTTGGAAGGTGAACCTCTGTCCCAGTCTCAAATCACTGACAGACAGAAACAGGTTTTGCTCAAGAATATCCATGAATATTCCTGTATTTCGCACCATCCATCTTCCCCTGGACTCGGACCATTTTCTCTGTCCCTGCTGCTGAAAAACAGCCCCACAACATGATGCTGCCACCACCAAGTTGCAAAATTTTTCATAAAATGTAGTCCAGCCTTTCCAAGGAGTGATTTTAGGGACGTCTGAAATTTTGTGTAAACGTTGCAAGATTTTAGCAGACGATGCAACCTTTGGCTCTAAAAAAAAATGAAAAACAGGTTAAAGATAATTAAATTTTGTGAGAAATCATGAACCATGTGTATCATTTGGTGCACAAAACATCAACGAATATCACAAGCTAAGGAAAGTAAAGTGACAATAAAAGTAAATTTATGAGGCCCTGTGGGTTTGTGTACTGTCTGAGAAAAAAATGGACGTGTGACACATAGATGTGTGAATGAAGCCTAATCCGGTGCGAGGAAACACGCCTGCTGCCTCCTTTGCTTAGGCCTCTGAAGCTTGACATGAACTCGAAGCTTCAGGAAGATTTCCCGAATGATTGCTTTCCAGAATGAGCTTCTTGAAGGAAGAACCATTATTAATTAAACACGAGTCAAAGTGAGACGATGTGATAAGAGTTACGTATCAGCGTCCTAGGGACTGAAAACGAGCAGATGTTACAAATTGTTACATTTTTTTCATATAAATATTCCAGTTGGGAGAATCGACCAATTAAGACAATAAAGTAACTTTACCATATGTTAATATAATTGTCAATTATCTGACCAGCTGTGAACCCCATGAGCACCTGAGGGGTACTCTACAATTTGTGAGATAGAGGGGCAATTAACTATTCATAATAAACCCACAAATACAAAATTATTCTACATATAATGTGAGCCATTTAAAGGGAACCTGTCACCTTGGAAAATGCTATTTATCTAAAGATACCATGTTAATCTGCAGGTAAATAGTGTTACAATGCTGCTACTAAAAGTGTAGCTACTGGGAGAAAATTAATTTATTTTCTCCCAGAAGCCGCTGGCTTTAAAGGGGTTGTTCACTACTAAGACAACCCCTTCTTGATCAAAATGTTTGGCCCCCATAAAATAATAAAGTTTATACTCACCTCCGATGCCGGCACCGTTCTCGCGGTGTTGGCAATCGCTCTCCCGGGCTTCAGTGCGGTTGTTGTGACACGTGATGCCGGTACCCTATCAGCGCTGGTGACACTGTCTCCACCTTCGAACACTCAAACATGAAGAGGCAGTCCGGACTGCAGCTGATCTCGAACTTCCTTTTTATGCTGAATTCGACAGGATACGGGGACATTGACACCGGCGCTGATTGGGTGCCCGTGTCACAACAGTACAGGAGCCACGAGAGAGCGAGTGCTGACACCATGGGAATGGCGCCGACACAGGAGGTGAGTATAAGCTTTATTATTTTATGGGGGCCAAGTGAGGTATATGACGATGTGTAGCCCAGCTGCGCTTGGAGTCACATTTCCCAGGAGGATGCACCAAAGGTAACACCCACAAGAGACCTGATATTCATTCACACAGCTTCACCAATCCCTAGAGCCACCAGAGGGAGCCTTTTTGAGAGTATATAGGATGGTGAAGCGACAGAGAGCTCAGACTAGACTAGCTCAGACGCAGATTAGATCAGATCTAGATGAGATTAGTTCACGATGAGTTCAGTGTAGTTGGTGATTTTACACAGAAGTGAGAAGTTGTTAGTTCTCTAGGAGTGTTGGAGACTTAGCTCTAGAAGTGTGCACAGATCAGTGAGTCTGCAAAGCCAGGTGCAGGTCAGACGGGAAATCCTGATAGCTGCTTCAGACAGAGCTTAGAAAGAAAGAAGGAAAGAGAACAACAGTGATTGAAAGAGCCTGAAGACTGCAGCTTTGAGCTTAGTTCAATGTGTGGAGGCTAGTACAAGTGGAGAAAGATAGCCACTTCAGCCTGGTCAGAATTGAGTCAACTGAGTGCAGTTCAGGGAGTAAGCGTGCCGACGCTTTGAGAGCGGTGAAGAGAGAGAAGAATCAGCCATCTACTGCTAGTGTGCTTATGTTAAAGGTCGGAGTAGGATGAAAGGCGAGTGGAAGAGAAGAAGAGAGTAACGGAGGTTGAAACAGCATTGATAGCTTACCTCTACTCTGAAAAACCGGACACCGGGTCCGAGCTTGCTAGAATCTACACGACTAGTAGGAGATACCGGAGACCCTGCTGGACTACAGGTCACAGGGGCCCAGGATTGCTGATACGTAACCGGGGTCAGGAAGTCGGGGGTCTAGCAGGACGCTGCATACAGAGACACTGTCTATCCAAGAGAAGGCCTCGCCACAAAGTCAGCCGGGCGTATAAAGTGAAGACAGAGTTAGACTTAGTTTCATACAGGTCAGAAACTCACACCATAGGAGTAAGGAGGCCCTACACCTACTCAGTGGGAATACTGGACGTGCATCCTCCACCCTGCCAGCATCCCGGGACGTGCCTGCTATCCCACCAGTAAAGGTACAGAAAGAGACTTTTGTGTGTGTTTGCCTTATTACTCCTGCGGCTGAACTCCCTTCTCCGTCTTGCACCCCAACACCGCCATCTACCCTGAGGGACCCAGTCTTGCCTGTGGAAGACTTAACACCTTGCTGCCCAGTAACAACCCCTCAGCGGATCTACACAGCAGCGCTGGTCACACTGACCAGGTACCACAGGTGGCGTCACGAACATATCCTACAAACACTTTAATCCCCTGTAAATATCCCCCTTTTAGTGAGTGCCCAGGGCCACGGACCAAGCTGTGCTACCCGTGACATCCCCCATTGAAGTGAACAGGCTCGGTGCCGAGTACCCCACAGGCCCTGGCGGGCGACTCAACAAGAATTTGTGCAAGTAGTGGACAACTTCTTTAAGTTATGGGGATGCGGAGAGTCCGTTCACAGAACCACTCACTATACTATTGAGAAAGGCAGCATTGTTACATTAGTTAACTGCAGATTAACCTTATGGGGGCGATTCATTTAGGTGCTTACTCTAGAAATCTGGCGGAAACACCTTAATAACTCGCAATGTTTTTGTGCAACTCAGCAGTTGAAAAAGTAAAAGAAGAAGCTACTGTAGTGGCATAACTTACTCCAAGTCACAAACTTCCTGCTGGCAATTCAGTGGTTTCCGCTGACATCATGTCGACAGAGCGGTGACTTCTTATCCACTCTGCTTTGTTGATGGGGTATGACTGCTGATATCATGCTGATTGACAGCCAGTTCCCCACTGCCTAACTGCAGGAAGTCTTCTGTCAATCACCATGACGTCAGCAGTCACACCCTGTCATAAGCAGCCCGGAAGAGAAAGAGCTGCTCTGTCGACGTGGAGCAGCTGAATCACTGGCAGGAGCAGTCGGTGACCGCTCTATGCTCTGCTATAGCATCCATTAAAGAGGTTATCTGAGAGGAAATTCAGCGCCAATGTAATCCATTGACTGGTATTGCACGTCAGCCCCATTTAATCAGTGGCACAGCTAAAGACTGTCTTACCTAGCACTAGGATCCTGAAGGAGGCCAAAGGACCTTCTGCACTCAAAAGTTATAAATTGCACATGGTAGGGGTCCTGTTAAAAAAGTTGTCCTTGGGTCCTAAAGTTTTACACCTTGGCTGTCAAGTGAATATTTAGAGTATTTAGCGCAGCCCGGTGCTATTTGCTGCTACCGAACACTCGAGGATATTGTAATTTCTGATTGGGATAATTTCTGGTTAAGGAAAGCCTCTTTATTTTAGAAGGACGCCTATATCCCCCCACGCAAGGTTGAATATGGGGTGTGTCATCTGCTGACCCCCAAAACAATCAGCTATAACCTGTGTAGGACCCCTGTGATGAGTGTTTCATTTGACTGTGGCGCCCCCACAGGTGAAATAAAGAGTTACATATTGTCTGTCTGAAAGAAGGGAAATGTCAAGGATCAAGCATGTACCCTTCAGAGAGGAACACAGATTGGGTGTATGGGTTTTCTAAATCAGACGGTTTTATTCTATTTGATTTTTTTTCACTTTAGAAAGAATTACAATTTCATCTAAAGTCACCTTTGTGATTTATTTCACACTCTATGTTTTTCTTCTACATAATTTTTTTTGTTTTGTTAGTCTCCCAGTACAAATGCAAATCTTGTTCTTGCGCTGTCCACGGTGCTGGCTGGAATACAAAGAACTCGCTATAGATTTCCTTATTGACTATGATGGGCGTCTGCCACCACGCAGCTGAGCTGCGGAGAACACCCGATGTGAGCTGTGGTCTCCAGACACAAGGGGCAGATCGGTAACAGGTGACTTCCCAGCAGCGTCTGACTTCAGAGCAGATGATCGTCGCCTTAGCTGCACGCAAAATCCTAGCATCTGATTGGTTCAATAATGTCTGCGTTGTTCACATTGGGGTTAACTTGTTAGCGGTGGGTTAATCGGGGGGCTTCGGGTCACAAGTGGAAGCATATTAAATTTTTTTATTGATATGACTCTTGGTTAATTAGTTTTATGCAACGCAACTTGCTGATCCGATGCATAATTCCGCATCCGATTATGTATTCCAATGGGGGCGTCTACATGACCTGCAGATTACATTAGATAATTGGTATTAACTATTGCTAATCCTGGGGTAAGGGTAAGGTGATTTTTAATCAATTAAATAAGCTTTTGTAATTTAGGCCTTTATGAGCTATAGGGGTTGTCCGGTGCTTGCTATGTCTTTAACCTTGTGGTGTAAGAAAACTCTCCCTTATCTCAAAGAATTGCTGTGTGCATTGTTTCTTATGCAAAGCTACCTAAATCCAATCCAATTTTAAGATATAAGCTAATCCAAAAATTATCCAAAATACATAAATAAAAAATATTAACCCAAAAATAAACGGATGAGGGAGCATCTGTTTTCGACAGGTTTCTAGTATCACTTTCCAGGGTGAAGCTAATATAATGTGCAGGAGTTTCTTACGTCCCTGGGTATAGTTGTAATTGGTTTGATAAAAATATCCAAATATAAAAAAAAAAAATTATCCATATATTGCCCAGACCGAATCTAGTGCGTACAAAATTGGATATGTTTGGTTGGAAAGAGATTTTGCCCCCAAAAAGATTTTAACATGGAACAACTGTGGTATAGATTTGCAGGTTTTGATGAAGAGTACAGACCGATCTTTGTAGTCTCTAGCAGGTGCGAGATAGGTTTAATAATTGATATTGAACCCATCTCCCAGAATATGGTGGACATTTATATACAGGTTTGTGGAGCGTTCACTATGCTGGACTACTTGTAATTTATCACGATTCCCATTATTTTCGAGAGTAAAGTGAATTTTGTGTTCTAGTTCTAGTTTTCTTGGAGTCACACCTGAGTTCTACTTCACGAGGGGACCTGCATAAGACAATAGCAGTATAATACATGGCACATATTAGGTGGGATGCAATTTACATATTTAGCCTTAGGGACCATGAGTTTAAATTATTCCCCAGGTAATTAGAGCTATACTGAAAATCCTCAGATTCCTGGATATTTCCACATAATTCGGCACATAGTACCCTCTTAAAGGGGTATTCCATATTAGCAAGTGATGGCATACTAGTGGTACTGTACTATATACCATCACTTACAGTAAAGGGGTTTTGACAAAATCGTTAGTTATTCCCTATACATTGCATTATGCCTTATTTCCTGCAGTCCTACTGACAATGATAGGAACTAAGCCCCAAAGGGATTGTTGGAATTCCCAGCAGTTCTGAAACCCAAGGACAGGATTTTGTAGACCCCCATCTTGAATGGAGTGTAGGTGTATGTTCAGCCACTGCTCCATTGTCATTGGGACTGAGGGAAATAGTAGACCACTGTACTCAGACTTCTTTTGCATTGCCATAAAGAAAAAAAGACGCAGAGGCCTGGAATGCACACCTCTCCTCCATTGAAGATGGGCCTGTTAATGGACTTCCAGAGCCCGGGCTTCACAATCATTGGGTATCCAAGCAAAGAAATCTGCTACCCAAGGACAGGGGATACCTTGCATATTTGGCCTATTAATTGCTAGGGGTCCAATCTTTCATATCTCCAGTCCACCTATACTGAAAATGATTGGGCTGCTTACCCTTCAGACTGCAGCGGTCTCAGTAAGCAGGCAACTCCAGTTGGTCCCATTTACTTAAATGAAGCTGTGCCACAGCTGCTGCAAAGGCAAACCCCTCTACAGAGGAAGTGAAACCACTGCCAGACCTTTATTCTTAGGATTGGTGGGTGTCCCACAGGTCAGGGCCCTAGGGATCATAAAGGAATGATATATTCTACTGATTGGAAAAACCCTTTTAACTAAATCTTTAAAAGCAAAACGGTCAGCAGGATTTTGCAAAGTAAACTACAGACACTGTCAGGTTGGCATTGTTAAACTGATTAAATGATAGCTGGATTGAAGAAATCCATTTTGTGTTTCTTGTGTAATCAGTGTTAGACATTTTCCGTTAATGAGATACCCATGCTCCAGGGTAGGCAGAGGCTTCTCTTCCTGCTCTAAGCAAGAGAAACCAAGGAAAGACATGCCCACAGGCTTCCCGAAAAATCAAGCAGCCTGTCTCTATGATGAGGAACATGTTTACTTACTACAGTATATACTTATAAATATATATAAACTATAAATATAAACTAAATAAATACTTACCGCTAGAAGAAGCAGGGTGAAACGCGCGTCGGGGTGGAGGGACAAAGTGCCATTTAGCCACAATCTATTATGCCACCAGGTTTTATCCTATTTTGAATAATTTTACTTTGTTGGCTGCTATTCTTATTTTGCTACTATTTCTAGTAGGGTTGCGCATTATTGGTTATCTTCATTGATGTATTGATATGCCATATTACTGCAACACCTCTGGTAGTTTCTTTATGGTTATAACTATTTACACATATATGTGGTACTTTAACACGTCCCCAGTCTTATGGGCACCTTGTCTGAATTGTAATCCTATTTTATTGTTATTGTTATTATTATTGTTATTGCTATTTCATAAAATATATTTATTTTACTGTTTATAGTTTATACTTCTTTAGTCCTGGGAGTTATTTTTCTCAGGCTCATTGTCATTCTAATGTGTTACCCTATTGGGTCCGTCATACATTTTTAGGATTTGTTTTGTAATTAATGCACAGTACTTCTGTATATAGTCATATTTAGAGATGAGGCAAAATTCGAATTTGCCTGCTTGCGAGGGTTTTTCTGCAAATTTAATGCTCTGCTTCTCTCTAGACCCCGGAGCATAATAAATGTAATATGTAAAAAATAAAAAATAATCATTATACTCACCCTCCGCTCACCTCTCCAGCGCCTCAGCTTCTGTCCAACACTGGTCCGCTCCTCACCACATCTTCTGATGCTTAGCTACTTCCATTGTAATCTTCAGAACTCTCGCATTGTGCTGGACTTCTGGTGTCATGGCAAGGTCCGAACAGGGGGTGGTGACTAGCGGAGGTGCCAAAGTGGGGAGTCATGAGGTCAGTATAACGATTTTTTATTTTTTAAATCTTTTGATGTCCCACTATGGTTCAGTAAAATGGTGGCCAATTGCAAAAAAAAAAATTGTATTTTGGTGAATGCATATTTAGGCAAAATTTCAGTAGAATTCATTCCACTCGAATTTATTCACTCATCTTTAGTCAGATTCTCATTATGATTCTGCACAAAAATTAGAAGTTTATCCAGAATTGATTAATACAATTCTCATATTAGGTTAGAGCTTGAGGTTTAGGAAGATTACCCAAGTAACAATACATGGGAAACTCCTAGACAATATAACGAGGTGCGCAGCATCTTATCTAGTTCTTGTTGTTGCCATAACAACCTAAGTGCTATAGTTCCTGTACTTTGCAAAGGTGTGACAGCTGATACGTCTGTTTAGAGCAGGGATGTCAAAGTCAAACACACCGAGGGCCAAAAAAACAAATTTGCTACAAGCCGAGGGCCGGACTGGTTCAATGTTTATTAAAACATATCGAAATGATTGCACATAGCCTATTGAACCAAGACCTAACACAGTGTACATTATTTAATGATTAAATGAATATGGCAATATTTTGTTATGGCTCTGTCAGTAACTTCAAGTTAAAACATTTTCAACAGCCAAACAGCAAGCGGGGGGGCCCAGTGGCAGCGCTAACACCGCTCTCCTCCGCTAACAGGTGCCGGCAGAGGTGTATCTAGGTTTTCTGGCACCCAGGGCAAGAACTCAGTTTTGTGCCCCCTCCACACCCACCCCCTAACCCTAATCCCCCTTCACACTGAATAATCTCCCCTTTACACTAATAATAAATCCCCCTCACACTGAATAATCCCCCAACACACAGAATAATCCCCCTCTACACAAATACCCCCTCCACACTGAATAATACCCCCTCCACACAAATAATAAATCTCCTTCACATTGAATAATCCCCCAACACACAGAATAATCCCCCCTCCACACAAATAATAAATACCCCCTCCACACTGAATAATCCCCCCTCCACACAAATAATAAATACCCCCTCACACTGAATAATCCCCCATCCACACTAATAATAAATCCCCCTCACACTGAATAATCCCCCATCCACACTAATAATAAATCCCCCTCACACTGAATAATCAATCCCCAAAACACAGAATTATCCCCCTCCACACAAATAATAAATCCCCCTTACACTGAATAATCCCCCAACACACAGAATAATCCCCCCTCCACACAAATAATAAATACCCCCTCCACACTAAATAATCCCCTCCACACAAATAATAAATCTCCTTCACATTGAATAATCCCCCAACACACTGAATAATCCCCCTCCACACAAATAATAAATACCCCCTCCACACTGAATAATCCCCCCTCCACACAAATAATAAATACCCCCTCCACACTAAATAATCCCCCTCCACACAAATAATAAATCTCCTTCACATTGAATAATCCCCCAACACACAGAATAATCCCCCTCCACACAAATAATAAATCCCCTTTACACTGAATAATCCCCCAACACACAGAATAATCCCCCCTCCACACAAATAATAAATACCCCCTCCACACTAAATAATCCCCCTCCACACAAATAATAAATCTCCTTCACATTGAATAATCCCCCAACACACTGAATAATCCCCCTCCACACAAATAATAAATACCCCCTCCACACTGAATAATCCCCCTCCACACAAATAATAAATACCCCCTCCACACAGAATAATCCCCCTCCACACAAATAATAAATACCCCCCCTACCACACTGAATAATCCCCCCCACAACCACAGAATAGATCCCCTCCACAAAGAAGGAATTCCACCCACACACAAGCAAACAATAAATCATCCCCTTCTACGCTGAATCTGCAGCTCCACAGACACACGAGGCAGGAGCACTTACATCAGATCTTCTGCTCTCTTCTGCCTGCCGGAAAGTGACTTCAGCACTTGCCTGGGTGTGCCGGGTTCTGACGCCGGCCCTGCTACCGGTGCATTGTGGGAAATGTAGTGTTGGTGCGTGCAAAACACCAGCAGGCGGCTGTGGCCTGCGGGCCGGATCTAATAGTAATTAAATATCATCCAGGGGGCCATAGATAATCAATGGCGGATCTGGCCGCGGGCCTTGACTTTGACATATGGGGTTTAGAGCATACTGAATAACATGTCTTATGATACAGAGCAGACAGGACTGATCTCAATGAAAAAAATAGAAGAAATTCAATAACTCTAAGCCTTGACTAGCCTTGGCTGCTATCAACAAGGTTATTAACCCCTTTCTGCCATCCGACGTACTATCCCGTTCATGGTACCTGGGCCCGTATGACCATGGACGGGATAGTACGTCGCATGCAATCGGACGCGCTCCCGGGGGGGAGCGCGGCCGATTTCGGCCGGGTGTCAGCTGATTATCACAGCTGACACCCGGCACTATGTGCCAGGAGCGGTCACGGACCGCTCCCGGCACATTAACCCCTGACACACCGCGATCAAACATGATCACGGTGTACCGGGGTCACAGGGGAGCATCGCGCAGGGAGGAGGCTCCCTGCGTGCTCCCCTGAGACCTTCAGAACAGCGCAATGTGACCACGCTGTTCTGAGGGCCTCTTCCCTGCAGGACCCCAGATCCAAGATGGCCGCCGGGTCCTGCAGGGAGGTGGCTTCCTCAGTGCCTGCTGAGAGCAGGCGCTGACGAAGCCTGCAGCACTGCCTGTCACATCGCTGGTGTGACAGAGTGCTGTGCACACTGTGAGACCAGCGATCTGACCCTATAATGTGATGTCCCACCCTGGGACAAAGTAAAAAAGCTAAAAAAAATAAAAATCACACATGTAAAAAAAATTCCCAAATAAAGGGAAAAAAAAATATTCCCAATAAATTCATTTCTTCATGTAAATAAAAAAAAAACAATAAAAGTACATATATTTGGTATCGCCGCATCCGTAACGACCCCCCCTATAAAACTGTCCCACTAGTTAACCCCTTTAGTGAACCCCTTAAAAAAATAAATAAAAACAAAGCAAAAAACAATACTTTATCATTTTACCGCCGAACAAAAAGTGGAATTACACGCGATCAAAAAGACGGATATAAATAAACATGGTACCGCTGAAAATGTCATCTTGTCCCACAAAAAACAAGCCACCATACAGCATCATCAGTGTGAATAAAATAAATAAACTTATAGCTCTCAGAATAAAGCGATGCAAAAATAACTATTTTTTATATAAAATTGTTTTTATTGTATAAAAGCGCCAAAACATAAAAAAAATAATACAAATGAGGTATCGCCGTAATCGTACTAACCCGAAGAATAAAACTGCTTTATCAATTTTACCACACGCGGAACGGTATAAACGCCCCCCACAAAAGAAATTCATGAATTGCTGATTTTTGTTCATTGTAATCTCACAAAAATTGTAATAAAAAGCGATCAAAAAATGTCACCTGCTCAAAAATGGTACCAATAAAAACGTCAACTCGTTCCGCAAAAAATAAGACCTCACATGACTTTGTGGGCCAAAATTTGCAAAAATTATAGCTCTCAAAATGTGGTGATGCAAAAACTATTTTTTGCAATAAAAGCGTCTTTTAGAGTGTGACAGCTGCCAATCATAAAAACCCGATATAAATAGTAAATCAAACCCCCCTTTATCACCCCATTAGTTAGGGAAAAATAATAAAATTAAAAAAATGTATTTATTTACATTTTGCCATTAGGGTTAGGGTTAGGGTTGGGGCTAAAGTTAGGGTTAGGGTTGGGGCTAAAGTTAGAATTAGGGTTAGGGTTGGGATTAGGGTTAGGGGTGTGTTAGGCCTCTTTCACACTTCAGTCGTTTGGCGTCAGTTAAAATCCGCTAAAGTGTGGAAAAAGCGGATCCGCCAGAAAAGTTGGAAAACGGATGCAAACGGATCCGTTTTCTGACATATCCGTCATGAACTTTTCAACCCGGAAAATGTATGTACGCATGTCTGGCACGGAGGAGAGAGAGACCCCGGACAGTATTCTCAGCATTTTCTATGGAAGCAACGGATCTGCTGGCGGATTCTGTAAAGAACGGATGGCAGCGGATCCGCCACCCATTGGCGTCCATTATATAAAATGGCGGATGTGGCGGATCCGTCATAGTCCACCATTTTGATGCACACAAAAAATGCTGCATTGGACGTTTTTAATAAAAGGCGGACACCAAATTTATGACGGATCCGTAAAAAAACGGATCAAACGGACGACCATCCGTCAAAATCCGTCACTAATGCAAGTCAATGGGAAAAAAGCGGATCCGTCAAAAAAAATGGTCGGATCCGTTTTTTTCACACTTTGGCGGATTTTGATTGACGTCGCACGACTGAAGTGTGAAAGAGGCCTTAGGGTTAGGTTTGTGGTTAGGGTTATGATTAGGGTTGGGATTAGGTTTAGGGGTGTGTTGGGGTTAGGGTTGGAGTTAGAATTGGGGGGTTTCCACTGTTTAGGCACATCAGGGGCTCTCTAAATGTGACATGGTGTCTGATCTCAATTCCAGCCAATTCTGCGTTGAAAAAAGTCAAGCGGTGCTCCTTCCCTTCTGAGCTCTGCCATGAGCCCAAACAGTAGTTTACCCCCACATTTGTGGTATCAGGTACTCAGGACAAATTGCAAAATAACTCTTGGGGTCTAGTTTCTTCTGTTACCCTTGGGAAAATAAAAAATTGGGGGCGAAAATATCATTTTTGTGGAAAAAAATTATGATTTTTTATTTTTATGGCTCTACGTTATAAACTTCTGTGAAGCACTTGGGGGTTCAAAGTTCTCCCCACACATCTAGATAAGTTCCTTGGGGCGTCTATTTTCCAAAATGTGGTCACTTGAGGGGGGTTTCCACTGTTTAGGCACATCAGGGGCTTTCCAAATGCGACATGACGCCTGCAGACCATTCCATCAAAGTCTGCAATCCAAAACCTCACTACTTCCCTTCCGAGCCTCGACGTGCACCCATACAGTAGTTGTCTCCCTCATATAGAGTATCAGCGTACTCGGGACAAATTGGACAACAACTTTTGGGGTCCATATTTTCCTGTTACCCTTGGGGAAAATAAAAAGTTGGGGACTAAAAGATCATGTTTGTGGAAAAAATATGATTTTTTTATTTTCATGCTCGGGCGTTATAAACTTTAGTTCTTAGAGGGGTTTAGTTTCCAAAATGGTGTCATTTGTGGGGTGTTTCCACTCTTTAGGCACATCAGGGGCTCTCCAAACACAACATGGCGTCCAGCCAACTCTGCTTTGAAACAGTCAAACTGCGCTCCTTCCCTTCCGAGCTCTGCCATGCACCCAAACAGTGGTTTACCCCCACATATGGGTATCAGCGTACTCAGGACAAATTGCACAATAACTTTTGGTGCCTTGTTACCCTTGGGAAAATAAAAATTGGGGTGAAAAGATCATTTTTGTGGAAAAAATATGATTTTTTAATTTTACGGCTCTACGTTATAAACTTGTGTGAAGCACTTGGGGGTTCAAAGTGCTCACCACAGATCTAGATAAGTTCCTTAGGGGATCTAGTTTTCAAAATGGGGTCAATTGTGAGGGGTTTCCACTGTTTAGGCACATCAGGGGCTATCCAAATGCAACATGGCGTCCAATCTCAATTCCAGCCAATTTTGATTGGAAAAAGTCAAATGGCGCTCCTTTCATTCCGAGCTCTGCCGTGCGCCCAAACAGTGTTTCCCCCCCCACATATGGGGTATTGTCGTACTCAGGACAAATTGGACAACAACTTTTGTGGTCCAATTTCTTTGTTACCCTTGGGAAAATAAAAAATTGATGACTAAAAGATAATTTTTGTGGAAAAAAATAGGATTTTTTATTTTGATGCCCGGGCATTATAAACTTGTGTGAAGCACTTGGGGGTTCAAAGTTCTCACCACAGATCTAGATATGTTCCTTAGGGGGTTTAGTTTCCAAAATGGGGTCACTTGGGGGTTTCCACTGTTGAGGCACACCTGGGGCACTGCAAACGGAACATGACACCCATCAAAGCCTGCATTCCAAAACGTTATTACTTCCTTTCCAAGCCCTGCCGTGCGCCCAAACAGCTTCCCCCCACATATGGGGAATCAGCGTGCTCAGAACAAATTGGACAACAGCTTTTGGGGTCCAGTTTTCTTGGGAAAAATCAAAAATTGGGGACTAAAAAAATCATTTTTGTGGAAAATTGTTTTTTTTTTTTTCACACCCAGGCATTATAAACTTTTGTGAAACACTTGGGGGTTCAAAGTGCTCACAACAGATCTAGATAAGTTCCATAGGGGGTCTAGTTTCCAAAACGGTATCACATGTGGGGGGTTTCTACTATTTAGGCGCATCAGGGGCTCTCCCAACGCGACATGGCGTCCAATCTCAATTCCAGCCAATTTTGCTTTGAAAAAGTCAAATGGCGCTCCTTCCCTTACGAGCTCTGCTGTGCGCCCAAACAGTGGTTTTCCCCCACATATGGGGTATTGGCGTACTAAGGAGAAATTGTACAACTTTATCTGTCCATTTTCTCCTTTTACCCTTGTGAAAATAAAAAAAATGTTTGTAAAAGATCATTTTTGTGACTAAAAAGTTAAATGTTCATTTTTTCCTTCCACGTTGCTTCAGCTCCTGTGAAGCACTTGAAGGGTTAATAAACTTCTTGAATGTGGTTTTGAGTAGCTTCAGGGATTCAATTTTAAGAATTGTGTCACTTTTGGGTATTTTCTGCCATATAGACCCCTCAAAGTGACTTCAAATGTGAGTTGGTCCGTAAAAAAATGGCTTTGTAAATTTTGTTGTAAAAATGAGAAATCGCTGTTCAACTTTTAACCCTTATAACTTCCTAACCAAAAAAAATGTTGGTTCCAAAATTGTGCTGATGTAAAGTAGACATGTGGAAAATGTTATTTATTAACTATTTTGTGTGACATATTTCTCTGTTTTAAGGGAATAAAAATTCAAAGTTTGAAAATTGCAAAATTTTCAAAATTTTCGCCATATTTGCGTTTTTTCAAAAATAAACGCAAGTTTTATCGAAGAAATTTTACCACTAATGTGAAGTACAATATGTCATGAGAAAACGTTCTCAGAATCGCGAAGATCCGTTGAAGCGTTCCAGAGTTATAACCTCATAGACAGTGGTCAGAATTGTAAAAATTGGCCCGGTCATTAACGTGCAAACCACTCTTGGGGTTAAGGGATTAATAGTTGTCAAAGCAGTGTTCTGCCACGCAGAATACACTTGGACACAAAAAGCATCAAGATCCACTGCTGGCAGCTCCCTGTGCAATTGCCGACCACTGACGTGTCAGATGTGCTCGAGGGGAGGGAGACAAGACTAGGGACGTTGGAGGCCATGGTAGCACATTTAGGTCATGCAAGGTGATTACAGTAGCACAAGCAACATGCAGTTTGCTGTTGTCATGTTTAACAATGATTTCTGGGACACTTAGGAGAAATGGCCGTGCCACTGGTTCCACCATCAAATCAGCGCAACGCCGAGCTGTTGATGCACCAGGAATGAAGACTAAAGGGTTTAGCTACAGCACATTATGGTCCACCACACCATAGTCCTGAAAGTAGGAATGATGTGATGTTCCCATCTGAAGGCCTCTTCATCGTTTCACCCACTTTATCTTCAGACCAATCTTCAGCTATCATGGCATCTGAGATAAAAGCAGGACTCATAGCTGAAGGATAAACCTCCATCCCAGCCACCATTGCTATTTTTACTGTGCACCATGATAGTCTTTAAGAGCGTTGGTGTGAGGTCAGTGGATCACTTGGAGCCAGATGTTTGGCTGGTAGGGTAGCCCAATGTCTTGCAAACACCTGATGGTTTGTATAGAAATTGTTTGACGCCTTAGGTTCGGTATGTGACTTCTAATTTTACTTGAAGTATAGATCAGTCGGGGAACCAGTACCGCATTATCCTTATCCATCTAAACTATAAAAGTTTCTGTTCATTGATTGCAAGCAGATGTTTTGCAAATCATGATGAATGATGAGCTGATACTGTATGGAAAGAGTAATCAATAGTTGAGTATAAGCTTGAATCCCTTTCAATGACTTGATGATACTTTTCTACTTGTTCTCCATCTATTACAGTTTGACCACACGTGAACATGTGCTGTATATTAACTCTGTGACAGAGTTGGAAACACATTATTTTTTTATCTAAGACAAAAATGCCAGTTAGAGATGTGAGAGGGAGATTCTAAAGTATATATCATCTGACATGTATGCATTACTGACTTTGTAAAATGAGAGAAATTGGAGATAAGTGATTAATATCTTCCAGATAAGGCTGTGTCAGCAAAATAACAGAACTCGGGTTCTTCAGACTTTCTTAAAGCCTGAAAATTTGCCAGCAGAAAATGACCCATTGTATACAGTTAGGTCCAGAAATATTTGGACAGTGACCGGATCTTTGTGATTTCGGCTCTGCAGGCCACAAGTTTTGATTTCAAATGAGATGCAATTGAAGTGTAGACTTTCAGGTTTAATTAAAGGGGCTGAGAAAGAATATCCTATTAAACGTTTAGGAATTTAAACCATTTTTCTACAGTCTCCTAATTTTAGGGGCTCAAAAGTAATTGGACAAATTAACTTTACCATATATAAATGGCTCATTTTTAATACTTTGTAGAGAATCCTTTGTAGGCAATGATGACCTGAAGTCTGGGAGCCATGGATGTCACCATCGCGGGGATTCCTCCTTTGTGATGCTTTGCCAGGACTTTACTGCAGTGACTTCAGTTGTTTCTTTTTTGTGGGTCTTTCTGCCTCAAGTTTTTTTCTTAAGCGTGTGAAATGCCGCTCGATGGGTTTGAGATGTGGTGGCTGACTCGGCCATTGCAGAATATTCCCCTTTTTTACCTTAAAAACCTCCTGAGTTGCTTTTGCAGTATGTTTTGTGTCGTTGTCCTTCTTACAGTGCATTTGGTTAAATCTGAGCAGACGGTATCGCCTGTACACTTCAGAATTCATCCAGCTACTTCTGTCTTCAGTCATATCATCAATAAACACTGGCGACCCAGTACCCGGTGCCATTGGAAGCCATGCATGTCCATGCCTCCACCACGCGTTACAGAGGATGTGATGTACTTTCAATCATGAGCCGTTCCAAGCCTTCTTCAAGCTTTCTTCTTCCCATCATTCTGGTACAGGTTGAGCTTAGTTTCATCTGTCCAAAGAATGCGTTACCAGCACTGGGCTCTTTAGATACTTTTTGGTAAAGTCTAATCTGGCCATCCTATTTTTAAAGCTGATTGTTTGCACCTTATGGTGAACCCTCTGTATTTGCTCTCATGAAGTCTTTATTAGAGACTTAGATATTCAAACACCAACTTCTTGGAGAGTGTTCATTTTGGTGCATGTTGTGAAGGGGTTTTTCTTCACAATGGAAAGGATTCTGTGATCATCCAACACTGTTGTCTTCCATGGATGTCTAGGCCTTTTTAGAAAAATATTTAGACTTGAGAGTCCTCAGTCCTCAGGCCTTTTTAAGCTCTCAATCTCACCAGTGCAGTTTTTTTTTTGCAGAATGCACCAAACTGTTGAGTTGGCCACTCCTAACATTTCTTCTGTCTCTCTTCTGTTTCTCTTGCATTGAGATCTCCTTTGATCTCATGTTGTGGGTTCACAGCAACAGCTTCCAAATGCAAATGCCACACCTAGAATCAGGTCTAGACCTTTTACCTGTTTAATTGATGATGAGTTAACTAAGAGTAGCCCATGAAACCCATTAAAGAGCTTTTGAAATAACTGTCTAATTAGTTTTAGTCCCTTGAAAAAAGAGTCTACATATTACATAGCAGTACCGTATTTTTCGGACCATAAGACGCACTTTTTTCCCCAAATATTTTGGGGGAAAATGGGGGTGCGTCTTATGGTTGCAATATACGGTATGTCCCCTCCTGGAAAAAAAACTTTTACCATCTCCGGTGGCGGCGGCGGTCCCAATGCAGCCTCCCTGTGGTGCAGTGGTGTCAGTGCTCCGTGATGTGGCGGCAGCGGGGCTCTGCGGCAACGCGGTGCCCTCCTGAAAGATGGCCGCCAGGGGCCTCCGGTAAGATGGGAGAGTAATTTTTTGTGGGGGGATTAGGAGTGGTGATGGGGGGAGTACTTTTTGTGGGGGGATTAGGAGTGGAATGTGGCGGTCACATCCCACTACTAATCCCCCCACAAAAAGTACTCCCCCATCACCACTCCTAATCCCCCCACAAAAAATTACTCTCCCATCATTTCCACTCCTAATCCCCCCACAATAAAGTACTCCCCCATCATTCCCACTCCTAATCCCCCCACAATAAAGTACTCCCCCATCATTCCCACTCCTAATCCCCCCACAAAAAGTATTCCCCCATCATTCCCACTCCTAAGTAGTGGGGAGGGGAGTTACTTTATGTGGGGGGATTTGGAGTGGGGACGGGGGTTATTTTATGTGTGTGGGGGATTTGGAGTGGGGATGGGAGATTTAATGTGTGTGTGGAGATTTGAGGGTACTGAAGAGTATGTATGAGGAAACGGTATGGGGTATGGGTGCAGACAGTATGGGGAGCGAACGGGTGATTGTATGTGGACACAGTATGGGGAGTGAGGGTGATGGGATGTGTGCAGACACAGTATGGGTAGTCGGGTATGTGTGAGCAGACAGTATAGAGAGTGAGGTGGTAAATATATGAGGAGACAGTATGAGGAGGGAGGGGAATAGTGTGAGGCGACAGTATATTGCAGATATTTTTTTTAGGAGCACTATAATGACTCTTCTATCTTTAAGGGCATCGTGTGGCGAGTTGGTGCAAAAGACCGGAGAAGATGGAAGTCTGCAGAGACGAGCTGTGGATGAGAAAACTCATCATGGAGTCTGGACAAGATGAAGAAAAGGAGAACGACTCCAGAGATGACGTCATCTATAAGGTACCTGGATGTAAATATTATTTGTGATATTGACTAATCCTCATGTTTTTATTTATGTTAGGAGCATTAAAGGAGTTGTCCTGGTTTGTGCTGAGTCTGCAGTCATTCCATGTGACTGCAGACTTCTGAATTCTCACATTGCTCACTGCACGCTGTCAGGATTCTCTCGTGCCGGCGATTTACATACATGCGGTCACATGCTGACTAGACATGTGGCCTCGCTCAATGAAAATGAACAGAGCGAGGCCGAGCACGTCTAGTGGGAATGTGGCCAGAAGTATATACATCACATGCTTGTGCTGACATGACCGTGTACTCTTGTCACCGGTAGGGGAGAATCCTAAAAGTGTGCAGTGCATTCGTTGTGAGAATTCAGAAGCTGCAATGTCAGGATTCAGCTCTGCAGGTTCCAGCAGTCGTCACATGGACACTTCACACATATGCGACTTTCATACTTATGGTCCTGTGACAACGAGCTTCTCTTCCTGCTTCTGTTTTTCACTGAACATAGAGAGCATTAGGGAGAGCAGCTCGTCAGTACATGACTAATTGTGCAAATCGCATGTGTGTGGGGGGGGCGCCGAACCGAATTCTTGCCCCGGGTGCCAGAAAGCCTAGATACACACCTGCCTAAATATACACCATCTATCTGCCCTGGAAGGACACAGCCTCACCTGTAGGAGGTTTACCATCTACAGTAGCTGCACTACACCATCTCTTCCAGAGGTCCTGCACAGCAGCGCTGGTCACCCTGACCAGACACTACAGGTGGCGTCACGAATCATCATACGAACACTAATCCCCTGTAAATATCCCCTTTTTGGTGAGCGCCCAGGGCCACGGACCGAGTCGTGGCCACTGTGGCATCCCCCATAGAAGTCGACGGGCTCGGTGCTGAGTACCCCACGGCCCTGGTGGGCGACTCAGCTTCTTTTGGTAGTGCTGCCAAATTTCCTTAATTATTATAGATAGATAGATAGATAGATATGATAGATAGATAGATAGATAGATAGATAGTAGATAGATATAGAATAGATAGATAGAATTAGATTAGATAGATAGATAGATAGATAGATAGATAGATAGATAGATAGATAGATAGATAATAGATAGAATAGATAGATAGATAGATAGATAGATAGATATAGATAGATAGATAATAGATAGATAGATATGATAGATAGATAGATAGATAGATAGATAGATAGATAGATAGATAGATAGATATTAGATAGATAGATAATAGATAGATAGATATGATTGAAAGATATAGATAATAGTATTAGATAGATATTGATAGATAGATAGATATGATATTAGATAGATAGATAGATAGATAGATATAGATAGATATGGAATTGAAGATATTAGATACATAGGTATTAGATAGATAATGGATAGATAGATAGATAGATAGATAGATAGATAGATAGATAGATAGATAGATATGATAGATAGATATAGATAATAGATATTGGTAGATAGATATAGATATAGATATAGATAGATAGATAGATAGATAGATAGATAGATAGATAGATAGATAGATAGATAGATAGATAGATATGGAATAGATAGATATTAGATACATAGATATTAGATATGATATAGATAGGATAGATAGATAGATAGATAGATAGATAGATAGATAGATAGATAGATAGATATGGAATAGATAGATATTAGATACATAGATATTAGATAGATATTGGATGGATAGATAGATAGATGATAGATAGATCTCAGATAATAAGATGATATTATACAGACGTACACATATAATACACCCCTCTGTGTGTGGCCAGGTCTGACTCCTTGCAGTTACTCAGCAGGAGCACATAGCCTCCAGCAGGGGGCGCTCTTACAGAGGTCTCCATTGGCTTTGATGCCGCTCACATCTGCCTCTCTTGCACACACGCCCGAGTTTACAGATAACATTAGGGAGGCATCTTCCATTCTCTCCTCTTGCCCGGCCATTGTTTCCGCTCATCCTCCTCTCCAGCCCCTGGGAAGCTGCCTCCCGTCCCTGTGCTGCACCTGCTCTGTGCACAGCATCCTTTCTCCTCCTCCCTTTGCACCTCCAGGATCCGGAGAGGAGACACGCCTGGTACAGGGGGACACACCAGCATCTCAGGCTGTAGAGCAGGAAGAAGACCCTTCTAGGAAAGGAGCAGCACACAGACATTCCAGCCCTGGAATTAAATGGCTCCTGTGTCCTGATGGGAGAGAAATAGAGGAGATCCCTGATCCTGGGGGAGGTTGATCTCGACATAAGGGAAGGAGGAGAGAGCATTGTTCCTCTGCCTTGGTGAGTGTTACATGGATCCACAGCAGGGATCATTATGGTACCTGGTCCATCATCCACATCTCCTTCACATCCTAGCAGCTCCTCACCTGCCATTCATCCTTGGCTGAAAATGTCTTTTGCAAAGAAGTAATAAAATATCCAGCTGGAGACAGGTGGATACATGGACCCCTGTTTATAAATATGTATCTGTTATTTGCAAATCTGTAACTCTGTGTGCTGATCCATTCTGCACCCTCATCTACTCCATCTATCCATCTGGGCAGTGACTGGGGGGATGGGATAGGGTAGAGGGGGAAGAAGGGGACAAATGAATCTGCAGGGATCCAGTAATTATGTTACCTTAACGAATTAACCACTTCCACGCTTGCTCTTTCTGGTCGAAATGCTTCGCAGGCCTCTCCATCATGTAGGAGGGTCTGATAGATTGGCCATTGGATTTACATTTATTGCATGGTATGGTCACCCTTTATTGCATGGTGTGGTCACCATTTATTGCATGGTATGGTCACCCTTTATTGCATGGTATGGTCACTTCTGCCTCCCCCTTACCTCCCTACCTTTTTGACAGAATGTACTGGGCTCGTAATAGGGGGGCAGAGACCATTTCTAGAAGCGACTAGTCTAGGAGAGACCCATCGATTTTTTTTTTTTTTTTTTTTAGAGCTATGTCATCCAACAGCATGATAAACAACAATAACAGGAATGGCTTTGAAGGTCATATATATATATAAATATATTATATATATATATATATATATATATATATATATATAATATATATATATGATGTTGCTATGGGGTGTAACACATTGATGCCTTGGGGCACCGATCTATAATAATCATTAGTCTGGATTTTGCTCCAGACAGTGATTTTTAGTGCATGGATCAGCATTGTATTGTTACAGGGACCCATATATAGATACATATGTAGCACGCTTATGTCATAACATATAAATAATACATAGGGGAGCATTATAATATGTTTGTATGGTCTGCGGCTAATGGAGCAGCTTCTATAATTAGATATCGGTTTTTGTGGATCGTCACAAAATGACGTCGTTAATCCAACAGAAAATAGAACAAAATCTAAAATGCCCTGGAAGATTTTTGTTTTCTGTACCGGAACCATGGGCCTTGTTTATAAAGATGGTGTCAGGGAGTGATTTATTAGGGAGTTACCTCCGCACGGTCTCCTTTTCCATTCTCCTTCCCCTATAGGAAACGGTCAGGACTCTGCCTGACCCTGAATTTTTGTTGTATTGTTGGAAACAGTGTTACTTAAAAAAGATTTGGTGGTGACATCATAGGAGCGTGTCAGAAAATCCCTAGGACAAGTGTCACATGAATCTGCGGAGCTGGGGATGATATGTAACCCTTCCCAGGCCATGACGTCCAATAACAAGACCAATAACGTGTTCATGCGCCTTAATGGGGTCATTCGTAGTGATATGTTACTGGATGTAGGTTTTGTAAACGTTTATGCTGATTTTATACATCGCCTAATTTTTTTATTGTTTATGTTGAAGGTTTTTTCTTTATTGCTTTTCTAATATTTAACATTTTTTGCTTTTATGCACAGTTCATATAGATACAAGCTCATTTGCGTGTTGACTTTCCAGAAAGGCCTAGATAAACAGGAAGCGTCTGATGCATAAACCATATACTAACTCCGGAGACTTTTTTTAAAATCCTCTAATGTGAATGTCAACATTAGTTCTAAAAAACAAAAAGCGGCAAGGACAGTACACATCCTTTATACAAATGATCTTGCAGGGTCATACATACTACGTTGTGTTATTAACTCCGTGAGCACCAACGATTCTGTCGTCTGAGGTTTAGTTTTATTTTTTTTCAAAATTGGTTTTATTTTTTATATTTTTGCGTTGTAAAATAATTTGAAATTCTTAATTGAAAAGAAGAAGCTAACTTTTTTTTTTATTCATTTGGGGATGTCAAATTTGTAGAGATGGTGGCAACCGCTGGCATCCTGTTTACAGTCTTATCTGATCATTTGGTTGATATGGATTTACTAAGAATTTTTAATTTCTTTAAAATGTTATAAATAAATGTGACTGTCCAACCCAATAACAATAAAAATAACAAAAAGAGCAATATTCACCTTTCTAATCCCCTGTTGCTTCGCTGGTCCCCTCCTGTTCCATCAACCTGGACACTGAAGCCAATTACTGACTGTAGTGTTGAGGTGTCAACACTGCTGAGGCCGCAGCAGCGGTCAGTGATTGGCTTCAGCGGTCACATGTCACATCCACACATTATTGCTGGAGTTGGAGGACAGGAGACCATCGGGATACCAGGAAAGTGTAGTCTAAGGAGCGGCCGGGAATTGGTAAACCGAGGATTGTTCCTTCTGTTATTTTCCACCTTTGTAGAATTTGTGAAACTTTAAAGGTTGGACAATCATTTTAACAGGTAATTGTGTTGTAGAACAGTTTTTGGTGTAAATTAACATTAATTTACCTGGATGGATCATAAAGTTTGCAGAACAGTTTTTTTTGGGCAAATGTTTAGTTTATCTGGATGAATGATACATTTTGGGCAATAAACAGTTCATAGAGTTGTTGCTATTTTGTAAAATAGAATATCATCTGCTCTGTAATGACTGCTGTAAAAAAACAAACAAACAAAAACACACAATCCATAGGAAACCACATTGTAATGGGTATGTATGAAAATGTAGCCATCATACCTGTCTTTAATGGTGTCCAGGATTTGTTTGTGAACCAGGATTAATGTTTTTTAATTGTTGGTTTTAGACAACATAGTGATATATAAATAATCGTAATAGACAACAGACATAGAAGTCAAAGAATTATGTCCTTGTGAGAAGCCTTAGTCTATGTTCACACTTCCATTTTAAGAAACAGACAAACAGAGCTGAAGTCCATAAAGGATCCATTGCATAGGTAAGGGAGACCATAGTGAATATTATATCCGATGAAGGTCAGCTAGACCGAAACGTTATATACTGATACGCTATTTCTTGATTGCAATAAAAATTGGCCCTTTTTTTTTTAAAGTGTCGGATTCCACATATTTTATATAACAGAGCCCAAACAGGCCCCATAATAAGAATTGGGGGCCCCTCTGCTTCCATTCGTATCAATTATGCAACAGATATGATTTGACCTTTTGGAAATTTAACTGAATCAGCTAGCAGGTTTTTGCTATGTAATCTGAGAGCAGCATGATGAAGGGGCAAAGCGTCTGATCCCAGCAATGTGTCACTTACTGGGCTGTGTCTGACAATAAAATAGGCGTTTTATCAGCAGGAGATTATCACTGCAGGACTAGGTGTCTGCTGCCTTTTAGTCAAGTGCTCTGTGTAACCCCGCCCCCACCACTGATTGGTAACTTTCTGTCAATACACAGTGTACATGAAAGAGGCCAATCAGTGGTGTGGGCGGGGTTATACCGGGCACAGCAATCTGAGCTCTGCTAGATCTGAAGCAGAGAAAACTCTGATTGTATCAAAATGACAGCATGCGGACCAGCAAATGATGCATGACTGAAATCAGGGTCTCTGCCCCTACATAATGCTGCTCTCATTTCATAGCCTAATAAATATGCAAACTCCACATGTGTTGCAGCTGTCTAGTAGCCACTAAAGATGTAGCTGCGGGGACTCAAACGTATTGGTAGGATTCTGATTGGTAGGAGTGTAATACCTAGCACCCCTGCCAATCAGCAATATAATGCAATAACAAGTAATCAAAAGATCGTATCTACCCTAAAATGCCATCAATAAAAACGTCAGCTCTTCGCGCAAAAAATCAGCCCTCACGCAGCCCCAGATCCCGAAAAAAAGGTGGCGATCATAGCAATCCGGCAGTGACAACAACAGAGGTCTGCTGGAGACCTCTGGTTGTCATGCCAACCTATCGGTAACCCGCGATCACGTGACGGGGGTCACCGATGGGCAGCTTTCCGGCCCCATGGCCGGAAGCGCGTGTTAAAATTAAATGCCGCTGTCAGAGTTTGACAGTGGCATTTAGGGAGTTAATATCCACGGGTGGATCGCGATGACACCCGCAACTGTTTCGGGCACATGTCAGCTGTTCAGAACAGCTGACATGTGCCTGGAAATATGTAGGCTCACCGCCGGAGCCCACATGAAAGGGAGGGAGTCTGACATTAGCATAAATGTATGCCTGATGTTGAAAAGGGGTTAAAGAAGCACTTCTCTCATCAAAATTATTATCCTCTTAATATATTGCAGTCATCATATTTTATAGCACTGTGCACTTACAATTGCTCATTTTTCCTTTCTACCCAGATAATTCTTCTCTTTTCTGCTCTATGTAGAAACAGGAAGTCTCTTTTCCCTGCATTTATCATTCCCTTCTTAGACTCCTGACCCAGCTGCCCCCTCCTGCCCCAGCCAGGGACTTTTGCAGTGACTCATGAGTCATACAGGGAAAATTGACCTCCTGTTTCTACATAGAGCTTAGAAGGATTCATCTTGTCAGTTTAAATCACATGATGTCATCGACCTAATGGAAAAGAGAAGAATTAACTGGGTAGAAAGGCAAAATGAGCAATTGTAAGTACACAGTGCTATATAATATGATGACTGCAATATATTAAGAGGATAAAAATGTTGATGGGTGGAGGAATGCTTCTATACATATGGGTCTGATCATTGGTTCTTCAATAAGAGATGCGCAAATACTGTGGACAGGCAAAAGGGCATAATTAAAAGGGTATTACCATCTCCAAGATCCTATCCCCAATATGTGTTTGGTATAATAATAATATTAGCAAATACCTTCAACTAGAAATGTAATATAGTTCTTCCATATATATATTGTTTATAGTTCTTCTGATTCACTAGGTTGCTTACCCCTTGTGCAGGGCAATACAGTAGCCTAGGTATCCAAGGTTACGACCACTATCAACTAACTTTGACTATATGAGTGGTCATAACCATGGATACCTGAGCTACTGCAATGCCTGCACATGGGGTAAATGACATAGGTTATCAGGAGAACTATATTACATTTCTAACGGGAGGTATTTACTAATATTATTATATCTACTACATATTGGGATAGGATCTTGGAGATGGGAATACCTCTTTAACATCTCATTAATTGATGGCACGTTCTGGTTTACAATGCTTCTTTTAACAAATTACTCACAGCATTCACTATTACTTTTCTTAGTAAATCCACTTGTATGAATTATTTAGTAAGTGATTTCTCCATTTCATAATAGCCTCACAAAGTAGGCTATTTCTCATATCTCGTATTGATTGGGAGGAATTATAATGTAGGTCTGTGGTTTCCAGCCTTTCCTCTCTCTCTATTTTCTTGTAGTTGCGCCTCGGGGCTACAGATCATCATTCATGCCATCAGCTGTAATGTGACTGTAATTGTGCCTGTGTCAGGGGATGTTCCCTATATTCACTGTATGTGTTGGTCAGTTCTGCTTCATTACCTTGTCTGTTGTTTAATGACTGTATGTATGGCCTTTATAGGGCTTTTATAGGGCAGTAGGCAAAGCCTGGCACACGTCACATGTAGAGCAGTATGGCATCTCTTGAATATATATGTATATATGCCTATAATAATAAGGTTTTATTTCTTTCCTTAAAGAGAATGTGTTTAAATCAAGTTTTTATAATGTTTTTATAAGGGAAGCTACGATCAGAAAATGACTTATTGTTTATATAAGGTTTTCGAATCACATGTATTTTAACATTTTGACAATTTTCTTTCATAACATAATCTTTATATATATTTTTATTAATTCGTAATCATGCAATATTTTCAATAGCTACTGGGTTTTTTTTTACACTCATACTTCCTGTCTTTTCAGGAAGAGTTTTCAGCAAGACTTTTTATCATCACAGACAGGATTACAATGGAAGGCGATACCTCTATATAACACAGGATCCACCAATCACAATAGGCAATGCACACGATCATTAGACACTTTAATACAAAAGATAGGATCGGAGTGGAGTCTATGTACATATATTGTTTCCTGAAACAACAGGAAGTTAGAATCTGAAAAAAGTCCCACCCATCAATGTGAAAATTGCAATATTTCTATGTTTATTTTTAACCAATTTTTTCATGTTAAGACACACGATATAATAATGTATTTTTTTTCTTAGTTTCACCTCTCCATTTCGGAAAAATTAGCAAAATATTTGGTACCTAATGAGTTAACTTTAGTTAAGTCCAAGTGGATGTTATCAGATAACAACTCATACAGGAAAATAAAAGAAAACACCCCTAGTGAAAAGCATCTGATAACACCCACTTGGACTGAAAAAAAGTGAACTCATTGGGTGCCAAACAGTTTGATTTCTAATATTTACGCAATGGAGAGAAAAAAAAACCTTTTATTCCTCTCTGTAGCCGCTGTTGCATCATATATACAGCTCAACAGGAAAAAATTGGTAAAAACATTTAAAAAAAAAATACACAAAAGTCTGATTGAAACAAATAGGTCATTCTGTGATGCATCAAAAATTAAGAATTGTTCCAATGCATCAAAAATTGTGAAACAAATCTACTGTCCAGACTATATAGTTCCATGGTAACAGACTACAAACAATTTTTGCGTAGTCTGATTTTGCAGTCACATACCAAGAAGTAGGGAGCGAATGAAACTGAATTTGACGGCAGGTTTGACACAGTCTTTATTTTTTTTTTTGTGTGTTTGCTTCTGCTTGACAATTACTTATCAGCATTTCTTGAGTGTAAACTTGTCTTTATCGGGGGCAATTTTAACCCTTAAGTTTTCAATAAACATCAGATCAAAGTCAAACAATTTTACCAATTTTTGTGGTGTGAGTCAAAAATCCACAAGGCATGAGGTTCTTTTGTCTGTCATCGGACGGTAGATGGGGAAGGATCAACCCTGTTGGATTTTCTTGTCATTGTGTATGGCATCCGTAAGGCAATGTTCATAGTACGGTACATTTTTGCCATACTGCTGTGGCAAATGTCATACATTTGGATCCAAAAATGATAAATAGGGTGGTTTTTTTTTTGTTTTTCTTTTGTATTGTCCATGAAAAGTCAATTTTTTTCATTATGTCTGGGAGTTGAGGTAGGCTTCAATTTTGCAATAAATTATAATGTGCATTGACCCTTATAATGGGTAATGTGACTGTGAGGGCGCAAAAGATAACTGATCGAAGCTAAAAATGATTTCACGTGGTCAACTTCCATCTGTGCTACTTTAATGTTTTCTAGCACTCAAATGTTTAATTCGTCATGATTTTGTGCGTCCACATGGATGTACGTGATTTTGTTAATTTTGTCTCCTTCAGGTGCAGGAGGAAAATTAGCAATTACAGTAGCTAATGGGACAGTAAGTGAAAAATGACTGTAAACGGGTGGTGGTCAATGTTCCCTCTAAGCCATCCACACTAAAAAGGAAATAATTACATTTGCAGTCTGAGGATCAAGGAGCTCAATATTGGTCCTGTCTGTCTGCTGGGTCTAGAATGTTTAACTCTATCATTTCTAAAGCTTACAGCTCCGAGGGAACAATGGAGGCGACGGTGATGTTCCTCACCCTATATTGATGACCTATCGTGAAGGTTATTAATATTATTGATCTTATATTGATGACCTATCCTAAAGAAAGGGCATCAGTATATAAGCGCTGGAGAACACCTTTAATGAAAAATCCAGAGATTTAACCAGAGATTCTGATTTGGCTTTTATCCTAAGTCATATTACAAGACTCGTTAAAGGGTTGATTGTGACTTGTAGGATCGCTACTTCCAATAGGTGGCGCTATAGAGTACAAGTCCTCTTTGTTTGAAGAGGCAATTTGCATATTGAGATTTAACCAAGCGTTTATGTACCATTCACATAGTCCTTGTAGCTGCTATGGGGCCCCAATTCAGGTTCATTTTTTACCAATGTTAATTAGGTGTTAAAATGTTGGCACCACGTCAGAATAGGGGAACCACAACTTTCTATTGAGGGTAATTAATTGTGTGGTCATTCCATCACCAGATGAAATTATTTTTTATCATTTTGTGGGACCCCTTGTACTCCAATTATTAAATATGCCACTGGATCTGACATGTTAACTTGTTTGTCTTCTGTTATGCTTATTAGGGAGCTTTAGCAAGGGAGGAGCACTTGTTGATGATATGGAGCAGAACCAAAACGCGCGTCGGGGCGGGCGCGCACTCCCTTGCTGGTCCTTGCATAGGTACCGTTTTTTCAAATGTTTGCCTGCACTTGGTTAGTATATGGTCGCTAGCATTTGATTTGACTCATAGCAATGCTATTCAACATTTACTTCCTATGCAGGGACTCTTTCCTTTAGCCATCTATTATCATGGCATTACTGTTTGTGACTGCTAGGTAGACATGTATATTATAACAATTATCAGTTTTCTTATGTCTTATACTATGTTTTATGCAGCTATGCCCATGTTGTATGTGCCCCAGTTTTTTACAGCACACATTTTGTGACATATAATACACATGTTTGCCTTAGCTCCAGACTCTATGATCAAGGTGATCCTGTGGTCAACCTTCTTCTTCCCTCAAGCACTACAATTTTAGATTAGCAAAGACATGGCTGGTTTTATGGTGGCTGATGCCCTCTGCATACACTTGCCAATTCTCCTGAAAAATTTATGAGATTCCAGGAAAAACTCAGTATCTCCCGTATAGTTTACAGTCAGTCTTGGGGGGGTAAGAAAAAAATGGCTTGCTGTCATCCTCTGGGACCTAGGTTATGAGGAGCATGCTCTGTCAAGCCACATTATAAATCAATGCGATTGGTTGACATCTATTCAAAGACAGGTTTAAGAAAGTGATGGAGCTACGAGAATACACTTAAAGAGAACCTGCCATCAGTATTTTATACCCCAAACTAATGGTATGTATGTAATGGTGCTTTAATGCTAATTAAATCCTTGCCTTGCTTGTAGATATCTGTTTGGCTGTTTTAGAGAAATTCATAGCTGAAATTGTATGCTAATCAATTGCAAGTGCAGTGGGGCGGGACATTGCACTTGCAGTTTTCTTGCCCTCTCTCCCCATTCGCTGCATGCTGCCTGCCTACTGTCTCTGACTGAAAGGTCACATAAACAGGAATGACCTGTTAAGAGGCAGGAGGCAGGCAGTGCACAGGGAATAGGAAGAGAGGGCAAGAAAACTGCAAGTGCAATGTCCCGCCCCACTGCACTTGCAACTCATTAGCATACAATTTCAACTATGGATTTCTGTAAAACAGCAAAATGGATTTCTCCGCCTCTGTATACTGTACATGCCATTAGTTTGGGGCATAAAATCCTGACAACAGGTTCTCAGTGGAACAGTGGTACTCTCAGATTGCGAATTGCGGGTGTTCATGGGTCCATGTGCAGCTGTATTCGCTCATCTGTATCATGGATGATGCAGGAGCTTCCTGTCCTTAAATGCACAATTTTCTTCCATAAAACGGATGAGAAGAGTGTACGCTGCAATTTCTTCTTCCATGTTGAAAATCGCCAGGGCGTTGTGTAACATTGGTCGGTGTGCTGTCCATGGCACATATGAATAACACAGCAACAGAAAACCCAGCCAAAGTGACCGATACACAAACCTAGGGTTTCAGCTCGAAATGTTTTCTTTCCATCATCTTTTACATATCTGATTGATTCTAGTGGCTTAATTTAATTTCATTGTATTCACATAGTCTCATAGCAATAAGATCATCTTTTATTAAATTCTACATTGTCCTTCTGGCCTCCAGCCCGATCTGTATAAACCCCGTGCTTCACTTACAATGACATTTGCAGGTTTCTGAATCACTGGACCACTTTATTTGGAGTATTTGCAGAAGGCAGAATGCACTTTTTGCCATTTTTACCTTCAGCGGGGGTCAAGTAATTCATCAGAAAGGTTTTATAGCAGAATGTATGAAACACAATACAAAAACAAAGCAAGCAAAATGATTAATCAATCACGTGTCATTAATCAGTCACGTGAGACAAATGTAGGTTGAAGTGGATGCGTCACCCAGATTTCACAATATTAACTGCATACATTATAAACTAGATCTCTTAGACTTGATGAGGCCGGTGTAGTTACTTTGAAAACTCACTTTAGAATGGTTGTATAGTGCTCAAATTACAATAATTTCGGTACCTTTTTTTGTATCCTACACTCATTAATTGCTCATTTTAATATTAGGCAAGGGAACTTTCACTAAGGATTATACAATCATTTTGACATGGATTTACAAAGTGAGTACACCAGTCTCATCAGGTCCAGAGGGTTGATTTATTGACGCAATGCTGTTTGTATTTTGAGATCTAGTGACAAATCTGTTTCAAATAGACAAATCTGATATACGTAAAACTGAAAAAAGCTAACTGGTGTAGATGTTTGTATACACGTAACGTGTAGGAGCATGTTCACAGTGCTCATTGAATAGACAAAACTTAAGATAGAAACTAAATAAATCTGTTATATAGTGGGGAAAATAAGCATTTCATATGCTGACAATTTTGCAAGTTTTCCTATCTACAAAGAATGGGGAGGTCTGTAATTTCTATCGTAGGTACACTTCACCTGTGAAAGACAGAATCTTTAAAAAAAAAAAAAATCCAGAAAATCACATTGTATGATTTTTACATAATTAATTTCCTTTTTGTTTGCATGAAATAAGTATTTGATACGATAGAAAAAAGAGTTTAATATTTGGTGCAGAAACCTTTGTTTGAATAACAGAGGTCAGCCGTTTCCTGTAATTCTTGACCAAGTTTGCACACACTGCAGCAGGGATTTTGGCCCCCTCCTCCATACAGGTCTTCTCCAGATCTTTCGGGGCTGTCGCTGGGCAACATTGAGTGTCAACTCCCTCCAAAGATTTCCTATTGGGTTTAGGGTTGGAGACTGGCTAGGCCACTCCAGGACCTTGAAATTCTTCTTACGGAGCCACTCCTAAGTTGCCTTAGCTGTGTGTTTCGGGTCATTGTCAAGCTGGAAGACCCAGCCACAACTCATTTTCAATGCCTCCATAGGCATACTCAATATAATATAATGTACCCCTATAGGCCTGTATAGTATAATGCACCCCCATAGGCCTGTATAGTATAATGCACCCCCGTAGTCCTGTATAGTATAATGCACCCCCATAGTCCTGTATAGTATAATGCACCCCCATAGTCCTGTATAGTATAATGCACCCCCATCGTCCTGTATAGTATAATGCACCCCCATAGGCCTGTATAGTATAATGCACCCCCATCGTCCTGTTTATTATAATGCACCTTCATAGTCCTGTATAGTATAATGCACCCCCATCGTCTTGTTTAGTATAATGCACCCCCATAGGCCTGTGTAGTATAATGCACCCCCGTAGTCCTGTATAGTATAATGCACCCCCATAGTCCTGTATAGTATAATGCACCCCCATAGTCCTGTATAGTATAATGCACCCCCATCGTCCTGTATAGTATAATGCACCCCCATAGGCCTGTATAGTATAATGCACCCCCATCGTCCTGTTTATTATAATGCACCTTCATAGTCCTGTATAGTATAATGCACCCCCATCGTCCTGTTTAGTATAATGCACCCCCATAGGCCTGTGTAGTATAATGCACCCCCATAGGCCTGTGTAGTATAATGCACCCCTATAGGCCTGTATAGTATAATGCACCCCCATCGTCCTGTTTAGTATAATGCACCCCCATAGGCCTGTGTAGTATAATGCACCCCCATAGGCCTGTGTAGTATAATGCACCCCCATAGGCCTGTGTAGTATAATGTACCCCCATAGGCCTGTGTAGTATAATGCACCCCCATAGGCCTGTATAGTATAATGCACCCCCATCGTCCTGTTTAGTATAATGCACCCCCATAGGCCTGTGTAGTATAATGCACCCCCATCGTCCTGTTTAGTATAATGCATCCCCATAGGCCTGTGTAGTATAATGCACCCCCATAGGCCTGTGTAGTATAATGCACCCCCATAGGCCTGTGTAGTATAATGCACCCCCATAGGCCTGTATAGTATAATGCACCCCCATAGTCCTGTATAGTATAATGCATCCCCATAGGCCTGTATAGTATAATGCACCCCCATAGTCCTGTATAGTATAATGCATCCCCATAGGCCTGTGTAGTATAATGCACCCCCATAGGCCTGTGTAGTATAATGCACCCCCATAGGCCTGTGTAGTATAATGCACCCCCGTAGTCCTGTATAGTATAATGCACCCCCATAGGCCTGTATAGTATAATGCACCCCCATAGGCCTGTATAGTATAATGCACCCCCCGTAGTCCTGTATAGTATAATGCACCCCCATAGGCCTGTATAGTATAATGCACCCCCATAGTCCTTATAGTATAATGCACCCCATAGGCCTATATAGTTTAATGCACCCCATAAAAAATAAATAAATACAATACTCACCTCTCCTCCTGGTTCCTCCGCTGCTCCGAGCACGCACAGATCTCCGGACAGCGGGCACCGAGTAGTGACGTCATTGGTGTCTGCATCAGGGACATCAGATGCTGAGAGGGGGATGATGGGAGAGTGATGCTCCCACTCTCATCAGCGCGGTCAATTGTATCGGCATCTAGCCGATAGTTGAAATTGCGATGACAGGTGGGGTCCGGTGTTGGCACTGCCTCACACCTACTGCTCAGGAACCCCATAGGGGCCAGGTGGCAGAGAAGGAGGATTGAGTCTCCCTGCTCTGCCGCAGAGTGTAACTATGGGTGCGCTGTGCACGTCGATTCAGTTACAGTAGCGTAGCTCCAGGTGGGCCCCCTCTGAGCACGGGGCCCGGGGCAACTGCCCCATCTGCCTCCCCAGGTATCCACACAACTGGCTGTATCCCATCTTCCTCTTTGTTCAGAATGGCAGGACATAAAGTGGCTTTACAATCCATAGGTGCCATCTACATCCTACATCTACATGCTCACGCATCTGTTGCTAATCCACGAATCACACATATGTCGCGGTGCAAAAACATTCATTAGAAAAAAGTTAAAAAGGAAAGTCTGTTTTCGTCTTTAAATTACAGATTATTGATTTCCACCTCTGTGTCTTCACGGCTGTGTGTATATATGGCCGCGGAAGGAAACAAAAAGAAGGGATGAGCTATAGAGTGCTGCCTACTGTGCAGACAAACTCACGTTCCCAGTAGATTTTTGCTTATTCAAACACAGGATATTAAAACAAACAATATTTTCATGTATACCTTCCTGTACAAAGGCAAAGTAAGGAACAAAAAACAACCAAATGCACTACAGAAAACTTTCACCTATGACACATTTATATGTGGATAGAATAATTGATTCATCATGATGTTTAAAGGGAAATTGCCGTATCCATAAATCCTTACGTTGTTCTTACGTTGGATTCACCCCAACCATAGAATTCAAGCTAAATCATTCTCTACATCTCGATGACTCCACCTGCAAATCCCAGCTTCATAGAGCCTTTTCAATAGGATATTATAAGATAATTGGATATCGGGTTACCTCTACCTTTACTTGAATTTCTGGGTTTTACAAGGAATGTGTCATCTGAATATGACCTATTGTTTAAATCAGCATTTCAGGTTAAAAGGGGTTGTTCGACCTTAGGGTCCAAATCAGCAGTCACTGTATGTAACTGCAGACTTGTGAATCTCACAGCGCGCACACCGGTGGAGGGAGTGGGCAGATGCATGACCGCAAGTATGCAATTTGCATACATGCGGTCACTTGCCGACTAGACGTGCGTGGCTTCCCTCAATGCAAGTGAATTGAGCGAGGACAGACTAGCAAGAGTGTGGCTGGAAGTATGCAAATCACATGACCTCCCGCATCGGAGAATTATCAGTATGCAGTGCCTCGATGCTGGATCACCCCTTTAAATTTTTTTTTTAAACCAATAATGATTTTTTTGTTTGCATTCTTTAATTTTATATTCTGCATATCACTATCTGTATAACAAAGGGAAAAAGAGCCTGATGAAGAGTTCAAGTTGAGTTGGAAATGTGTTACTCTTATGCCAATTAAAGGGAACCTGATAGGTGACACATGCTGCCCGATCCATGGGCAGCATGCATCAGGCACCGCTGTATGATCACAGCCATGTATGTTTATCTCTGAAACGCTGCGGTGTTTCAGAGAAAAATATACTTTTAATAGCCCGCGGCATTTCCCCACCCGATGACAGAGACTGGCAAGCCTCTGCCTATGTGAGCATGTAGAAGGAAATTCCTAAGTAAGAGAGAAAAGCACAATAGGGTGTTATCCGGTTAAAATAGATAAAATAATTAAGGTTACTGTAACCTGATAACGTTGTGTTAACATAACATTTTCATGAGCAGGTAATCCCAGCTGCAGCAGGTCCATGGGTCCAAAGACTGAGCAGCAATATGTGGAAACAAAAAAGTGGAAAATTCTGCGCGGCTGGTAGGTGGTAACAGATTCAGGTCCACACTAGGATATTATGCACTTTCTCTATTTTGTCTACGCGTTTCGAAGTATTATACTTCTTCCTCAGGACCAGATAAGCATATCTGATATAGATATATACATATGGTTTTTTTTTCCTGAGGAAGAAGAATGGTACTTCAAAACGAATAGACAGCATATAAAAAACGTATATTATCCTAATGTGGACCAGGATCTGTTACCATCTACCAGCAGCGCAGTTTTCCACTTTCTTCTTTCCGTATATTACATGCACATATAGACAAAGGCTTTTCAGTCACCATCAGCAAGCAGGGAGAACCCCCAGGGACCCGCCTGTACGACTAGTGCACAGTGCGGCTCGGTCCCCGGTAGCGGCAGCATTTCAAATACAACCATACATGGCTGTGATCATATAGCCTGTGGCTGATACACTGTACCCACAGTTTGGGCAGCATGTATCACCTGTCAAGTTCCCTTTCAGTTTATCTGTTAATTCACATTCCTGCCCATTTGATTTGCAACTCCTGTGGAGCCAGGTTTGCAACAAGCACAGAGCTCAGCATCGGACTGGAATACCTTGGGCCCACCAGAGAAAATCATTCTTGGGGCCCACTATGTAGCTACATAGAAATAAATACAAGACCACCAATTGTGTGGTAAAACGCGCTATATCAGGGTATAATATAAGGTAGTACATGTCTTAATTATGTAGCAGGGGTTGGGGTAGCATCATAAAGGGGTAGCCCCCTCATAGAATTTAATGTAGCCCCCTCATAGAATATAATGTAGCCCCCCTCGTAAAATAAAATGCAGCCCTCTCTCAGAATATAATGCAGCACCCCACAAAATATAATGCAACCCCCTCTTAAGGTATACCGCAGTCCCCACCATAGAATAATGTAGCACCCTCATAGGGTATATTGCAGCCTCCCCATAGAGTATACTGTAGCCCCCTCATAGGGCATAATGCTGCCCCCCTCATATAGTAGGATATAGCCCCCCAGAATATAATGTAGTCCCCTGACGGAATAATGCAGGCCCCCCATATAGTATACTGTAGCCCCATCATATAATAATATGTAGCCCCCCAGAAAATAATGTAGTCCCCTGAGAGAATAATGCAGCCCCTCCACAGAATATAATGCAGCCACCCCATAAAGTATACTGTAGCCCCCCTCATATAGTATGATATAGCCCCGCAGAATATAATGTAGTCCCCTGAGAATAATGCAGTCCCCCCACAGAATATAATGTAGCCCCCTCAAAGTATAACACAGACCCTCTCCACCCCATCATTGTCCTTATCACCACCTCCATCATTGCCTTCTCCCCCACCACCCTTATCATTCTCCCCCACCACCCCCATCACTGCCCATTCCAACACCTCAATTATTGCCTCCTCCACCACCATCATTGTCCATTTCATCACCTTCACCATTGCCTCCTCACCTCCATCATTGTCCATCACCTCTATCATTGCCTCCCCACCATCATTGCCCATCACCTCCATTGTAGCCCATCACCTTCACCATTGCCTCCCCACCTCTATCATTGTCCATCACCTCCATCATTGCCCATCACCTTCATCATTGCCCATCACCTCCATCATTGCTCATCACCTTCACCATTGCCTCCCCCACCATCATCGCCCATCACCTCCACCATTGCCTCCCCCCACCACCCCTGTCACACACACACACAAAGCACCGCATCACTCTCACACTCAAATAAAAAGCACAGCACCACATACATACACCAGGCCACAGACACACAGCACAGCTCACCTCCCCGCGGCAGCAGCACATCCTGGCAGCCTCTTCCTCGCTGGCAGCTTTCTGTCTGAGACCCCGTGCTGGCTCTCTCAGACAGGAAGTGCCGTGCAGGAAGCCAGGTATGTGTGTGTGTGTGGTGCGTGGGGCTTTACATGCTGGCAGTGTTAGCTGCAGCCTGTGGCTAACACTGGCCCTATTAAAGAGAAATGGTATTCACGCCTCTCCACGCCCATAGGGGCGTGGGGAAGCGTGAATATTCATTTAGCTTTAGCAGCGGGACAGGATCCTGTCTCCAGCTGCTGCTACGGCGGGCCCCCTTGACTCAGGGCCCCCATAACCACTGGCTGGGGGCCCCTGGAGCAGTGTGGGCCCTTGGAGCAGTGGGGGCCCCAGGCAGCTGCTGGCCAGTATGCCAGCAGGTGTCAGTGCCTCGGGTTCTCCGGTGGGCCAGTCCGAGCCTGACAGAGCTTACTAGCGCCTCCCACTGGTTCCTCTGTGTGACTCTACCATAACTCCTGGCACTGTTCCTTTTTGTCTTCTTAATATTAAAAAAACAAATTCTTACAATTTTTCACTCTGACCTCTAGGTCTTATGCTAGAGACTTTTCCTCTGAACAGAATACTTTACAAGCCTCATTGTCATCAGAGACTGACATTACAATAAGAGGTAACACTTCTATATACAATATATAACACAGGGTCCATTTATGATAGGTGATGTCACAGCTCACCTCCTCCTCCTATACAATGACTGGTAACATTTCTTATACTATAACAGTACGATAACAAAGGGTTCCCCACCCATTTACATATAACACTCATTCAAAACAGCCCTTCAAACCCTCCCTCCTCCTGTACAATGACTAATAACACCTCTATATACAGTAGATAACACAGGGTCCACCATTTACAATAGGTGATTGTCACAGCTCACCTCCTCCCCTCCTGTACAATGACTGATAACACCTCTATATACAGTAGATAACACAGGGTCCATTTACAAAAAGTGATATCACAGCTCACCTCCCTTCCTGTACAATGACTAATAACACCTCCATATACAGTAGATAACACAGGGTCCACCATTTACAATAGGTGATGCCAAAGCTCCCCTCCTCCTCCTGTACAATGACTGATAACACCTCTATATACATTATATAACACAGGGTCCATTTACAATAAGTGATATCACAGCTCACCTCCTCCTCCTCTATTGCTGCTAATGTCCATGTGACCAACAAGAAGTGCGAGTCTTAAATTATGCTTAGTGACACATTCACTTTACGTGAATTCAGTCTTATTATAGGGGTTCTTAAACATTAATCATACATCTCTGATTTTGACCTGAGCTTCTGACTCTCCCATAGGCAGATATCAGGGTAAGCATGGAGTAGGCATGTTGGAATTCAACATGCCTCATCCTTTCCTTATCATAAGAGATAAGCTGCCACTAGAAGTTTCCAGCAGTGAATTTTTTCTAGCACTAATTGAGAACACATGCAATCTCAACTGAGCTTGTACAAGGGGCAGGGGGTCAAGAAAAATAT
>JARQOD010000007.1:70300367-70449546 GCA_033576555.1 Oophaga sylvatica
TCTTCTTCCCATCACTTGCTCTCCGATATATGGTTTTATGTTAAAGGATCTAACTCATTTTCTGTCTTAAGGTGCTCTCTGCTCCTTGCCTTCCTGCTTCCAGCTTTTTGGGGCATGGGTGCACTCTTGAAGATTGACAGTTTGGACCATCAGCGTCTCTGAACCGCTACCCCAAACTGTGCACTCTGGATGCTGGAAGCAAGAGGCCACATCGGAGAAGAGCGGGGCAGTGAAGCTGGCGGGATCCAGCATTCCGGCCACCTTTTGAGCAGTGTTTGCAAACTTTATAGCAAAGAGCTTGTACGTGCTGTGCTCCTTGCCTAGGAGATCAGCAGTCACTGATACACTACAGAGTTGGCCAGTAAACTAGACAAAGGCAGTAAAGTCTACAGTTAAGAGTGCCTCCATTCTTAAGAACAGAAAGGATTTGAAATAACACATAAATTGAATGTATTGTAGGATATAAGATGTATAGTGTAAGGGAGCCACCTTTTTATTGTTTTTTTCTTCTGAAGTATGATGTAAGTTGGGGAAACTGTTCATGCATTAATAATCCATTTGCCGCCATCTCTGGTACAGACTTATAATCACGTTAAGTATTTTTTTTTTATATTTGCGGTAATGCGGCATTGGAAAAACATTTATGCATTTCATTATGGTATGGTTCCTAGATATGTCAGAAGAGAATTATTAATCTGCTTTTCTGTTCTCATTACACAAAAGATCAGTCAGTGGCATTCCACATCTGATGAGGTTCATTCAAATTTTAAGCTCTCAAGGAAATCCAAGAACATGTAAACCTTATAGATGTATCAATGATAAATGAGATATAGTATAGTCGACAAAGTGATGCTCATATATTTTTGTTAGTAAGAAAACTGGAAATGGCAAAAAGCGCAATATGGTCTGGGTAAAAATTGGGATAGAAATGCACACTCATGCTCACCTGGTTGGGTTGTATGTACGCAACCACTGAAAAGGCTTAGGCTACTGCAGACCCATAAGGAGAAATCAAAGAAACCGGAAACAAATGGGTTAACCTGCTGTGTCGGCGAAGGATGATGAGAAGACAGAAATACAAAGTATGCAGTGTTATGGTCAACGCGTTTCAAAGAGCAAAACTTCTTCATAAGGACATGAAGGTGCTCACCAGACGAGTCACGTATCCCCTACAGTCCTCCGACTATATCATATTGCACAAATGACATCACAACAGCCCTGACAAATCACAGGCAGTAAGAGATTCACAAGCCTCCCAACTAGCCACCAGGAACCACTTACCTGGACGCTGGAACGGAGATCGGTAAATCAATCTGCTCATCTCTAATCACCAGAAACTGATCTTTGGTTTACAATAGGATTTTGTGTTAAATGTAATTTCTAAACATTTTTAGCAGGTTTTTTTTCAATATCACAATCTTTAATAAATGTAAAAGTTAGAAAACCTGCAATTTTCACATGGCCTATGGGGCTTTTATAGACTCTAACTTCATATTGTTTCAGTAAATACGCATGTAAATTAGCAGCAATGAACAGACACTGACCCGATGTTTCGTATGGAAGCATCTAATGAGCATGTGCAAAGATGATTGTAAAAAGAGGAAAAAGTATGAGTCTATTTAAGATCGTGATGTGGAGATAAAAAAAAAAATTGCAAAAAATCATATAATAGTAAAAACTGATTTCAAAAGGTCATATTCTGATAACCCATTCCTTTTTTGCACAATTGCAATAGTAGTCTGCACTGAGTTTACTTGTAGCCTGTAAGTAAAAAGGTTTACATAGGAGCTGTATACATAAAAAGCTAATTGGTTGTTAATCTGGCATGTTTGCACAGTTGCTTAACGTTACAATACAGGACTTGAGGATGCAATATTTTATTATTTTATCCAGTTTTCATAGATATTTTTTTCAAATTTTAAACTCGTTTGTTTTACGATTTTTGCACCACGGTACAGTAATGCTGGTCGTAAACACAACATATATATCTGCAGATTATTGGCAAATCCAAAATATATGATGAAATGTGGCAACAGTCTGATGTTTATAGTGGTCATACTACTAAATTAATAGTGTGAATCCAGTTACCACTAAGGGAAAAGATGAAGTTGTAAAAGTCAGTTCACAGTCCGGGGTCAAAATACCAGAGAAATAGCAGATCTAGGCAAAGGGACAAAACAAGCCGGTAGTCAGAACACGGTCCAAAGGTCAGACAGCGGTAGATCAGAGCTCACAGCACAGGAATCAGATGAACACTTAACAGAGATCAGAGGCTTTGACTGTCAGTGATCTGGGCCAGACAGCTCACATAAATAACAATTACTAAGAACAAGGAGCACCTGGAGACATCCCTGCACCTTCCAGTCTCAGATATGTCAACTGAGCTTTCAATCAAAGCACAGACAGCTCAGCACACCCCAGCAAAGGATGGGATGACAGAGCTTTCCATCACTGAGTCCCGGACACACTGAGAGAAGGAATTGTGACAAATAGCAGTTGCTACTAAAGATGGGCCAACGGTATGGAGATAAATTTATCATGTATATGACCAGCTTTAAGATGGAAACTCATGTTTGATAGCAGTCGGATAAGCACTCGTTCAGCAGACATACAGAAACCAATAATTCAAATTATTGCTGCTAAAGGTGTTTCTACAGGCTATTGATTCCTGGGATGTACTTAATTTTTCTCACACTGCTTTTGCACATTAAAAAAGTTTTTGGTAAATAAATAATGATACGGTGTAATTTGTTATAAGCTGTTGTTCATCTAGGGTTGTGTTTTCCTAATTTTAAAACCTTCTAAGTACCAGATATATATTTTATTGTGTCCTGATACATAAAACAATAGAATTCAAGGAGTGTGTACTTAGGTTTTCTACTGATCGCATTTATGCACCGTTTGGCCAAGTGTGCATGTGTTCTCAGTGAGAAGAGTTGAATGGATGCTTTTGATACAAGCTTAGTTCTTTCGAGAAAAAGATTGGGCATGTCAAACTCGAACATGCCCAATCCATTATTTTCCCCAACAGCTGAGGATTGTTGGGACTCCCCATACACAATAAATGGCTGACAGTATTTCCTAATATTAATGGGTTTGGCCAACATTTAACTAGTGTGTACGGCCACCCTTAGTCTATATAGTTCACTAATTGTGATGCTGTAGTTCAGCAGCTATATATTATCATATCTCGGATCTGTGAGATAAATATGTACCACGTGCTAAATGTAATCCCTTTTGAATATAGGAGTTTATTTTATCTCTTTCTATAATTAGTACAGGGAATATTTTAAGCAGCACTGTCTCCTTAAACATGATTTATACATGGTTTGTGTTATTGTGAAATGGAAATCATTGTTAATAACAGCTATTTAATCCTGTGTAGCATGAACATCATGTAATTACCTCTACAGGGTCTCGCCTTGGCGAATTCTTATCTTCCTTTGGAACTGTTTGAGAGCTGTGGGGTTTATTGGGCAGCTCAGTGGCATACGTTTGGTTTGATCCCAGAGAGACCTACAGAGTTGTGTCTATGCCATCCCGTGCACAACGGGGTTATTGCTCCATATTCGGTGCTATACGGTGTTGACATTTACATTTGGTGCAAATGTTTTTGTTTTTTACTTACTGATAGTGATGATGGATGCCATTCATCAATCATCTATTCCCATGCTAAACCACCACCCCACGCCAAAAACAAATGTATTTTTAAAAGGGTTTTGTCTGGGGTCCAGGACTGTGACGTTTAAGACACATTCTTGGGTCATCAATATTAGATTGTTGGAGGCCTGAAATTCTGTATCGTCAAAAATCAACTGATAATTTCTGCCGCCACCAGAAGCACACTGTACAGGATCAGAACAACTAAGCTCTGCGCACAGTGTGATGCCTGCTCCGAAATGTTGCAGCTCAGCCACCATTCCTTTTAATGGAAGTTCAGTTTCCAAAACAGAGAATGAACATTACACACTGTAGAACTGTGATGTTCCGGCTCCATACACAGCATAGAACTGTGATGTTCCGGCTCCATACACAGTGTAGAGCTGTGGTGTTCTGGCTCCATACACAGCGTAGAACTGTGATGTTCCGGCTCCATACACAGTGTAGAGCTGTGGTGTTCTGGCTCCATACACAGTGTAGAGCTGTGGTGTTCTGGCTCCATACACAGCGTAGAACTGTGATGTTCCGGCTCTATACACAGCATAGAACTGTGATGTTCTGGCTCCATACACAGCATAGAGCTGTGGTGTTCTGGCTCCATACACACTGTAGAACTGTGATGTTCCGGCTCCATACACAGCGTAGAACTGTGATGTTCCAGCTCCATACACAGTGTAGAGCTTTGGTGTTCTGGCTCCATACACAGCATAGAACTGTGATGTTCTGGCCCCATACACAGTGTAGAGCTGTGGTGTTCTGGCTCCATACACAGCATAGAACTGTGATGTTCTGGCTCCATTCACAGTGTTGAACTGTGATGTTCCAGCTCCATACACAGCATAGAGCTGTGGTGTTCCGGCTGCATACACAGTGTAGAGCTGTGGTGTGCCGGCTCCATACACAGTGTAGAGCATTGGTGTTCTGGCTGCATGCACAGTGTAGAGCTGTGGTGTTCCGGCTCCATACACAGTGTAGAGCTCTGGTGTTCCGGCTCCAGTCACAGTGTGGAGCTGTGGTGTTCCGGCTCCATATGCAGTGTAGAGCTGTGGTGTTCCGGCTCCATACACAGCATGGAGCTGTGGTGTTCCAGCTCCATTCACAGTGTAGAGCTGTGGTGTTCCAGCTCCATACACAGTGTAGAGCTGCGGTGTTCCAGCTCCATACACAGTGTACAGCTGTGGTGTTCCAGCTCCATACACAGTGTAGAGCTGCGGTGTTTCGGCTCCAAACACAGTGTAGAGCTGTGGTGTTTCGGCTCCATACACAGCATAGAGCTGTGGTGTTCCAGCTCCATACACAGCATAGAGCTGCGGTGTTCCAGCTACATACACTGTGTAGAGCTGCGGTGTTCCGGCTCCATACACAGCGTAGAGCTGTGGTGTGCCTGCTCCATACACATCGTAGAGCTGTGGTGTTTCGGCTCCATACACAGTGTAGAGCTGCGGTGTTTTGGCTCCATACACAGCGTAGAGTTGTGGTGTGCCTGCTCCATACACATCATAGAGCTGTGGTGTTCCAGCTCCATACACAGTGTAGAGCTGTGGTGTTTCGGCTCCATACACAGCGTAGAACGTGATGTTCCAGCTCCATACACAGCATAGAGCTGTGGTGTTCCGGCTGCATACACAATGTAGAGCTGTGGTGTGCCGGCTCCATACACAGTGTAGAACCGTGGTGTTCCGGCTGCATGCACAGTGTAGAGCTGTGGTGTTCCGGCTCCATACACAGTGTAGAGCTCTGGTGTTCCGGCTCCAGTCACAGTGTAGAGCTGTGGTGTTTCGGCTCCATATGCAGTGTAGAGCTGTGGTGTTCCGGCTCCATACACAGCATAGAGCTGTGGTGTTCCGGCTCCATTCACAGTGTAGAGCTGTGGTGTTCCAGCTCCATACATAGTGTACAGCTGTGGTGTTCCAGCTCCATACACAGTGTAGAGCTGCGGTTTTTCGGCTCCATACACAGTGTAGAGCTGTGGTGTTTCGGCTCCATACACAGCATAGAGCTGTGGTGTTCCAGTTCCATACACAGCATAGAGCTGCGGTGTTCCGGCTACATACACTGTGTAGAGCTGCGGTGTTCGGCTCCATACACAGCGTAGAGCTGTGGTGTGCCTGCTCCATACACATCGTAGAGCTGTGGTGTTTTGGCTTCATACACAGTGTAGAGCTGCGGTGTTTCGGCTCCATACACAGCGTAGAGCTGTGGTGTGCCTGCTCCATACACATCGTAGAGCTGTGGTGTTCCAGCTCCATACACAGTGTAGAGCTGTGATATTTCGGCTCCATACACAGCGTAGAGCTGTGGTGTTTCGGCTCCATACACAACGTAGAGCTGTGGTGTTTCGGCTCCATACACAGTGTAGAGCTGTGGTGTTTCGGCTCCATACACAGTTTACTAACGACAGAATCCTTATTTATCCCGACAGCCAACTTGGTCTTTCTGACAAACCACATAGGTATCACTGGCATATTCCAAAGCTCATGGGACCAGTCAACCACAATTTTTATTTTTGATGTCTTTATTTCAACCTATTGATCTGCCTCTTGTTTGTCATCTTTACTAATCTTTTTGAGCACTTTTTCAGTTGCAAACATTGACTTGCCCATTTTATTGATGAACACAATATGGCCTCATGTGCTTGACATTGTTCTAATTCAAGTAATGACCAGTTACATACAAAGGTCATGTTACCTTGTGCACTGCCCACAGTAATATAGTGAGGTCAGGACCACGAAGAATATACGTATTTTGCCTGTGATATTGTCGGGAGATGTTAAATTTTTCACTCTAGAAACTCTATTGGTATTTTATAAAACAAGTCTAAGCTGTTTTCAGTATGACTATGTACCTAGTTGTAGCATTGAACTACAATTCCTTGAGTTTGAAGACATTTTTTAGCTCTGAAATTTTTTTTTAAGCCTCAAACCATCCAAGCCTCCTGTCGACTTTGTTATTATGGGAGCAATTATTTTTCCTGGCCAAATTCTTGATGCAAAGAAAAAAAATTGTATAAAGCTTTAGTATTCACAAGCTGTCGAATGTTCCTACACCCCTAATCTAACAATTACTCTTTAGAAAAAGAGACATGTCATCGTGATCTGCAAGGCTAAATCACATACTGAATATCGTGAGGCATTTATTATGTGATGTCACCTATCCTGGTTTCCGTAATGGCCAGGCAAGTGGATTGATCATCCAAAAATAGTAGAGACCGCTATTTTTTTATACCCAAAAATTGCACAGTAGTTATACTTGTTTACCTCAAGACCTGTAAATGCTATGTGCTTAAAAAGGTTTCCCCATAAAATTATGTTGTATTAACCCCTTCACGCACCCTGACGTAACTGTGTGTACGTACATGTTGTAGGCTCAGCAGCTGACCCTGCCCCTTACTGGAGACATGCCGGCTGTGTTGTACAACCGGCATCTGCCCCTAAGTGCAGCAATTGGAGCCATCTCCATTCGCTGTCAGTGATTGGGAGTACTCCGAATCACTGACGGCGGCATTTCAATGGTTTGGTTGCATATGCATAGCTGCCATCTTGGTCCACCATTGAAACCCAGCCTTGGCTTCATAAAAGAAAGTCAATTTTCACTATAAACTGCAATACTGTTGAATTGCAGTATACTGTATAATACAAGCGGTCACATGTTCACAGTTTCAAGTCCCCTTGGAGGATTTAAAAATTAAGTAGAAAGTAAAAAAAAAAGTTACAAAAATATAAAATATAAATAAAAGTTGACATCATCTCCTTTTTCCAAATTAAAAAAGAAATGATAAAATAAAAAAAACATATTTAAAGGGGTATTCTCTAGTTGGGAAGTTACATTCCATCCACTTAATAGGGGATAATTTTCCAATTGCTGGTGGTAGGTCCGCTGGGAACTCCACTGATCCCAAGTTCCTAGCGGTGGTCTATCTTGAGCACTGTCATTCCATTCATTCTTATAGGACCTCCGGAGATAGCTGAGCACAGTACTCGACTGGTCTCCTGTACTCCCATAAGAATGATGGAGCGTCAGTGCGACTGCTCAAGTAACTAACTCCCCATTCACATGAGACTCTTCAGAGCCCTGGTACTCGGGTTCAGTGGGGGCCGCAAGGGTCGAACCCCCAGCAAATTACAAATTATATCCAATCCCTAAATAGCGGATAATTTACAAACTTAACCACACCCCTTTAATATCAATGCGTCCATTAAAATTTGATCTCTTAAATTCAAAATATAAAATTATTTAACCAGTACGCTAAACGCGAAAAAAGAACAAAAAAAAAATCAAAATGACAAAATAACGTTTTATTGTTTGCCATACCTTGGCGCAAAAATGCAATAAAAAATGATCAAAACGTAATTTGGACCCCACAATAGAATGAATAAAAACTACAACTGGACATACAAAAAAACAAGCCCTCTCACAGCTCCATAGATGAAAAATAAAAATGACGAGTCTCACAAAATGGAGGCATAAAGCAAAATTTTTGCAAACTTTTAACCACTAAAGAATAAAAATAAACCTATATAGGATTGATAGTGACATAACTGACTTGAAGAATCAAGCTGTCAGGTCATTTTTACCGCACAATCAACGCCATAAAAAGGAAACCCAAAAAATACAATGGCGGAATTGCATTTTTTTTCTCGCCATTTTACCAAATTTGGATTTTTGAAAGCATACAAATGAAAAATCACCTTGACCTGAAGGATTTAAGACATATAGATGTTCCCAGCTATAGACCTGATTATATAAACCAAAATAACTCTAGAGGGCCTCATTTATTAAATGTGTCCATAAGAAAAACTGGCTTGGTTGCCCATAGCAACCAATTAGAGCTCAGCTTTCATTTAGTAAACTGCTCTGTGAAAATGAAAGCTGTGCAGTGATTGGCCGCTATGGGCAGCAAAGACATTTTTTTTCTTATACAGTTTTGATAAATCTGCTCCCAGCGCTCTGCATGAGCAGCTTTATCTCTCTCTGCCTGGCAGACCGGGCCCGTCCATGCGTTAAATAGCTGGCCAGATGTGGATTTCCCAGCCGCCTTCTATTTAGAAAGAGGTTATCTTTGTGAAACAACCTCATCAAAGGATTTTAGAAAATCTGTTTTCATGTTCGCTATTACAGCATTCTCAGTTAATAAAGAAGAGTTCCTCATTTAGGATTTATCATAATTATCTATAGCATAGAGAGGTTACAAAGAACATCTTTAGCTCTGACGGAACCGGCAGGGCCACACATTATACTGACGGTCCATTGGTTTTAACAATAACATGTAATACTCTCTTTGTCCTTGGGGGGTGCTGTAGAAAAATTGAACATTAGCAGGCAGTTTTGCTTGCTGATTTAACCTGAACACAGTAGGAACTGGTTGTGGGACATCCTCAGATCAGTATATCATTTGGAGAATCCTCTAAAATCTGGGATTGTACAACGCTCCGGATCCATATTTCAACTACAGAAAACATATCAGTTCCTATTTATACCACTGCTAATAGAGGCCAGTGGATTCATCCATCTCTTTGAAAAAATGTTTTTTACTTACAGTATATATATTTATTTGAGATAAAAATTATTTTTTGAAATTCTGTTTCATAAAAAAATGTTGCCCCCCTTGGCTTTTACAGGCTCTTTTTGGTTCTTTGCACACTCAACTTTGGATGTGGTCTGTGGTCATAAATCAGCTGAGAAAAAGACAGAGAAAAGAATTACCAACTCCCCGTCACACAGTCATAGCGGGCTGACTAACGGATTCTCAGCTAACTCATTTACAGTGCGACATACAGTGAAGGAAATAAGTATTTGATCCCTTGCTGATTTTGTAAGTTTGCCCACTGACAAATACATGAACAATCTATAATTTTAAGGGTAGGTTCATTTTAACATTGAGAGATAGAATATCAAAATTAAAATCCAGAAAATCACATTGTATAAATTATATACATTTATTTGCATTTTGCTGTGAGAACAAGTATTTGATCCCCCACTAACCATTAAGGGTTCTGGCTCCTACAAAATTAACCTACCCTTAAAATTAAAGACTGTTCATGTCTTTGTCAGTGGGCAAACTTACAAAATCAGCAAGGGATCAAATACTTATTTCCTTCATTGCAGAAGGCAAACAGAGCCAAATTTTTAATTAATGTTTAATGAAACCCAATTACAAAAAAATAATTTTTAGCCAAGAACACATCCCAAAGCTGAAGAACCTTTTAAGCAATAATATAAGCAGATGCTATATCTAGGCTCGGACTGGCTCACAGGAGAACAGGAGAATCCTCTAGTGGGCCCCTATGCAGGAATAGGCTCTCTACTCCACCTATATGAGAAGTAATTGGCACAATACATTTGTTTCACTATGTTCATAAAATAGCATCTGTCACCTCAACATTCATTTAACAAACTATCCCATTTATTATTATATAGAAAAATAGGTACAGTTGTAAATTAGGGTAATGTGAAATTTACATGTAGCTGAACAGTGGGCCACCAGAGTCAATGTTACTGGTGGGCTCTTGGCACCCTAATCCGGCACTGGCTACATCACAGAGTAAATAGGAAACATTTGTAAAGTTCATCCCAAATTTAGAAATGGGCAAGCCAGTAGTCTAGTTCATTCTATGACTGGTTTCATTCACTGTCTGACCGGTCGGGGTCCGACACCTGGCACCCGCACCAATCAGCAGCTCTCGGTGTTGGTGGTGGCGGCTGCTGGAGAGAGATTCGGTTGTTGGTGGTGGCGGCTGCCGGAGAGAGCTGCTAGGTTGCGGAGCTGCTTCATCTTCTGATAGTGGCCGCGGCAAGATAAAACACATCTGCCTCCTATTGATTTGACGTAGCTGCGGCCACTATCAGAAGACGGAGCAGTTTCAGCGGCGGCAGCCAACACTGAGAAAAGCTGATCGTTGAGAGTGCCAGGTGTCGGACCCAGACAGATCAGACATTGATGACCGACATATCTAAGGATGGATCATCAATGGTAAAGTAGTGGAAACCTCGTTACATAAGTGTAACTACTGGACATATTTCCTTGTGTTATCTATTAGTCTCCACTATGTGACAACTTTATTTAGCACTGTGTAAACTTACCCTATGCAAATGGGCCTGACACCGAGACCTGGCCCTTAGTGATAAGATTAACATTTGCCTTGAAAAACCGGAGCCTTTGTATTTTATTACTTTGCGATATCCATTTGTGCACTGGTATATTATTTGCATGAATTCTTTGATTTACGGTTGATGTGTGAACCATAATGTGCGACATTGCTATATATTCTCAAGGTAGGGCCGAAATGATTGCAGCCTTTGGGCTTTATCAAATTATTCTACACCCCAATTATTTTGTTTCAAATTAAAGTGGTATTGCTTAAATGCAGTGACGGAAAAGTTCAAGCTAAAGTATACTATTTATCCTCGGAGACCATGGCTTTCCAATAAGTAAACTTGTATAGATAATTACATACGACAAGCTAATTTTTCTAAAAACCCTGTGGGCTGGTGTAATTTATTATTATTTTTTTTTATTATTATTATTTATTTTGGCCATTTATTCCTGGCGTTTACATAGAAAAGGGGAAAAATATGAAAGATAATTAAAATGTGCTAGAAAAGGGACGCATAAGTACGAAGGAGAGAGGCCCCCTGCCCGCGAGGGCACGTCTACAGGGATGGGTGAGAATCACTAGGGAGGGTAGAGTGGTTGTGCGATGGTTGTCCCTGAGGATCATTGCGGTTGTAGGCTTGTCGAAAACAGGGGGGGTCTTAGGTTTTTTGAAGGTCTCCGTTGTTGGTAAAGTCTGTTTTTTTGGGCAGAGAGTTCCAGGTAGGGGGAAGCCGGGAAAAGTCTTGTATGCGGTTGTGGGAAGAAGAGATGAGGGGGGAGTCGGAAAGGAGTTTGAGAGGATCGAAGGTTGCGTGTGGGTAGGTGCGGGGGACCTGTCAAGATGTTGGAGGAGAAAGGTTGTGGATGGTTTGTTGTAATGTTAAGGTTTTAAATTGGAGTTGGCAATAGGAACCCGTGAAGGGCCTGGCTAGTGGGGAGGAGGGGGGAATGGGGGAAGACGGTGGATTAGTCGTGCGCGAGTGTGGATGGATGGGTGGTGCCGAGTTGAGGGGAGGCCAGACGTAGGGGGTTGCAGTGTCGAGGCGGGAGTGATAAGGGCGTGCATAGTGTTTTTGTGGTTTCTGGTGGAGGAATGAGCGGATCGGGAAATATTTTTGAGTTTGAGGCGGCGGAGGTGGGAGGGCTTGGATATGTGGTTTGAAAGAGAGGGCAGATCGATGTCACCCAAGGCACCGAGATGTGGGTGGGGAAAGCGAGCAGCCATTGACATTGTTTGGATAGGTGGTGGAGGGGTGAAGAGGGGGGGGGAAAGATGTGAATTCTTTTGTCCATGTTAGTTTTGGAAAGGAGCAAAAAAAGAAGGCTGAGTTTACAGACGCACTGTGGGTTTTGGTCAGTAGGGAGGGGAGGTCAGGTCCAGATATTACAATATAGACACTATAGTGACACAACTACATCGTCCAGGGGATAACGTTTTCTTCTGGGAGACTTTATAGGCCAAACAATGCTCCTGTACAAATAGCTTGTTTTTGGGAATAGGCTAGTTGCACAATTGCATAATTTTTTAAAACATTCCGTGTCAGAATGGCTGAATAATCCTGAAATAAAAATAGAGCCTTTTAGAGGACTGATAATTTTCTTATTTTGTTATTAGGCGCAGAAATTTGCCACAAAAAAATATGCAACCCTTCTGACATGGATTTTCACAGTAAGTCTAGCTGCCTCATCAGGTTAATAGATTATTTTATAATGCATGCAGATCTACTTTAGGAACAAAGCATTTTTGATAATTCGGAGATCTGTGAATGGTTATGTTTATTATTGAAGATTTACTTTTGCTTCAATGCCCGCATACCTGTAAGCAAGTCACTAAATGCAACAGCAGAGGCACCAGGTAGAAAGTACAAATTACTTACTGGATTAACAATATGAAAAAGAAACAGACATACGAAAATGATAAATCACGAAAGGACAATATTTGCAGAGTGCTTGACAAGCAATTACCGTATGTAACCAAGGTATATAGATTAGTATACAACAAGAAACTCCGGGATCAGATCAGAGTCTACAGTCCAAACTTAGTTCTAGTGAGGGCAAACCAAGCCCAGTATTTGTTGGGAACAGTATTTAGAAGTTTCTGCGGCTTTCTGGGCCTTGACTAGGGCTGTGCTCCGTCTAACTAGCCGCACGTTTTTCTTACAGTTTGTCAACGCTCTGTGGGCTGCTCTAGCATCAGCGGACCCCGACTGGTCAGCAGCCCTCCCCGTACCATGCCGGTACCGTTAGTTGATGCTGAAAGTTACGTCCCATCTCACAGTCTTCTTCAATCACTGGCCCAGGCTGGAGTCTCTGGCCTAGGTATTGCCATGACCTTTTTGGTGCTTGACCGCTGACAAGCGTACTGCTCAGTGGCGCGGCGTTGTCTAGGTCAGAAACCTTGACCGGTGTCATTCGGGTCTTCGGCATTTGACTGCCAACTAGTGTAGTTTGGACCTTGACTGACGTAACTCTGGTCTTCGGTGCTTGACCTTCGTCATCTAGGTCGGGCTGGCTGGTACCCGCGGCTACGAGAGGTCTATCACCAAATATCCAGTTTCGGCGCCCTGAACTTTAATATCAAAGGATGGTTTCGTCACTGTCACCTGATACGGGCCACTGCCTAATTCTGTCCCCTCTGCAACTCTTCTCCTTGGGAATAGTTCCACGGGGTTTTGTTCAAGTCTGGAAGCCAACACTTTGTCTGCTATGTCCTTTCTCCTACATACAGACATTCTATGAATGTGCGCTGTATTGTCTCGAGATGGCAGTTCCTACGTATTCATAGAATGAACTGTGCATATGACTTGTAGATGAATGTTCCCTCCTGTAGATCACTAATCAAAGGACCATTATTCGCATGGTTCTCAATTCCATCATATGTACACGATCAGTGATTGCATTGTGACCGGGGACTGCAGCTAAGCATGGCAGCTGAAATATTTGCTCATCTATCTGCCGAGGTGATGTAGTTTCTATTAGATTTGCATGGTATTTGCCTAAGGGAGCAGATGATTTTACAATTTTCTCAGCTATATTAAAATCTGCTGCAAAAATTTCATATATCATATATCTATAACCATTTTTATAAATCAAACCATATTCTTTATTCAAAGGTTTTGTGCCAAGTTTGAAAGTTTTCCCTATCATAGGACAGAAGCTAAACTTCCCGATCATTAGGAGTCCAAAGCTCGGCTAGCTCCATCAGTCCCATAGAAAATGAATGTAGCAGAGATGCACATGCTCAGTCTCTGCTCCATTCAGACAGTGCTTTTCTTTTGCATTGCAGGCGGTACCAGCAATAAGAATGACTTTTAAACTTGGCACAAACTCTTTTTAGGGAATCTGTCTGTAAGGATCAACCATCCTAAGATATCTACATGGCCATGAAGGTTGTAGAAAGTTGAGCAAAATAATACCTTGATATCGGTGATCTGATGTCTTGTTCCATAGAATCTTGTTTTTCTTATATGTAAAAGAGCTAGGCGAAACATAGATCTCCCTGAGAATCAGCCTTATTTTAAAAGAAAGGAGGTGTTACCAGTGTAAGGCAAGTAATGACTGACACTTTGTCTCATTACAAAATATTTGCAGTTGTTCTCTCATAATTAGTGTGAGCGATACTGCTCGATATCTAAAAATATCGGATCGGAATGGTATCGCCGATATCACTAAATATCGTCGATATCCGATTCCGATACCGGAAGTCCAATGTAAGTCTATGGGAACCAAATATCGACATTAAAAAAAACCATTCTTGCCTTGTTGGTTAATTGTACATGAAGGAAAACAACAAAGACTAATGTAGAATGTATTGGGGGAGGTTGAGGAGACAATAAAGGCATACATGTTTAACCCAATGCATTGGAATAGCATTAATATATTTTTTTTTGGAAATACGTTTGGATTGACTAACAAATTGACAATGTTGTTAACCTTTTTTCTATTTTGGCAAATATGTATGTTTCACAACTTCCATGCTCTTCACCTTTTTAACTTTTGCCAGTGCCACACTTTCTCCTTCATAATCTTCAGCAGCAGCATCATTTTCTCATCAAATTATTCTTCATCTTCACCTTCTTAATCTTCTTCTTAAACTTCTTGCTATTCATGTTTTTGTTTACATTACTCATATTGTTATTATTAAACTAATTAATCTTCTTCATATTCAAATTCTTCATCTTCTTCCTCTTCATCTTCTTCATCATATTCTTATTTGTGACAGAGATTCCTGTACTTGTAATCTGTAAAAGTATAAATTGTTCATCCTTCCGTTCTTGCTGTCACAAAAGATTTAAATTACAACAGTATTTGTCCGTGTTCAGTTTAGCCTGCAGCAGCAGGCATTTTCCAGGGGCACCACGAGGAGGAACGGACTCACCCCCATACACTGCTTAGTCTTCTTCTGCTTAGAATTTAGAGCATATATTTTGCTCTTCATTTTGGTCTTATACTTCATGTTCTTCTGCTTTTTGATCTTCTGCTTATTGTTCTTCTGTCTCTTGTTCTGTATCTTGTAGTTTGTCTTAACCTTCTTTGTCCTGTTGGTGATCTTCTTCTGGGTAATCTTTTATTTTTTCTTTGTGATGGTGTTCAGGCTGGTTGGCTTCATGCTCGTCGTCCTTGTTGTCGTCATCTTCTTCTGGGTGGTCTTTAAGGTCGTCTAATTTCCGAGAAACAGCTGACGTTACTGGAACCCTGACGGGTATCAGATGGAGCAAGAGACAATGGAAGTAACGAGGACCAGCTGACTGTGCTGGACCCCGGACGGGTAGCAGAAGGAAAAGAGGCAATGTCACAACCGAGTACCAGCTGACGTTACTGTGACACGGTTATAAGCAGGAGGTACCTGTGCTCCAAAGCACTACCAAGGACCAGCAGACCTTGGTGGAACTCGGATACGGAGATGGAGGCACCTAGGCCAAAGGCACTGGGGAGAACCAGTTGACGGTACTGGACCCCGGACTGGTAGCAGAAGGAAAAGAGGCAATGTCACAACCGAGTACCAGCTGACGTTACTGTGACACGGTTACTAAGCAGGAGGTACCTGTGCTCCAAAGCACTACCAAGGACCAGCAGACGTTGGTGGAACTCGGATACGGAGATGGAGGACCTAGGCCAAAGGCACTGGGGAGAACCAGTTGACGGTACTGGACCCCGGACGGGTAGAAGAACGCACCCATGGAAATGTAAGTTGACAGGACGCAAGCCGTCCGCAGTTACCGAATCACACAGTCCTACAGTGGGTGCTTGTCCTATTGTCACAATGGAAACCGCCTTTATTTACATATCCCACAGCACACATAGGAATCACCTAAACTGCAGGCACCATAGAGTCGGCTAACCCGAATGCAACACGACAGCACAACTTATTGGAGGATAATTGACGTTCACACTGCCAGGAAACAGCTGTCGTGCTGTAACCAGGCTGGCCAGGAGTCAGTACCCTGCCAATTACTTACGAGCAACAAATGGCGGTGTTGTAGCCCAGGGAGTAGAGTTCAGGTGGTAGAAAGATGAACATAACAGGAGACATGGAAAACGTTGCCAAACAGTTATTTAATCTGAAAACGGACAGGCAAATTCAGGTGAGATCCATGCCTTGTTCATTTTCAGAAAAGTAAGCCGGTCTACATTCTCTGAGGATAGTCGCATGCGACGGTCTGTTACTACACCACCTGCAGCACTAAAGACACGCTCAGATAATACACTGGCAGCAGGGCAAGCCAGCACCTCCAATGCATATTGGCTAAGCTCTGGCCATGTATCCAACTTAGAGACCCAAAATTTGAAAGGGGAAGAGGCATCTGGGAGTACACTTAGAGGGAAAGCCAAGTAGTCTGTCACCATCTTACGGAAACGTTTCTTCCTGGTGACTGGAGCCGTCTCGGATGGTGTAGACCTTGCTGGCGCTGTCACAAAACTTTGCCACATTTGTAACATACAGTTCTTGCCCTGTGCAGAGGCGCTGCTTCTGCTCCCTCTTGTTGTAGAGGTGTCTACACTGCCTCGATGCACAGAGCTGCTTTGTAAAGCATGATTCTATGATTTTGGTAAAGCAGTAGCAGCAGCAGCAGCTTTCTCGGCTGGAATGTACAACAGTATGGACTGCACCAGTGTGTCTTGGTACTCCTGCATTTTACGGTCCCGGTTCACCGGTGTGATGAGGGTTTGTAAGTTGTCCCGGTAGCGAGGGTCTAGGAGGGTGTACACCCAATAATCTGACGTGCTGAGAATGTGGGCGATGCGCCGGTCGTTTCTCAGGCACTGAAGCATGAAATCAACCATGTGCTGCAGACTCCCAACTGGCCAACAAAGGCTGTCCTCTGGAAGAGGCGTCATCTCTGCCTCCTCTGCATCACCCCACCCTCGCTCTACATACTGACTAGAGCTTTGTGTACCTCCCTCTGTAGGGATTTCTTCCTCCTCCATTGACTCCTCCTCCTCCTCATCCTCCTCACAAAGTGAGCCCTGCCCAGCCCTTTGTGAGGAACCACGTTGCGCTGACTGTCCTGAAGGTAATTGAATTTGTGACTCCTCATCCTCCACCTCTTCCAAAACCTCTTCCTTTAGTGCTTTCAGTGATTTCTGAAGCAGGCAGATAAGGGGGACAGTCATGCTGACTAGTGCATCATCTGCACTCGCCATTCGCGTTGAGACATCAAACGCACGCAAAACGTCGCAGATGTCCTTCATAGAGGCCCACTCAGTAGTGGTGAAGTGTGAACGGCGCAAATTGCGAGTTGATTGCGCCTGTTGCAGCTGATACTCCATTACTGCTGGCTGCTGCTCACACAACCGCTCCAACATATGTAACGTGGAATTCCACCTGGTGGGTACGTCACATATGATGCGATGTTCAGGAAGGCTAAATCTGACTTGCAGAGCTGCAATGCGCGATCTGGCGATGCTGGAACGTCGCAAGTGAGCGCACTCTAGGCGGACCTTGTGCAGCAGTGCATCAAGATCCGGATAGTCCCTCAAAAAACTCTGCACGACCAAGTTGAGCACATGTGCCAGACATGGTATGTGAGTGAGGTTGCCAAGGCCCAGAGCTGCCACCAGATTTCGGCCATTGTCACACACTACCAAGCCTGGCTGGAGATTCGCTGACAAAAACCACACGTCGCTCTCCTGCTTGATGGCATCCCAGAGCTCCTGCGCTGTGTGGCTTCGATTCCCCATGGGAATTAATTTCAGGACGGCCTGTTGACGTTTGGCCACGGCTGTGCTCATATCGGTCGCAACAGGTAAGCGTTCATGGGTCCATGTGGAGGTATACCGTGACGGCTCGTGCAGCGATGATTCTGAGGAACTGGAGTAGGAGGAGGAATCAATGTGTACAGACTGGATTCCTGCAATCCTTGGAGTTGGCAGAACACGTACAGCGCCACTGGCAAGATCTGTACCCGGCTCCACAACATTGACCCAATGGGCAGTGAGGGAAAGGTATCGTCCCTGGCCATGGGTACTGGTCCACGCATCGGTGGTCAGGTGGACCCTGCTACTGACGGCGTTTAGTAGCTCATGTTTAATGTTTCCCTCGACATGTTTTTGCAGAGCAGGGACAGCTTGCCTGCTGAAATAAAATCGGCTTGGCACATTATATTGTGGGACTGCCAATGCCATAAAGTTCCTGAAACTGTCAGTCTCCACCAGCCTGAATGACAGCATTTCAAGGGACAGGAGTTTTGCAATGCCAGCATTCAGAGCCTGTGCTCGTGGATGGTTTGCCGAGTATGGCCGTCTTTTATCCCATGCCTGTGGTACCGATGGCTGTTTTTTGTTCTGGGAGTGTGACGATGACTGTGAACTTGCTGCTGTGGGTGGAATAACAGTTTGTCTATGGACAACAGTGACCAAGGTTCTTCCATGGAGATCCTGTGAGGAAGCCGAACCAGGTGTGTGTGAGCTGGAGGTAGAGGCTCGAACACGACCCGAAGATGTAGGTGCTGCTGTAGGTTGGCCTACACTCCAGTGTGTCTTTGTAACTCAGCTACGTGCTTTGTCCGTACATGTTTCCACATATTTGTGGTATTCAGGTTACTGATATTTTTACCTCTTTTAACTTTTTGCTTACACAGCTTGCATTGAACATAGCAAATATCATCTACAAGTCTGTCAAAAAAGGACCACGCAGTGCAAGTCATGGGAGCGCCAATTTTGACATTTCTAAGAGAACTGCTCCCAACAGGTGCCAAACTGGAGGCTACAGGCAAGCGAGTCTGCAGCCTACCTCTCCCTCCTCTTTGTACCGTTGGGACAATCTCTTCCTCAGAGCTGCTCCCACCACCTTCCTGTTGCTCACGCCATGTTGGGTCTCGGACTTCATCATCTCCACTACCCTCTTCCAACACCTGCTGCTGTTGGATGGTCTGGGCAGCACCATGCTCCACAAAACCTGGCACCTGAGTCTCATCATCATCATAAGATGCGTTCTGCGGTGTGCTGTCCATCGGCACTGGCTCACCCGCCTCTTCAGATTGAGAGAGACACAGCTGTTGCGCATCACTGCATACTCCCTCTTCTTCAAATTGCAGAATGCTGCTTGCCTGTGCCCGTGTTTGCGAGCCAACAGATTCTGAGAACAGAAGCAGAGACTCAGCTGGCTCCTGTACAGAACTCTCTGACTGCCTGGGCAATTTGACAGGCGGTGAACAGACAGATGGTTGCTCAACAGTGTTGTGTTCCTGAGAGGAGGTGGAAGGAATTGAAGTCGATGCATTGGCTGCCATCCAACCAACAACGGCTTCAATTTGTTCTTCCCGCAGCAGGGGGGCACGCCGAGCTCCTACCAAAGTGCGCATAAAGGAACGCTCATGGTAAAACTGGTGGATGCTGTGTCACTGAGGGCGGCAGCAGCCACAGAATCCCCACGTCCTCTCCCAGAATCTCCCACGACCACGTGCCTTACTCACTGACTTCTTCATCTTGGTAGATTGATAAAGAAAGTCAGAAACGTTATAAGGCCTAAGTGTGGTTATTACGCAGAGACTGAAGTGAACACTGAAACACAACTGTTCACAATCTGTGAAAGGCTACTCCTTTGTCTACTTCTATAGTGTTTGCAACCAATGTATTGGATACGGATGGAAGCGCGTCACACTAATAGATTATATTTTAAATGGAATGGAGCAGAACCAATTGGAGATAAATGAAAAGGATGAGGCACTGAGACACGCTCAGCAGAGTACAAGCAGCAGTGCTTGAACAAGTAACTGGAGCGTGATGTGCACTCAAAAAATAAAAAACACAGACTGAAGTGAACACTGAAACACAACTGTTCACAATCTGTGAAAGGCTACTCCTTTGTCTACTTCTATAGTGTTTGCAACCAATGTATTGTATACGGATGGAAGCGCGTCACACTAATAGTTAAATTGCATGGAGCTGCAAGAATTACACTGAAGAAAAAAAAAAGAGTCTGTGAGTGACACGTGCAGATGCCTACAGACAGCGTTGCATGCAGAGCAAACTGCAGCGTCACCTGCACTCACACACACCTTGCAGAGCTGTTAAAACAACACTGCAGGCAAAAGGAAGCTTTACACAGCGGTTGGTGCTAGCCTGCCTACAGCACAGTACACTAAATCGCAATCTCTAACTGTCCCTCAGAGTCAGCACAGCAGCGTTCTGTCCCTTACTGAATTCACAGCAAAGTGACGCTAAAATGGCGGCGGCGCCTTTTATAGTGCATTCTGACATCATTTCAGCATCCAATCACAGCCATGCCATTAGTTAACATGACCGCAGCAGTACAGGATGTGCCCACACTTCTTAGGATTCCTCATTGGCTGACTAAAATCACATTGCCTCTCAAAGAATTATGGAACTTCCGATTCCGGTATATGATATATGGAAAATATCGAAACTAAGTATTGAAAGGCCGATAGAGCTAACATCGGCCGATACCCGATACTTGCGGTATCGTATCGCTCAACACTACTCATAATTCCTAAGCTTTCATCTCACTGGCAGACAATGTGGGGGAAAGGACAGTACAGCAAGCTGACAGCAGGGTAAGAAGACAACTGCTAATGTGCTTCTTGTGTTTATAACGATACAAGATTCAACTCTGCTGTACTGGGTTGGTTATAATCAGGCACAGCTCTGCAGCAGAGCTGCCAGCACTATGAGAGTGCTGCTGCAAATGTTTGTAGGCAAGGAAAAGGGGGGTAGCAGGAAAATAGTCAGCTCACCAGTCTCAGCAGTAGTCCAGAAGATTTTCACACTCAGCAGTAGTCCAGAATCCTCATGCGCACGGAGTGTCACCTTGATTAGAGGCGTTGGCTGCAGCAAAACATGTAGAAAAAAATCTCCAGCGCAAAAATGAATAAAAATTCAATTTTTATTAGATAAAATTAAAATCCATCTTGATAGAAAAAAGACATATACAGGTGGGGTCCCTGGTGGTCTGAAACCATTTTTGGCTGGAGATTTTTTTCTACATGTTTTGCTGCAAATGTTTGTAATGAGACAAAGCTCAACTCTGCTATACTGCTTTAGCTCAGCTATATTGTGTTAGTAAGCTCTGCTGTTCTGTGTTAGTTCTGATCTCACTGCAGAGCTGTGTCATTATGAGAGCAAAATGTCAGCCATTACATGGTTCACACTGGTAATGCCCAATTAAATTTAACATAAGCTCTGGAGGCAGATTCTTAGGGAGATCTATGTTATGCCCATGGATCTTAACAGCTCATTTACATATTACGAAAAATGTGGATTTCTCGGAAATACAACATCAGATCGCAGATATCAAGGTATCATTTTTTTCAACTTTCTATGACCTGCATGCCCATTTAGATGGCTTAGGAGGGTGACTCCTACTGGCAGATTCCCTTTATTGGTGATGACAACCTATGCCGAAAACATTGTTTTCTCTGGGTCATCAAAAAGAGATAGGGTCATAGACGTTCTGAGCCTGGGAAGGATGTAGTAGTGTGAGTAGCACCAGAAGGGGCCCCATTGTAATCTATGTTATGGAGCCCTCTCAATTTTCTATAGGATAAAATAACTATTACATAATAAAGGAAAGAGCAGCACTTTATTAAACGTTATGTAACGGGTTGAGGGTCCGTTGATGGGTTACATCACCATCTTTTATTGAGTGGGTGACGATGCTTAAAAAAGAAGCAGTGGATGAGATATATACAACAAAAAAAGTGTTTGATTGTGTGGGCAGGTTTCCTTTGTGAACTCCAGATTAATACAAAGTACTCTTATATTATGCTTGAGTCATTCATTGCCTTGAATGTCTATTCGTTGCACTTAACGCTTCTTGTAAACAGTTTAAGGGAACAGTTTTTAAGGAATCGCTCTACCCGGACAAGTGTATGATGACATATGTTAGGCTGACATGATCGGTAAACAGCGTCCGACTGGAGCACCTTGGGCTCACCAGAGAAAATCATTCTTGAGGCTCACTATGTAGCTACATAGAAATAAATACAAGACCACCGATTGTGTGGTAAAACGCGCTAATATCAGGGTATAATATAAGGTAGTACACGTCTTAATTATGTAGCAGGGTTTGGTGTAGTTCCCTCATAGAATATAATGCAGCCCCCCTCATAAGGTATAACACAGCACCCCACAAAATATAATGCAACCCCCTCATAAGTTATAATGCAGCCCCCCATAGAATATAATGTAGCACCCTCATATGGCATAATGCCGCCTCCCTCATATATTATAATGCAGCCCCCACACAGAATATAATGCAGCCCCCACAGAATATAATGTAGCCCCCTCATAGGGTATAATGCAGCCCCCCTCAAAGGGTATAATGCAGCCCCATCCACCTACATCATTGTCCTCATCACCACCTCCATCATTGCCTCCTTCCCCACCACCACTGTCCTTTCCACCACTACCATCATTGTCCTTTACACCACAAAAATCATTGCTTTCTCCCCCATCACCCCCATCATTGCCCATTCCAACACCTCCATCATTGCCTCCCCACCACATCATCATTGCCTCCTCACCACCATCATCACTGCCTCCTCACCACCATCATCATTGCCTTCACCCACCACCATCATCATTGTCTCAACACCACCATCATCATTGCCTCCCCTCACCACCATTATCATTGCCTTCTCACCACCATCATCATTGCCTCCCCCACCACCATCATCATTGCCTCCTCACCACCATCATCATTACGTCCCCCCCACCACTATCACACATACAGCACCACACACAGACAACACCACACCGCACCACTCTCTCTCACACACACACAAACACACAAAGCACAAAGCTATTAGTGATATGCCAATGGCTGGGGGCCATAGGAGCATGGGGTGGCCCTAGGCAGCTGTTGGCCAATATGCCAGCAGGTGTCAGAGCCTGGGCCCACCGGAGAATCCTCCGGCTCTCCGGTGGGCCAGTACGATCCTGTCTGTAAACCATAAATAATCAATTTTCTGTCTTGAAATTAATAGTACACTTTATAACAGGAAAGAATATTAGGCTAGCAATGTCCACCATTGATGATGTCAACATGGAAACACTGGTCTTGGGATTCTTAGAAATAAGGGCATTGAGATCATAGCTTTCTAATGAACCATTCTTATATATTCTAGCAAAATAAAGAATCAGACTTCTACTGTTCCATTTTCATTCACTGATGGTCCAAGCGTGGTCCAAATGTTTTAGTAAGAGACATCTAGCCATATATGACTGCTTGCAAATGTAGTGTTATTGGTGTCTTCTACAGAAGCGTGATGAAAGGTTGGTGGCATCCTGAAATTCCTTGAAGCTTGAAAGATGTAGATAACAGCAGACCATTTACTTATGAGAAAGGTGCATTATAGCTAATTAAATTAACATTGTATTCTTGTAAACCTAGGGTGCTGGGTTTGAATCCAACTAAGGATAAACCTGGATGAAGTTTATGCAATGTTCATATCTATATTGTAGCCTTATTTGCAGATTCCATCATATTTAGTGGGCAAATTAACAGACATAATGATAGAAACATGACAGACCTTATTACAGTCAATGGAATCCGTTGATGTCAGTCATGTAATGTATGTTTCACTGTTCTGCTTCTATAATAGAACAGAATGAGGGGATTCAAATTGCAGATGGGAACAGATACGCACAGGCTTGGACTGGCTCACGGGAGAACAGGAGAATTCTCCGGTAGGCTCCTGTGAAGTATTGCTGTTACACTTGATTCACAATTTGCAGAAAAAATACAATCTAATCATTCATTAAACAAGCTAGCCAAATTCATGTTGCATAGAAGCAAAAGTAAATTAATGTACTAGGGTAAGATAACTTTTGGATGTAGCTGAACAGTGGACCCTTAAGATTTAAAGTTACCGGTGGGCCTTTGCCAACCCAATCCAACACTGGATACGCCTATGTTTTCCCCATGTTTGTGTTGCTTTCTTCAAGGTTCTCTAGTTTCCTCCAATACGTCAAATACATTCTGATAAGCCAATTGGGTTTCTATCATTGCAAATTGTAAATTATATGGGGAGATGATAATTAGAGATGAGCAAATCCATCTACGGAGGATCGCGTTCTAGTCGAATTTTGTGAAATTCGCTGCTTCTTGTGAATTCAAACATTTTGAGATTAGATTCACTATTTGCCCCACAAAAAATTTGCCTGATACCATTTCCCATGCTGCTGAAGCATCAGTGAGCGGGCTAACGTGATTTTGCCTGGCCCCGTGGACCGCCACTTAATGCCCTGCAGCTATGATATCTTAAGAATTATCATACCTTGTACAGTGTTGGTCAGTACCTGGGACATCACAGATCAGGGGTTTCCAGTGGAGCACAGTTTGTACAGCAGAGTCATTTTCCATCTACAGAGTCAACAGGTAAGTCTCTCTCCTGTAGAGTATAAGTTCTTATGGTCACCACGGTTCTCTTTCCTCCTTGTAGAGTGTAAGCTCTTATGGTCAGCTGGGTCCTCTGTCTTTTCTATAGAGTGTAAACTCTTATGGACTGCGGGGTCCTCCGTCTCTCTCCCCTATAGTATAAGTTCTTATGGTCTGCAGGATCCTCTTACTCTCTCTCTTGTAGAGCACAAGCTCCTGTGGTCTGTGGGTTCTCTCTCTCTCCAAGAGAGTGTAAGCTCTTATGGTCAGCAGGATCCTCTCCCTCTTCTGTAGAGAGTAAGCTCTCATGGTTAGCAGGATCCTCTCACTCTCCTGTGAAGTGTAATCTCTTATGGTCAGCAGGATCCTATGATTCTCTTCTGTAGAGTATAAGCTCTTATGGTCAATGAGGTCCTCTCTCTCTCTTGTAAAATGTAATCTCTTACAGCCAGCGGGGTCCTCTCTCTCTCTCCTGTAGAGTAAAAGCTCTTATGGTCAGCGGGGTCCTCTCTCTCTCTCCTGTAGAGTATAAGCTCTTATGGTCAGCGGGGTCCTCTCTCCTGTAGAGTATAAGCTCTTATGGTCAGTGAGGTTCTCTCTCTCCTTTCCAGTTTTGAGATTTGCACAGATTTATTTGCCACAAATAAATTTTTTAGGGAAAATTCTGCAAATTCAAATTTGAAAAGATCTGCCTATCTCTAATGATAATCCCTGTATTAGAAATTAAAATAAATACTTTTCCAAATTTGGACATATTGGAGTACATTTACCTTACTACTACCTACTTTTAATCGATATGCTATATTTCCAATTTACATTGGTGTAATTTATCACATCTCATTATAGCCTCTTTCCCTGATGAAGGTTTAGTAGTGAAACATGTTGGGGAAGCTAGTAGCTGATCAATTTTAATAGCATATACGTGATAGGGAGGATTATATGGAAAGGAGGATAAGGTTTGTGCAATATAACTGCGGCATATACTGCACAAAACCAATAGCAGTTAGCATTTAGCACTTTAACTATCGAAGTTAAGCTTCCCCCTATCATGGCGATATGTGTTTTTAATAGTAGAGTCTTTTCTGTTTATTCAATTTAGGGATATGAATTAAAATTTATGTTTTAAATAGGGTCTTTAGCTAGGGTATTTTTTTGCATATGGAAATATTCATCACATGGGGCACAATATTGTCCAAGGAGCATTGTGTCATAATTTCTGAAATAGAAAAAAAAGATAATATTGTTACTGCTTCATAATCTGATTATGTTATTGTGTTTTTACAAGACATTTAATTAAGGAAGCAATCATAAGAGTAATTATGTCTTGATTTCTTTAGAGGATGTCATTCAGGCAGAACAGATTTATTCATACTGTATGTGGTTTTCAGTGCTCGCATCACACTTTCATGATAATGTTGGTTTGTTAGATCACTAAAACTTTATAATAAAACATAATTTGTTTAATTAAGATTTTGACCTTAAGCTTAATTCAGTCATCATAATATCACCGATTGAATTCAATCTGTGATTTCGTGGACCATCCATTGGTTTTCTGACCCAAACCCAACTTCTTTACAGTCATATATGTTGAATTGAGATTGGGTCACGATTCAGCGGATGTCAGGAGTCGAACCCAGTGCCTCTTGTCTACTGGCCAGCAGCTCTGCCATCTGAGCTATTCTGCTGGCTGCAAAGTTCCTTGCTGAACCCAGATACCATTGACTGTTCTTCCTGATTGGCTATACCTAGTGCTCTCTTGATTGGGCCTCTGATTGCCAATTACACACCCTATATAAACCTGGCCCTGTGGGTGTGTCATTGCGAGATTATTGAGCTCCAAGCCTTTAGTCAAGCGTTTCCTGCTGATCCATTGCTACAAACACTGCTCTCCTGTGAACCGACCTCGGCCTGCCTTCTGACTACGCTCTCCGCCTGATCCATTGCTACAAACACTGCTCTCCTGTGAACCGACCTCGGCCTGCCTTCTGACTACGCTCTCCGCCTGATCCATTGCTACAAACACTGCTCTCCTGTGTACCGACCTCCGGCTGCCACCTGACTACGTTATCTGCCTGCTCCTCTGTTACCGAACTGCCTTTCCTGTGTACCGACCTCCGGCTGCCACCTGACTACGTTATCCGCCTGATCCATTGCTATCAACACTGCTTTCCTGTGTACCGACCTCCGGCTGCCATCTGACTACGCTACCTGCCTCTGCTTCCCTAGTGTTTGCAGTAACATCGGCTCCAACCCAGACGGGATCTTGACAGAATAATCTCGCGCCAAAATGGAGTCCGCTGTGAACACCCTGAGACGGCAAGTTACGGAGCTTCAAAGTTTTTGTACTGACTCTCAAGGAAAATATGCCAAGTTACAAACTGATTTCACGGCGATACAACAGGAAGAAATTGAGCTACAAAAACAACTTCTGGACGTGCGCAATTCAGGGTCCGAATCAAACGCGCGGCTGCCGCTGCCTGCAAAGTTCAGTGGGGATCGCAAGCAGTACCGAGGATTCCTCAATCAATGCCGCATATACTTCCAGATGCAACCTGCTCCTTTACCAGTGAGAGGAAGAAAGTTTTTTTCATGATAAATCTCCTGACGGATGAAGCTCTTGCTTGGGCTTCACCTTATGTAGAAAAGGACTATGACCTCCTTAATGACCTGGAAGCCTTCACCGCAGCTATGAATCAAGTTTTTGATGACCCAAACCGCTGTGCCACAGCAGAAACCAAATTACATAATTTGCGCCAAGGACGTCGCTCTGTTGCGAAATACACATCGGAGTTCCGTCGCTGGGTGGCCGACACCACCTGGAATCCAGCGGCCCAGAGAAGTCAATTTCGACGAGGGTTATCAGAACCAGTGAAAGACGAGCTTGCCAGGGTTGAGACCCTGACCAGTTGGAGGACTTTATTCAACTATGTATCCGGATTGACCAGAGACTTACTGAAAGGAGAAAGGAGAGACTGCGAGCACTTGGGAATAGCCCTGGCTTCTCATTTTCAGCATCGGACCACCAAGAAAAGACGCAAGGCGTGTCTGAACCGATGCAGATCGACGTCATCCGAAGACCACTCTCTGCACAGGAGAAGGAGAGGCGACGTGCAGAACATCTCTGCCTCTATTGTGGGGACCCTGGACACTATGCCATCAACTGTCCTAACAAAAGGACTATAGCCTTTACCAACAACAGGTCTGCCAGCAATATGGACCTTTCTCAGCAGTCGGATTCCATCTTGCAGACTATCTCATCAGTAACGCCAGAAATAGACAAAATACATACTACATCATCTCATTTTGTAATCCCCATTCAGGTTGTAATGGGCACCCAAAAAATACAATGCTCTGCCCTGTTGGATTCGGGAGCAGGAGGGAATTTTATGGACTTAAAATTTACACGTGATAATAATATTTCCAGTAGGACCAAATCCACACCAATTGAAATGGAAACGGTGGATGGATCACCCTTGTCTTCTGGACCTGTCACGCATGAGACAATCGAACTGGAGATTTGTATCGAACCGGATCATCATGAAGCTGTCAGTTTCCACCTTATCTCATCTCCGAAATTTCCGGTTATTCTAGGGATCCCTGGTTTTCAGTCCATAACCCTTCTATCAACTGGGCATCAAGGACCATCACCTTTCCATCTGACTACTGTAAGAATAATTGTCATAAGGAACCCCCTGTTCTCCAACAAGTCCAAATCTCTGAGATTTCGCATGAGAAGGAAGAGAAACTACCACCTCAATATCAGCAGTTCTCTGATGTCTGCAGTAAGAAGAAAGCAGATCAATTACCTCCTCACCGTCCTTACGACTGTCCCATTGAATTGCTGCCAGGAGCAACCATTCCATTTGGACGGATTTACAATCTTTCCGAACCTGAATTGAAGGTATTAAGAAAGTTCCTGGATGAAAATTTAGAGAAAGGCTTTATTCGACCTTCCACATCTCCAGCTGGGGCACCCCTGTTCTTTGTTGAAAAGAAAGACTCCACTCTGCGGCCATGTATTGACTACAGAGAAATGAATAATATCACTGTCAAGAATCGCTACCCGCTACCCTTGATTCCTGAACTATTTGAGAGACTCCGTTCTGCGAAAATCTTTACGAAGCTGGATCTTAGAGGGGCTTACAACCTCATACGGATTCGCCCAGGAGATGAGTGGAAGACCGCCTTCAGAACGAGATATGGACATTTTGAATCTCTGGTTATGACCTTTGGTCTTAGCAATGCCCCAGCCACCTTTCAACATTTTATTAATGATGTATTTCGAGATTTCTTGGACCAATTCGTTGTGGCTTATCTCGATGACATTCTTATATTTTCAGACACCTTGGAAGAGCATCGCAGGCACGTCCAGTTAGTCTTGGAACGACTACAGGAGAACCATCTTTACATTAAACTTGAAAAATGTGAGTTTGAACAAACCAGTATCCAATTTCTGGGATATATCATCTCCCCAGAAGGTCTGAGCATGGATCCCGGCAAAATCAATGCTGTAGTGGACTGGCCTGTTCCAAGAAATTTAAAAGACGTCCAGCGTTTCATAGGATTTGCAAATTTTTACCGAAAATTTATAAAGAACTTTTCACGGATCATACTACCAATTACTACACTAACAAAAAAGACCAAAGCATTTTTCTGGTCTCCGGAGGCACAGGAGGCTTTTGACAAATTGAAAACTCTTTTTACGTCTGCTCCATTGTTAGTACACCCAAATCCTGAATTGCCATTTACTGTCGAAGTGGACGCCTCGGACTCTGCAGTAGGAGCCATTCTGTCTCAGCGAGTTGGGGACAAAATGCAACTTCACCCATGTGCGTTTCTTTCCACACCATGTCATCTGCAGAAAAGAACTACGACATCGGTAATAAAGAACTGTTAGCCATTAAAGTTGCCTTCTCCGAATGGAGACATCTTTGGAAGGTGCCAATCACCCTGTGACTGTCCTCACGGACCACAAGAATCTTGAATTCCTCCGTACAGCAAAAAGATTGTCTGCAAGACAAGCACGATGGGCCTTATTTTTCTCAAGATTCAATTTTATAATTTCTTACCGGCCTGGTTCAAGAAATGGCAAGGCTGACGCCCTGTCCAGGATGTGTTCGGAACCTCAGGAGAGGTCTAGTAATGACGATACAATTCTAGGCCCTAAAAATTTTTTGGGAATATTGCACTCTAGAGGACTATGTAATAGAATTAAAGATGGATATCAAGAGGACTCTTTCCTTAACCATCCTTCGGAAGACGTCGATCTTTCATTCAAAGAGGGGTTTTGGATGCAGAAACACAAAATATATGTACCTGAATCTTCTCGCCTTGAAGTCCTCAAAAGTGTCCATGATTCTAAACTGGCAGGACATCCTGGAGTTGCAAAAACACAAGACTTACTACTTCGTTTCTTTTGGTGGCCTAATTGTAGGAAGGACGTGAGGAAATATGTTTCAACCTGTTTAACATGCGCACGAAACAAGACCCCACGATCGTCTCCTCTAGGACTCTTGCAACCACTTCCAGTTCCATCCAGGCCTTGGGGATCTATTTCCATGGATTTTATTGTGGAACTACCCCCTTCCAAACAGATGACCGTCATCCTTGTCATAGTGGACCGACTCACAAAAATGGCCCACTTTATTCCAACTGAAGGAATTCCTACTGCTGAAAAAACTGCAGAACTGATAATCAAAGAGGTATTCAGGTTACATGGAATTCCTGACAGCGTGGTGTCTGACAGAGGCGTTCAGTTTACGTCAAAATTTTGGAAGAGTTTCTGTACAGCCTTGGGAGTCACGGTGAATCTTTCTACCGCTTTCCATCCTCAGTCCAATGGCCAGACGGAGAGAACGAACCAGACTTTGGAGCAATACCTCCGTTGCTTCATTTCCTATCTTCAGGATGACTGGGTGGACTATTTACCAACAGCAGAGTTTGCCTACAACAACTCCATACATAGCGCTACATCTCAAACCCCATTTTTTGCTAATTATGGAGTACATCCAGTATTTATCCCTAATCTGCCAGTGAACACTCCCATTCCTGCTGTAAATGACAGGCTTGCAAAATTACAGGAATCCCAGAAGGAATTATCAGAGATATTACTCAAGACCCAGGAAGTATATAAGGAAGCAGCAGATAAACATCGGAGAGTGCCCCCTGCTCTTCAGGTTGGAGACAAAGTTTGGCTGTCCACTAAAAACCTTAAGACACATGTGCCATCCTCCAAATTGGGTCAGAAATTCATTGGACCTTTTCAAATTTCTGCAAAAATTAACCAGGTTGCTTTTCGTTTAAAACTTCCCAACAATCTAAAGATTCATCCAGTGTTTCACATATCCTTGCTCAAACCCTTCTGTGAAAACCCGTTTCCAGGAAGAATTCAGCCACCTCCTTCACCAGAAAGGATCCGTGGTGAAGAAGAATACATTGTGGATAAGATTCTGGACTCCCGAAAATTCAGAGGTAAACTGCAGTATCTGGTGCAGTGGAAGGGTTACGGACCAGAGGAAAATTCATGGGAACCAAGGGACAACGTCCATGCTCCTAGACTAACAAGAGCCTTTCATCAGAGGTACCCGGATAAGCCAGCTCCTGAGATGTCCAGAGGCCATCCTGGAAGGAGGGGAGTACTGTCAGGAGTCGAACCCAGTGCCTCTTGTCTACTGGCCAGCAGCTCTGCCATCTGAGCTATTCTGCTGGCTGCAAAGTTCCTTGCTGAACCCAGATACCATTGACTGTTCTTCCTGATTGGCTACACCTAGTGCTCTCTTGATTGGGCCTCTGATTGCCAATTACACACCCTATATAAACCTGGCCCTGTGGGTGTGTCATTGCGAGATTATTGAGCTCCAAGCCTTTAGTCAAGCGTTTCCTGCTGATCCATTGCTACAAACACTGCTCTCCTGTGAACCGACCTCGGCCTGCCTTCTGACTACGCTCTCCGCCTGATCCATTGCTACAAACACTGCTCTCCTGTGAACCGACCTCGGCCTGCCTTCTGACTATGCTCTCCGCCTGATCCATTGCTACAAACACTGCTCTCCTGTGTACCGACCTCCGGCTGCCACCTGACTACGTTATCTGCCTGCTCCTCTGTTACCGAACTGCCTTTCCTGTGTACCGACCTCCGGCTGCCACCTGACTACGTTATCCGCCTGATCCATTGCTATCAACACTGCTTTCCTGTGTACCGACCTCCGGCTGCCATCTGACTACGCTACCTGCCTCTGCTTCCCTAGTGTTTGCAGTAACATCGGCTCCAACCCAGACGGGATCTTGACAGCGGAATTCATGGTCCATACTTTGTCCATGATACTAAATTGTCTACATTCATCCTTCAAAATATTGATTTGAGGAAGGGATTTGTACAACAGAGCCTATGCACCACCACTATTGTGTGAACTTGAGGGTTTTTTTTCACACTACCAAAGTAATGCATAAGCTCCAGAAGTCCAAGTCACCAGAGGAATTAATGACAAATCTTAAATCCATCTGTTAAAAAAAAAAATCATTACAACATTTTGTACAAAATCTCCTTTGTCAAGCAAATAATGGTGTTTTAAATTCTTGTGCATTTTTCGCATGGCATGACATTTTCTCCAAAACATTGCAAAGAGTATTTTTGTAGATGCAATGACAAAAAAGGTACTTTTTTCAGCAAATTCTCTTGTGTCTTAGACTTCTGGAGAATAAGGGACTAGTTACAAGTTAAGTTTAGGCTAAGAAGAGCAGCGTTTGCCTGTTGCTGTCAATCTCATAGAGTTTGAATACAGTGGTAGAAGGTATTTGCTTCACTGAAGATCCTCCCTGCCATGGTTGCACAACTAAGATGGGAAAATGGGATTAATGTCTCCCATCCATGTGATTTGGGGGGAGTTTATTGATCAGACCACCAACAACAAAACAGGTTACTCAGGAGACACAAGGGTCAAGTGATTGGGTTTAGTGGATTCCCATTCTTCCAATAGATGAGGCACCAGCAGCTATCATTTATTTGAGGCCTTTTCCCATCTTAATAAGTTATTCTCTATCCACAGAGTAGGTGATAAATTTGTGAATTTGGTAGTCCCACATAAGGAACCCCCTAAGAACAGGACTCAAAAGTGACCTGTTTGAAAAATAAAAATGTGCTCCATTCAATGTCTTTGGGTCTGCAAAGATAGTTCAGCACTTTAATCTGCTCTCCCAGAGGTCATCTCACTATTATAACAGGGCACGTCAGAATCCCACTCTCGGGACGGTTCCAGTCTTGGAACCCCAAGAGATCAGCAAGATCAGCACCTCTCCAGTGGATAAGGGATAATTTGCTACAATGGGAACAAACCTTTAATGACATAGCCTGTGCATAAGCCATAAATGCCTATCATGGGAAGACCCATTTACCCATTACTTCGTGCTTGGCTCACCTTGTGAGGTGGATCCTCTAAGCCTTAGTCCAGGTGGGCGCACGGACCTCTGATGTTGGTGCAGCAAGTGGTAAAGCACATGGGAAGCGAGGACTTGGCACAGTCAGGAATCTTGAGAGCAACAGGATGGATGCAGTGGAACATAGCAGTGATGGAAGCAAGTTAAACCATGGTGTGCACAGAAGGTGGAGTACACCAATCAAAAGTCCCGGGACTCAATACTAGAGATAATAAAATAAAAATAAGTAAATGTGGATTTAATTTGCCCTGCTGAATAATTCAGGATCCAGACCATGTAGCCATTAAATTGTGGATTTATTCTCTACGCGTTTCAAAGTACAAGACTTCTTCATCAGGAGCACCACAATGATGACACCACAGGACATTGTGGTGCTCCTGATGAAGTTGTGTACTTTGAAACGCGTTAAGAATAAATCCACAATTTAATGGCTGCATGGTCTGGATCCTGAATTATTCAGCAGCGCAGATTAAATCCACATTTACCCATTTTTTTTTATCTCTGGTTGGTTACAAGTGGACCAGTGGATCTGCAGCAGCAGATATCTCTATAAGCTTGTCTTTTGGCTCAAATTGGTGAGTACATTTGATCATAGTAATCATTTTATCCTGGATAAGACCCTACTGCGCTATTATTCTCCAGCAGCACATATTGAGACTCAATACTAGACACAGGTGTGTGTCTTAGTGGGCCTTAATAGGATTGGGGAAATTACATCACTAGGCCACACCGGGCAATCTGCAAAACCCGATGTGGAGAACAACAGAGGGCAGCAGACCAAGGTGAAGGAAGCAGAGCCCCGGATTCCCGGGGCAGGTGTTTAACACTTTGCTTTAACCTTGCATTCATTTTAATATATTCCTCCCATTGTGATCATAGTATGATGGTACACTATATGAATGAATGAATTAATTAATTAATTAAATTGTGAATATCTATAGAGACCATAGAAAAATAAATATTGGTATATAATTCTTATAAACCTAAAAACAGTGTATTGTAATGTAATTAAATGCTTATGGCCATCTGAGTCTGAAATGTAGGACATTTCATACATTTGCATTGTGGCTGCATTGTTTCTCCTCACTGCAATACTGTTTTTTTAACTATTAAAGATTACTATAATTGCTGGCAGCCTGCAAAACATTACTTGTTTGTAAATCTCCCCTACATATAATTTCATTAAAACATGGATTTAGAGGAGATCCTACTGGTATAATTAGCATATACACTATGCCAGCAGTGGAGGATCAATTTAAGAATTAGTTAGGCTCCTAGAAGCAACCTTTTCAAATTGCGAAGAATTGTGACCAGGAAAACATTTTATGAAAGACAAGTGTCACTTTCCCTGACCAGAAAAACAGAAATATAATTTAAATCAAGTTACATGTAGTAATATATATTTATATAAACTTGAATACTATGTGATGTTCAATATCATTTGCAAACTCAAGTCAGAGTGGTTAGTGGAAAGTATGGTGTCACCCTCACACTCATGAAAACCGCAGCCGCCAACATGTTGGCATTGGCACTTGTTATATCTGTAGTAAATCTCCTCCAAAGTCTTTGATATATTGTAAAAGACTTTGTGCACATAGCGTCTTTTCTACGTTTGCAAACCTCCTGAATTTTCCAGGCGGAAAAAGCTGCTGGACACATCAGTATTTATTGATTACTGTATAAAGTAGTGAATGGCTTCTTTGGAAACCTGAAGCAGATTAAAGAAGTTCAAAAGACTGAACATATGAACAAGTCATGTTTACTTAATAATGCATATTTTCATTGTCTTGGGAATTTATTTAGCCCCTTTTTCAGTCGATGTGGTGCTAGTAACAACTCAATGTGACGCTAGTCACTACTCACCAACTTACCGTGCAGCAGTATAGTCAAAAGGTCTGGAGTCACTACCAAGAGGGCTTGTAATAACCAGACGGGTGAGATGAAGGTGTAGTTAGGTAACAGTCCGAGGTCATAGTATCAAGAAAGTAGGGTCAAGACAAATGGGTAAGTAAGCAGGGTGGTTAAAAAGGTAAATCCCAGGTTGGCAACAGAGATCAAAATACAACTCATAGTACAGAGCAAGCACGCACACACCTCTTGAGCAAAGCTACAATTGGCCAAGGACTGTTAATTGTCAGAGTGTTAAGTAGCCCTGTAATCACCCAGAATGAATGACAACTGGAAGAGATCCCACATACCCAGCCAGATAGGATGGCTGAGCTGTCAATCACGATAGCAACACCTCTGTCTCAGACTGGGCGGGTAGAGCTGCCATTCACAATCCTGACAGCTCAGCCAGCCTTTGATCACATAGAACAGCAGAGCTGTCAATCACAGCATCCCTAGGACGCCATGAGTGGTGGAATTTCGACAGAGGGGTTACGGAGCATATCCGCCTTAAAAAAATGTCATATGTACATACTCTGAAAAAGGTTTTCCTTTATTAGTTCTACTTTACTGTATTAGCCTGTTCTGGCTGCAGCAGTAATGTCACGATTACAATGCATATCACTACTGCAACTAATCACTTAGCTCAGCAGTGTCTACATGCTGAGCTTTTATCAACATACTTTCATTTGCTTTAATAATTTATTATACTGTGTTTTTAATGTTGGATTTTGGTTTTCGGTGTTTAATATTCTTTTGGCAAGTTATTGCTGACTCTGTGTGGCCTCTGTCTTTATGTGGCCTGCTCTTTTCTGTCTTTGCGAGATCAGACACACCCCTACTTATGACCATATTCCATTTATCTCTAAAAATAGGTTTATCATCAGTACATCTTAGACTTTCTGGGTGCAAATTGACAATTGTCAATCGTGGGCCGACCTTGAATTTACATGTTTAATGTATGTCCGTCATAAAGGACATTCTCTGAGATGTACTGAGGTTATTTAATTATTTACTAAGTGTCTTGGCCGGAATAGCTCGGGGATTTAGTCAGTTAACTCAAGCATGTTGCCAGAGCTGGTTTTCTATTAAACATTTCTCTCTGCATCTTACAGCATCGCTGACAGTCATTTACATAGAAAATTGCATCTTTACCATTAAATGATGCAAGAACATTTACCCAAGAGAGTAATCGTAAAAGGCCAGTTGCCGAGATAAAAAATAATGTCCTGATTTTCCAGAATTTTATTTAAGCGGTGTAATAACAACAAACTAAAATAGGAGACTGAAATATGAAGAGGACATCATTTTTGAAGTCAATGCAAAATTTTCAGAATGATTCCTAATAGGCAATTTTTTATACGAACGATGGTCCATTTATAACCATCATAAAAACAAGCCATGATCCAAGTTGCCGATCGTTCGAAGTTCAACTCATGGCACCCGTTCTGATAGCGATGTCGGTTTCCAGTCCCTGAATACTGTACTTATGCAATGAATAGAGTGGCAGGGCGCATGCGCAAACATCACTCTATTCATACAGGAGATTTAGGACCCCTTTTCTCCCAATGGTTGGACTCCCCAGTGGTGGGATCCCAGCAGCTGATTATTTTAATGGGTAGGAATTAGGTTCCAACATTCATGTCTAACTATGCTCCCTACCAGTATATTAGGTGCTAAACTGCTCCTTCTTTCACTGCAACATGATTCTCATATTTATTAGGTTATGTACACACAGTTTTTTTTTGTAGTTTTTAAGTCTATGTTCCCACAATGAGTATTTGGTGAGCTTTTAATGTTGCTGATTTTCTGCATAATTTCCATACCTATTAGCTAACTCAGGTTACTTGCCATTTTTTTTTTCATAATTTTTTTAGAATATTTTCTTTACATAGGTTTTTATCGTGTTTTTGAAGCTGCTTTTTTTGTCTCATTTTAGTATGGTATGACATATTTTAAATAAAGCTGCTTTGTTTTTTATTCTTCCTGGCATTAGGCTATGACAACATTTTATTGATACGGTCATGTACATATTAGGCTGGTTTCACATTTGCGTATCTGTGCACACACAGGAGCATGCGTTTGCTTGCGTATGCGTCATTTAGTGGTGTACGGCGAACGCAACATGTTGCATTTTTTGACGAGTCAAAAATCTGTTAAATATGCGCAGTCATGCGCATGCGGATGAGTGCGTCAAAACAACGCATTACTGTCTATGGGAATGCATTGGTACGCAAGGACATGCCCATAGTTGCGCTCGATGAGCATGCAGACTTCAGACTGCGCATGTCCAGGAACTGATTACAGCACCTGGAAATATCGAACGCATGCGCATAAATAACGCAAATGCATGCCAAAACGCATGGACACGCAGCATTTTTTTTGCGTCATGCGTAAGCTGATACGGATAAAAAATGGTGTGGTTTGCTTGCGTTTTGGCATGTGTTTGCGCACGCAGATCAGGGGCGGACTTATCATTGGTGCAACCTGTGCAGCCGCACAGGAGCCCAAGAGGTAAGGGGGCCCATTTATACCTCCAAAGCAGGTGCAATTTTGCATTTTTAGGAGATCTTGGGCTGCAAAGGGCCCATGTATTGTTCTTGCACAGGGACCCTTTTCTGTCTGCGTCCGCCAGTGACGCAGATGATACACTGCACACACAAATGCTAATGTGAACCTAGCCTTGCATGCACTTTTTTACCTGTGAATTTTCATGTGTAATTCTATGGAGAAAATGTGCACAGAAAACTCAGCGCACCCGCAAGAGGAATTGACTTGTTGTAGATTTCAAAAACGCCCTGCAGGACAGTTTATGCAGCACAAAAGGAAAAGCACAGTGGGCAGGAAATTTCTATAAATTCCATCCACCTTGTTCGAACTGTAAGGCTAAGTTCACACGTTGCAGAATTGCCGCGGAAATTTCCGCGGCAATCCCGCACTTCTCCCGCAGGAAATACGCACGTTTTTTTATGCTGATTCCCGCCAGAATAATAGCGTTTTGCAAGCGTAATTAGCTTGCAGAATGCTAGCGTTTTCCTAGCGATCTGTAGCATCGCTTGGAAAACTGATTGACAGGTTGGTCACACGAGTCACACATAGTGTTTCACACGTGTGACCAACTTTTTACTATTGATACCGCCTATGCCGCATCAATAGTAAAAAGATCTAATGTAAAAATAATAAAAAAAATAATAAATAATGATATTCTCACCTTCCGGCGGCCCCCGCAGCCTTCCCACCTCTCAGCGACGCTCCCGGCAACTCGCGGTCCCAAGGATGCATTGCGACAAATCACACCGATGACGTGCATCTCACGAGACCGCTATGCCATCTGGGTGATTCTCGCAAAGGACTCTTGGGACCGGAAGTTGCCGGGAGCGTCGCTGAAGGCGGGAAAGCTGCGTGGGACGCCGGAAGGTGAGAAATATCATTATTTTTTATTTTAATTATTGTTTTACCAGGGATATGGTACCCAGGGCCTGGAGGAGAGTCTCCTCTGCTCCAGACCCTGGGTACCATCCGCACATGAACCGCTTACATTGCGCATAGTGGGCATAGCCACATGCGGAAAGTAAGCGGTTCAATGCATTCCTATGGCGGCGGAATCACCGCGGTTACGCTAAATTAATGAACATGTTGCTTTTTTTTCCGCTAAGCGTTTTTTTCGCGGAAAAAAAACGCAACATGTGTACAAAACATGCGGAATCAATTAAAACGTATAGAATGCTTAATGCTTGCGTTTTGTTCGCGGTTTAAACCGCGGAAAATAGCGGAAAAACCGTGAAAAAAACGCAATTATTCCTGATCGTGTGCACTTAGCCTAAAACAAAGAGTCAAAAATTCATCATGGGAACTTAACCTTAAAGTAGGTCTGTTCCAAAAAAATTCCTGAAAAATTGCTTTAACAACACTTGGGTCTCAGTGGTGACGTTTCTCCTTGTGTAAAGTGACAAGCCAAGCATGGCATGTCAGAGTGAGAAGACTTATAAGCCATACATTCTCTTCTAAACTAGACCTCTGGTGCCACCTATTGGAAGCAGCGATAGTAAAAGTCAATATCGACTCTTTAAGGCTACTTTCACACATCCGTTTTTTGCCGTTAAGCGCTATCCTGTTTTTTTTTTAATAAAAACAGATCCGTTTTTTTCTACCGCCGGATCCGTTTTTTCTAATTGACTTGCATTAGCGCCGGATCGCGCTGTATGTCCTTCCGTTTCGTCCGTTTTTTTCCGGATCCGGCATAAATTTCAATTCCGGTGGCCGGACAAAACGTGTCTAGGAACGTTTTTTCTTTCCGGCGAAAAAAAGGACAGCGACTGAAGCGGCGCATCAGGCTTGTTGGTACAATAGAAGTCTCTGGGTGCCGGATCAGGCAAAAGAGTGCATGCCTGGAAAGAAGAAATTAAGGTCTCTCTCTCTCTCCGTTCCACACATGCTCACTGTGCATTTCTCGGGTTCAAAAGTTCAAGACGGATCTGTCTAAAAACCTGATCCGTCACATCAGTTTTTCTCAATCTGCGCAGGATCCGTATTTTTCAAACTTGGACGGATTGTGCCGGATTGGAAAAATGGATGTGTGAAAGTAGCCTAATGAGCCTTGCAATATGATTTAGGGTAAAAGCCAAACCAGGATCTCAATTTGCAGACATGGTGTTTTGGGGTGTTGCCCCTCATCAGTGCAAAGCATGAGATCTGATTTGAATGAGAGTCTCTGAACTTGGGGTCTAAAGGGTAACGTTTCTTCTTGTGGAGAGTGACAAGCCAAGCCTGGCATGTCAAATTGAGAAGACTTACTGTAGAAGCCATGCATGCTCCACTGGGAAATCGCTGCTTACAATAGATGGTGCTAGAGTTCTAGACCTCTTCCCCTCTGTAGAGACAATTTGTATACTTAAATATACTTGAAAAACTCCTCTTGTTCATTTCTATTGTGAAAACACTTTGCTGTTCATACGTTTGTTCATTGTTTTGAGCATTTTTTTTTCTTTTCGCATCTTTGAAGCAGCTCCTGATGGAATCTGCTCCAAACTACGCACTGTCCCAAAAAAGTTTCAGAAAAAAAGTCTTAGGGTATGTGCGCACAATATCTATAAATTCTGCCTGAAATCTGCCTGAAAAAGTGCTCAGAAAGTGTTTAAAAAAATGAACATATGCATTTTTATGTAAACAAGACTTATTTTGAAACTTTACATGAAGTGATACATGCCTTAAAAACTATGCACAAGTCTCCATAGCCATAGCTATTCTTCACATACAGTCGTGGCCAAAAGTGTTGGCACACTTTAAATTGTTCAAGAAAATGAAGTATTTCTCCCAGAAAAATTATAGCAATTACACATGTTTTGTTATACACATGTTTATTTCCTTTGTTTGTATTGGAACAACACATAAAAATGAGTAAAAAAAGGAAAATTGGACATCATTTCACACAAAACCTCAATAATGGCCTGGACAAAATTGTTGTCACTCTTCCATAATTGTGAAACTTTTTTTCAAGCATGTGATGCTCATGCAAACTCACCTGTGGCAAGTTATAGATGTGGGCAATATGAAAATCACACCTGTAAAAATATAAAAAGGGGAGAAGACTTAATCTTTGCATTGTGTGCCACACTAAGCATGGAGATCAGAAGATGAGAAGAGAACTGTCTGAGGACTTGAGAACCAAAATTGTTGAACAAAATCAACCGTCTCAAGGTTATTGTGGCATCCGCCCACTGCAGGTCTGAATTGCAGTTAAGACAGCACCCCGAGAAACCCCGAGACCCTTTACCCCTATACAGGGATCTGGAATTATAGCGAAGCCCAGGGGGTAGTTGCCTATGAGAGCAGTGGACCGGAGTAGGAAAGACGCTAGGACGGGAATAAAAAGCGAGACCAAATGGGTAGTCAGAAGTCCAAGGGTCAAAACCAGGAGGGGAGCAAAAGTACAAAATCGGCAGGCAGTAGAAGGGTCAGAAATTCAGGCTAAAGTTTAAGTCAAAACCAGGCGGACAGCAGAGGTACAAAATCGGCAGGCAGTAGAACAGTCAGAAATCCAGGCAAAGGTCAGAAATGCAATAGCAAAACAAACTAGCATGCTGGGGAAACCAAGACTATATCTGGCGGCCTACAAGCCAGGCTCCAAGGCATTTGAAGGGCATGGCTTCCTCTTACAGGCTCAGTCTGATGACCTCATTTGGACCGCCCCCAGAGCCAGGCCAGATGGTGATGCATGACTGACACCAACCACTTCACCTCTGACAGAAGAGCGAAGCCTACGCCCACCAGACACCTGCGCAGAGACCCCTTCTCTGTTGCCAACATTACCCACAGGCGAGACATGGCGATGCGCAGCGACAGAGGCCGGCGTCAAAGGAGCGGAACCATATGAGGATACCGCACTCTATCACCGGCACCACCAGCCGAAGGAGTCCGGCGCCTCCCAGCGGCCGAGGCAGGAACACCAGCCACTGAATCCAACGGCGACGTGACAGTTATAAGTCCATCTCCAGAGATCTTGATGTTCCTACAACCAATGGCACTGAAACTAATCTCCCTGAACGTGGAAGACAGTGAAAAATTTATGAAAGGTTGCATCGCAAGATAGTCTGGATGGTGGATAAGCAGCCCCAACCAAGTTCCAAAGAAATTCAATCTGACCTGCAGGCTCAGTGTTCATCAGTGTCAGTACAAACTATTCTGAAACTATCCTGAAATTAATTGAAATGCAATTGCAGGAGATTCAGATGGACCTCACTGCTGACACAGACATAGAAAAGCTAGCTTTCCAAAATGTATGTGAGTTAGCCAAAATCCTTTTAAGAAAGCCTCTTGTGGAGCGATGAGGCCAAGATAGAGCTTTTGTTAAAGCACATCATTCTACTTACCGAAAATGGTATGAAAATAAAACACCGTACCTTCAGTCAAATATGGTGGAGGTTCAAAGATGTTTTGGGGTTGTTTTGCTGCCTCTTGCACGTGATGCTTTGACTGTGTATAAGGCATCTTGAATTCTGAAGATTACCAAAGGATTTTGGGCCACAGTGTAGTGCCCAGTTTCAGGAAGCTGGGTTTGCATCCTAGGTCATAGGTCTTCCAGCATGTCAATGACCCCAAACATACTTCAAGAAGCATCCATAAATGGATGGAAACAAAGCAATGGAGAGTTCTAAAGTGGCCAGCAATGAGTCCGGATCTAAATCCCATTGAACACCGGCGTAGAGATTTTAAAATTTCTGTTGCGAGAAGCCGAAATATGAGAGACCTGGAGCAGTTTCCAGTTGAGAGGTGTAAGAAGCTTGTTGATGGTTATAGGAAGTGATTGATTGCAGTTATTTATTCCAAAGGGTGTGCAATCAAATACTAAGTTGAGAGTGCCAACAATTTTGTCTTGCCCATTTTTGAGGCTTTGTGTGAAATTATGTCCAATTTGCCTTTTTTCTCTGTTTTTTTTGTGTCTAACAAAATATGTGTGATTGCAATAATTTTCTGGGAGAAATACTTCATTTTCTGGAATAATTTCAAGGGTGCCAACACTTTCAGCCATGACTGTAGATATATATATATATATATCACATATAAACTGTATGTATACAATTTAAAACAAGAGAATGAAGAATGAATATTCCTTTTTATATATTTGTATGACCAATAATAGCTAGTCATTGAATTACTCCAGAAGCGAGGAACGAGAATGGTGATATATCATGGCGGGCCAAATAATATATTGTAAAGTCACAGGATTTAAGTGTGTTGGAATGCTGTCTGCTTTCCGAGGAAGATATTCTCACTCGCTTCTGTATGTCTGTGTATATCCAAGCTTTATTATTTTATTGAAGTAGCAGCCTTACATTTACATAAATGCCCAACTGACTTCCTATTGCTAATTATCTGCTACAATGATTTAAAGAAAAGGACTGTAACGGGGAACAAAGTAAAGCCCGGGGCAAAATGTTTCTAAACGGCTAGTATGCAGCAGTCTGTGAAATCCCTTCCCGATGCACACGGACAACAGACTATTTATCATGCAGAATTAGTGGCTGAATTTGCATATAGTAGATTGCCTTGTTGTAATGTTTTATGTGCAATGACAATATGTTTCATTATGTATCACTTTAGTAAATCTTTGCTGAATGTAGTTTGAATCTTATGTTCCGACCATAAAAATGTGTTACATTATATATTAGCTAGCTCCAATCGCATCAGATTTACCGCTTAGATGCTGTCATTCATGACAGTGGCATTTAAGTGTTTGGATATGGGGGGAACCTATCGCCCTCGTTCTTCAGCCTGTGTCTGGGATTTATAGGGAATTGTAAATTTTACAAACCAAGCGATCAGAGGTTTGATTCCACCTTTAATAATAATAATTTGTATTTATATAGCGCCAACATATTCTGCCGCACTTTACAATTAGAAGGGACTAATACAAGTACCGGTATTTAAACAAAAAGACAGATGATTGACACCATCTACATAGCTTAAAGGTGTATTCCCATCTCCAAGATCCTATTACAATATATAGTAAGTGTAATAATAATAATATTAGCAAATATCTAAAATTAGAAATGTATAGTTCTCCTGATAACCTATGACGCTTACCCCATAGTTACGAGCACTAAGAGCTAACTGTCACTATGAGTCGTTGTAGCCATGGATACCTAAGCTACAGCAATGGCCTATACATGAAGAAAGCAACATAGGTTATCAGGTGAACTATACTAGATTTCTAATTGGAGGTATTTGCTAATATTATTATTACACCTACTACATAATAGGATAGGATCTTGGAGATGAGAATATGCCTGTAAATGATGTCCATCATGTGTAAATGTTTTTCATATCTGTAACAGTGTTTTTATATTAGTCCCTCTAGGCAGAATGAAACCTGTGATCGCTTGGTTTTAAAATTTACAATTCCCTATAAATCCCAGACTCAAACTGGGTACGATAGATTCCCTCTATATCCAACCAATAAAATGCCACTGTCATGTGTCCATCTATCTAATTGATGCACCAAATCTGGGATGGCTGAGAGCTGGTGTTATTAGTCTGGCAGGGGGGCAATATCCATAGCCACTTCCCAGACTATTGATATTTGGCCACAGCTTTCTACCTAGCCTTTGCTGGTTATTAAAAATATGGGGGAGCCCACATAATTTTTTTTGGGATGTCCCCCTTTTTATTTACCAGTAAAGGCTAAGTAGACAGCTATGAGCTGATATTAATAGCATGAGAAGCTCCATGTTTGTTGCCTCTTCCCAGACTAATAAGACCAGCTCTCACTGTCTGCTTTCCCTCAGCCCCACTCCATTTTTTTCTGTTATTAATTTATTAACTACATATATGTACAGTAAAATATACATGCACTGCACTAATTACATATTAATTATAAATGTCACTGACATCTTTCTATTATATGTATAGACTTGTATATCTGTTCTATCTATTCTATTCTAACAGTTCGGGCTGTGAATTTACTGTACTCGGCTGATGAAATGTCGGGTTTACTATGAGATGGGTGCGTGCAATTTTTTTTCTTGCACCCATTGACTTGCATTGGCGCGTCTCATCCATTTGTCCTATTTAAATGCAGATGTGTAGGAGCCCTAAGTCTGCTCCCCCTTTACTACACCATATTATTTATGTTATACACCATACTAATATATAGCTCAAAATTAACATGTCATGTTTACTGCAAAATGAACATCATAAACACTTTGTTGGCCCATTAATAAGGGGTTGTTCAGTAGTAGACATTGTATTGAAAGTAGATAGGAGACTAGTTGTCTCATGCCTTCTGGTCCAGCCACGCCCTCACTGTCAATATACAGTGTACACAGAAAGCGGCAAATCAATGGTGTGACGGGGTTATACACCGCACAGCATTCCGAGCTCTGCTAGATCTGCAGCAGAGAAAACTGTGATTTTATGACAACTGCTCCACTCAGTAAACTAAGTGACACATCTCCGGAATCAGGGTCTCTGTCCCCATGTAATACTGCTCTCAGATTATGTGTCTCGACCACGCACCACAATTGTGGGTTTCCAGGGCAATGGGGTACTCAGAGCCGAGCCCGTAGAAGTCTATGGGGTTGTCACAGGTAGCGGTGGCTCGGTCTGTGGCCCTGGCGGTCAGGCGTACGTTGGGGGGGGGGTATATTTACAGGGGATAGATATATTTACAGTTCGTGACGCCACCTGTAGTCTCTGGTAATTTGTACCAGCGCTGCTGTAGATCTCTGAGGGGATGGTGAGGCAGCTAGATGTCGGGTCCCCTACAGGTGGGACTCTTCCCTCAGGTCGATAGTTATGATGGGGTAGTGCAGGGATGCAATCAAATAACACAGTCTCACACATCAGCGTCTTTCCATACCTTTTACTTGTTAGATGGTTAGGCAGGTCCCAGGGAGGCTGATCCAATGGAGGATGTGTTTCGAGGTAGCAGCTGGACAAGTTAGGGGCCTCCTTTACTTTCACAATGGTGAGTCCAACCAGCATAAAGCGTAGTTCCCTCTATAAACTCCAGCTATTTCAAAGCTGTACTGCCGGTCAGTTTTGTGGTCGGAGCCTTCCTGTGAGAGAGCTGAGTTCCTATTCTTGCTGATCAGGCTCAAGGTTCTCACTCCCCCTGACCCCAGTTACGTACCGACACTCCAGGGGCTGCTTGCTGTTACCTAAGGTCCAGTAAGCCTCTGGTTTTTCTACCACTATGCATGAAGCTATAGTGATGCTTCGGTCTCCAGTGACCGGTGACAATGTGCAGGACTTCTTCAATCCTATAGCACTCAGAATTCCTACCACTGTGCCTTTCGCCTTGTCCGCGCTTGTAGCATAAGCATTCCTCACTTCCAAAGGTTATATAAGTCAATCCCTTTCTTAACTTCTTTCTTGAGCTTGTTGACAGAATCTCAGTAATCCTCTAGGCAGGAGCACGTCTCTGAACCTTCACTGTCCTTGGGACAGGAGACTGAAGTATCTGCAAATCCCTCTTCCTTCTCAATAAAATGTCTCAGTCTGTCTATCAGTGGGGCACAGTTCTGACCAGGCTGAGGTGATCTGGCTCCCCTCTACTGGCCTCCACTTCTCTGAACTGCACAATGAATCCCTCCTCTGTCCGAAGACGGAAGCTGACTCCTCAGAGTCACTGACTGAACTGCAAAGACCCTGAACACTCCCTGACGAATGGCTAAATACCCTAAGGGGTGTCTAAGTGCGTGTTGGAATGAATGTTCATTGAGCATTGAACTGCTATCTCTCCACACATCCTCCAGGGTACTGCGTGTGCCTTCACACCAGGGCTACACATATGTAGCAAAGATCTGCTGACAGATTTCCCATTATGTTATTGAAAACTACAACTCATCTTGCAAAAATGAAAGCCTTCATAAAATATAAAAGTTGAAGGGATTAAATGGCTGCATCCTACAACTTTTTCATCTATATTTATGAGCCGGCAGATGTCAGGTTTCAGTGGTTAAATAGCGAAGTGATAAGTCAGCTCAGTGTCTTTACCGTAAGGTCATACGGTTAGGAAATGCATTGCTGTAATCATTACGATCCATAAAGGCTGGATGTAAACAGCAGTTTGTAGCTCAGGGAAATCACTTAAGGATGAGCGGTGGTGTCACCTGTTATAATGGAGCAATGTCAGGAGGGGCTCGCCCACATAAGACATGATAGCTGACAGTTCGGGCAGCCCCCTCAGCAATTGGTTCTTGAAATGAAAATTGCAATGACAAATCAGTCAGCGTGACTTTCCGCACTCGGGCAACTTAACGTGAACTGGAGAGAGGAGATACTGGTAGAGTGATACATGACGCTGCCGCGGATCGCCCACACCCCAGGTCTATGTATTTATTAGATGACTGAGGCTACTACTGTATGTCCGCAGTCAGGGACCACTGACTCATCTGGAAGTGAGAAGGTGGGAGAATTATGATATATAAAGGCCAGTTGTAATTGAAGTCCAACACCGGTCATACGGTTCAGATGTCGTCAAGCTATGGTCAGCAGGAAAGTGGTAAAATACAACGCCAAAGAACAAGAACATGCCTACTTCATGGATGTGGTCCATCTTTGCTCAGAACGAAGGTGCAATTAATGATGACTATGGATATGGAAGGGAGTGGGATGTCGAAAACTGAATTGGGCTTTATTCAGAGTTCTGCTGTGAAGACCCACACCCATGTAGCATTATCACTGTACAGTGAAATTATGAAAATGGCTACACACTGAAAAAAAGACTGAAGTTTTCTATGCCATTTTTTGAGCCAATGCCAGAATTGGATCCACCGATAACAAAGTTCTTTCCTAGAGTTTCCATTTTTTTTCACTTTGGCTCAAAAGTTGATGTGATGTTTTTCTACCCTTTTTTCCTGTGTTTTGATGTCACTCTGCATTGTCCTTCGCGGGGACGTTCTCCTCCTCTTGTCTCTTCTTCAGGTTATAATGTCCAGACTGTACGGCTGCTGCTACAGTCTCCTCTTTCCAAAACTACTCCACAAGGGCTTCTCTGAATGTCAGCAGGGTCCTCTCTGCTAGCCACAGGCACCAACCCAACAGATGATTGCCGCCAACAACATGGCTTAAGTCTGCTCACCCTTTACTCCACCAACAATATTGTCAGCGGCAGCCATCCCCATGCAGCGACGTTCTTCCAGTGGGTCACAGGTAGAGATGAGCAAACCCGAACTGTAAAGTGTCAGGCGCTGAGATCCGAACACGGACTTTACTGGGGGTGCTGTGTTTCTGACAATGACGCTTTTTATCCCGGCATATCGCTCATTCATCAGGAAATCTGTGCAAGAGCCTATAATCAGGAGCAAGCATTAATAAAAATGCTCATTCACTGATTATCAAGTCGCTTAAGATAAAAGGAGAATATTCCCCCAAAAAGAGAACTCCCACTATCTTACAATAGTGCTGTGTGCATAATTCATGTGCTGTAACTGATTTAATTATCCTTGAGCTGTGACATCACTGTGTGCATCATCTTTAACTGTGACATCACTGTGTAATGCAGTAATTTCATTGACTTATGTCTATCCTGTGACATCACTGTACCCATTATGTCTATGCAGTGACATTATTGTGCATTACTTCTACGCAGTGACATCATTGTGTGCATTGTCTCTATGCTGTGACATCACTGTGTGTATTATCTCTATTTGACATCACTGTGTGTATTATCTCTATGCTGTGACATCACTGTGTGCATTATCTCTATGCTGTGACATCACTGTGTGCATTATCTCTGCTGTGACATCACTATGTGCATTATCTCTATGTTGTGACATCACTGTATGCATTATCTCTGCTGTTGTGACATCACTGTGTGCATTATCTCTATGTTGTGACATCACTGTATGCATTATCTCTGCTGTGACATCACTGTATGCATTATCTCTATGCTGTGACATCACTGTATGCATTATCTTTATGCTGTGACATCACTGTGCGCATATCTCTATGCTGTGACATCACTGTGTGCATTATCTCTATACTGTGACATCACTGTATGCATTATCTCTATGCTGTGACATCACTGTATGCATTATCTCTATGTTGTGACATCACTGTGTGCATTATCACTATGCTGTGACATCACTGTGTGCATTATCTCAATGCTGTGACATTACTGTGTGCATTGTCTCTATGCTGTGACATCACTGTGTGCATTATCTCTGCTGTGACATCATTGTGTGCATTATCCTTGAACTTTTACCACTGTATAACATATTTTAGTGCTTTTGGATATAATTTGAAGCTACTGAGACCCAATCCAAAATATGTCACTGTGGCTGCAGATTGAAAAACCCAAATAGTTACTCTTTCATGTACGGAGGGATGAGTGATGAAGGTGATCTTAGAGAACTGGGGTCACAATTCAACTTTTGCCGTGTAGCCCCAATGTTACATGTTGCACCCCCTTGGAATGGTTGGGGAAAAGCAAATAGGGAGCCACATAGAGGTAGCCTAAAATCCAAAGATGGCTCCAAAGGCATTGCCTGGTCCGAATTGTAGCCTAGGAGCCATAAAACTGTCCACTTCACAGACATGTAAGGTGAATGTGTGAGATTGGGCATTTCCGCTGCCCAGCATCGTGATGCGCATTTCTCATGCATGCTGAGATTGTACCTTTGTAGAACACAAAGCTACTGAACAGTGAGCTCTATTAACATATGCATGAGGGCAACTGCTGCAGGGCCTGTAACCTGTGAATCTGTGTGGAAGCAGCGGGAATGCTATGTGGAGCACACATTCTGTTCAAACATTGAAACCAGACTTTCCAAAACGTAAGAAATCTGGAGTAATTTGTAGCCACTTTGCACGTCATGTCCTCAGTCTCGATGCGTCGTCACATACGCGGGGTCTTCACTGATGCCTTAGAGAAGGGTTAGACAAGTTACAACGGTGACAGAATATGTAATCGCCGTCATACAAATCTAGGTGATTGATTTTGTAAACTCTTCGCCTCCTTTTTGTGACCTTCGAGTTTTCCAAAAATGGAAACGCTCTAAAGCTACGGAATCGTGACATTCATGACATTCTTTAAGTGACTTCAATTAGTGTCTGCATGGCTCTTGTTATTGTGACGGGAAATGTTGGCGCAGCATTAATTCACACTTTTTGCAACTCAATGATTTTTCGTACAACATGACATGGCTACTGCTGGTATCTGCTTTTATCAGTGAGTTGAAATTTAGGATTTTGGTAATTTATGCTCTTTATATTATAGAGAAAACAAATTTTAATGATTTATGCAAATTAACTTGCAACTTCCATATGCGAAAAAAACTGATGGAAATGTTCAAATTTTCTTTTTCTAATTTTTTTTGTAAACTCATTCACTTATTTGATTTGCAAATAGGACCAAAGTTGGACATGTCCAAAACACCATTGACTATAATGTGTTCATCTGTTAAAAGAATATGGATAACATAAGAACGTGCAACTCCGATGTGTGAATATTGCCTTTTATTGGATAAAGGGGTTGTCTGGCCTTAGGCCACAAGTCTGCGTGCTGTGAGGAGTGGCGGCACTGGGAGCGGCAAGTATGTGATTTGCCACATGCCGACTAGTTGGCTCAATGCAAGTGTATTGAGCGAGGTCAGACACGTCTAGTCGGAGTGTGGCCGGAAGTGTGCAAATCACATGACGGCACTGTAGAATCCTCCTTTAAGGATAGACAACCCCTTTAAGTGCCATTGCTGCCCATGGGTTGTGTCTGGTATTGCAGCTCAGCTCCTTTGAAATGAATAGGATTGTTTTATTAAAAAAAACAGCTGTGTTTTTGAACAATATAAAGTCTGTCTTAGGGACACTCAGCATTTCCAAGATTGTACCGTAATTCTTCCATGAGCTTTCCATAAGTGCTAGAAGAAACCTCGGATGAGGATACAGTGTAGGAAAGAAGCTAAGATGATGAGAATTGTGAGCAGGTTCACGGATATGAAAAACTCTGACTAACGTGCACATCTGTTAAATTAGATAGAAATTTCAGGCTAAATCAAGCTTTTTGTTGGCACATTTTTTTTTTATTCGTTTTCAAGCGTTAAAGCCGAGAACAACATGTCGACACTTATGTGTTCTGGATCACATTATTGGTTTTACACTCTGCTGGGAAATTCATTTCAGCATCAGATTATGAATCATCAAGTTTCATGCAATTTTTGCAGCATAGGCTTCATGTCTGGTTATGTAGTTGGCTCAAATTAGATTTACTAAGTGTCCACAGACCCAAATCTGAAACTGCAAACTACCCAATAGTCCATTTTTTGTGGGAATGTCATGCAAACTGAACTGCAAATATCATTAACAGAAAACAAGACATTGTTAAACCCCTTCCATAAGGGAATGTGCACACAGAGTTTTTTTTAAAATTCAGGTTCGCTTAAAAAAAAAACGCCTGAAAAATTGCATCAAAAACAGTTGAAAGAATCTTTTTACACATTTCTGTTGTAAAAGCACTTTTCTGTTCATGTGTTCACTGTTTTGGGCATGTTGGTCAGATGTATGGGCCCTTGTAGCATTCTAAATCCTATAAGGACATATGAGTTGCACCTCCCTCCATTATGTAGTAATGTCTCCAGTCTTGGGCTCCTTCCTGGTTTATATGTCCCCCATCCTGGGCCATCCTAGTACACATGTCCCCTATCCAGGTATATATATCCCCGATTGTGGTATATATGTCCCACATCCTGCTCCCATTCTAATATATATGTTCACCATCCTGGTATATATGTCCCTCATATATATGTCCTGCATCCTGGTATATACAGTGGGTATGGAAAGTATTCAGACCCCTTTAAATTTTTCACTCTTTGTTTCATTGCAGCGATTTGGTAAATTCAAAAAAGTTCCTTTTTTTGTCATTAATGTACACTCTGCACCCCATCTTGGCTGAAAAAAAACAGAAATGTAGAAATTTTTGCAAATTTATTAAAAAAGAAAAACTCAAATATCACATGGTCATAACTCATAAGTATTCAGACCCTTTGCTCAGTACTGAGTAGAAGCACCTTTTGAGCTAGTACAGCCATGAGTCTTCTTGGGAATGATGCAACAAGTTTTTCACACCTGGATTTGGGGATCCTCTGCCATTCTTCCTTGCAGATCCTCTCCAGTCCCGTCAGGTTGGATGGTGAACGTTGGTGGACAGCCATTTTCAGGTCTCTCCAGAGATGCTCAATTGGGTTTAGGTCAGGGCTCTGGCTGGGCCAGTCAAGAATGGTCACAGAGTTGTTCTGAAGCCACTCCTTTGTTATTTTAGCTGTGTGCTTAGGGTCATTGTCTTGTTGGAAGGTGAACCTTCAGCCAAGTCTGAGGTCCAGAGCACTCTGGAAGAGGTTTTCATCCAGGATATATCTGTACTTGGCCGCATTCATGTTTCCTTCAGTGGCAACCAGTCGTCCTGTACCTGCAGCTGAAAAACACCCCCATAGCATGATTCTGCCACCACCGTGTTTCACTGTTGGGATTGTATTGGGCAGATGATAAGCAGTGCCTGGTTTTCTCCACACATACCGCTTAGAATTATCACCAAAAAGTTCTGTCTTCGTCTCATCAGACCAGAAAATCTTCCTTTCACATGTTAACCACCCGCTCTTTTAATAGATCATGAAGTAAAAAGCTGCCGCTCCGGCGGATCCACTTCAGGAAAAAGTCGCTGTTTTTTTCCCTGAATCCGCTTTGTGAGTGAAAACTCTAATAGACACACATAGGCAAAAAAAGAATGTTTCCTGAAGCGGCTTCCACTAGAAAACAAAGACCCTAATTCCGTATGAATTCATGTATTCATGTTGGGTTTGTTGAGGACGTAAACACTTTGATGAATCAATTTCTAGCATGAAAACTTTGATGAATCGGGGTCTGAGTGTTAAGTCTTAAACATGAAGAAGTTTCCAAGCGGAACCGAAAAAATATATAAAGAGTTTACAAATTTTTTAAAGAAGTAAAGAAAAAATGAAAAAATTACATTAGAATTGCTTTATTATGTAAATAAAATTACACATAATATGTCCTAACTATAAAATGATCATATTTTTATCCTGTATATAGAGTAAAAATAAATAAAAAAATGTTCTTCATCATAGAGACAGAGAGAGAGACAAACTGTGCTTCGGGGCGGCCTGTGGGCAGGTCTTTCCTTGGTTTCTCTAGCTTAAAGCAGGAAGATAAGCCTCTGCCAACAGTCCCACCCTGGAGCACAGGCATGTCATTAACTGAAAACTTCCAACACCGATTACACAAGAACCACAAGACAGATTTCTCCACCCCAGGTATCATTTTAACCTGTATAACAACACCAACCTGACAATGCCTGTAGGTTACATAGCAAAATCCTGCTGCCAGGTTTGCTTTAACAAGTGAGTGATTTCACCCTTCATGTTCATACCTCCACTTATCTGATGTTTATGACATATGCCATCAGTATTGACGTAGTGTATATAATGCGGCTCCTAAGTCCCAAATCCATGACCTTTTCACGTTAGAGGTAACCTGTCTGAAAACTATTGTTTTCAAATGAATAGCCCCTTTAGTTTCCATAATAATGCAGATAAATGATACAATCTATACACATCAGTGTGATGTTTGTCCATGGCACGTACAGACCAATTAATACTATTTAGCAGTTTATGAAATCCTGGGTTTTTTTTCAACACGGTGTCATAGATTATTGTAATGTCACAATGTATTATCTGTGGTTTTACATAGACCTCAGGTAATCCCATCACATCACTTTGAGCTAGAGTCGTCACAGTGCATTTACAATACTTTATGGCAGATTTACCACTGCTACATCTGTAGTTTGCATACAAAGTAACCAGTGAGAGGCCGATATTTTCCACATAATTATATGTTCATTATTATTACTAATTCTTTCTCCTAATGTTGATCGATTTATATGTATAGTATAAGGAAAATGTGAAACTCGCCGCCTACGGTTTACATTTATATGAAGAATAGCTATGGCTATGGAGACTTTACATAGTTCTTAAAGCATGAGTATCACTTCATGTGAATTTTCAAAATAAGCTGTCCTGTGAGTATTCATGAGGTATAACACTATTTTTTTGCCATTACGTCTTGTATCATGCATTTTTTTACTAGTTTCCTCCAATGCAGGCTCCGTCTCTAATTTCTACTTGCTTCTGAGCTAGTGGATGGAAACTAGCTTCTATATTTGCCATACACAATACACATAGCAATAAGCGATTCCTGCTCTCTTGTTTCTATATTTGAAGTGCACGGATAGAATCATCAACATGGAGAAGGTAATATAGCATACTGAGCATAGTAGCTGTAAATCCAGCTCTCTGGTGACATGAACAATTACCAGAAGGCGGCATCAGGATCTGCCTGTGTCTCTCCCTGCTCCTCTCTCCCTCCTGCTTCCACCTCTCTCCATAGACATCAATATACAACTGTAATCTGATTCCTCGGTGTCCTCCGTGTCTGGCTTGATTTGACCAAGATATATTTGAACTGTATGTCAAAGAGAATGATGAGATCAGGAGGAAGAGGATGGAGGGAAAAAGGTGGCTCATATGTGGAGTAAGAAGTATATTTCTCTGTTAGGACACATTACAGAGGTTTTTTTTTATATTTGCTTGTTCTATTGATTTCTGAAAAGTTAGTGACTACTTAGTTTATGTATTAGATGTTAAACCAAACCTTCCAACTGTAGCAGTGGTGTAACTTGAAGCTTACGGGGCCTAATGCAAAATTTCCAAAAGGGCCCTTGTGTCTTTAATAGTATTGGTCAAAGGGAGCTTTTGGGTCCCCCTAGACTCGAAGGCTCTAGTTCGACCGCATCCCCTGCGCCTACTATAGTTATGTCCCTGAATTGTTGTGTTTCCGCTAATGACTAAAAAACCACGGAAGCATAAATGCATTTATATAGCGCCTGCAGCTTCCATAGATGATTTTTGTAATACTTGTCAAATGAGTAGTGGCTGGGAAGTGAGTATGATCAGGACCACAGTGGTTATAAATATTGAAAATTTCATTGACAATCTGCAGGTAACAATTTAAATTAATGAACATATGGCTATTTTTGTTCATTTAAATGTAGGTATTTGGGGCTAAAAAAAATTTGAGACATTAAGGTGGTCATAAATTACCTCGGAAGGAATTCAAAGGAGCAGAACTCTGCAGAACAAACAGATTCTACAACCTGCTGTGTACAGTGACGTGTACAGGCTGGAGAAGCTAAATGGCTTAAACACTTTTGATGAAACCCTACTGTAGGAATATTTTTATTAACACTTGTTTAGGTAAAACAAACAATATGAACCATTGGGAGCTTCTGCTGGAATCCTTCAAAAACTATATTGATTCCTACCCTCTATAGGGCCATTTACTTTAATTAGGCAAAGTACAGAACACAAAACTTTGTTCTTCTTTCCTGTAGTGTCCAGTCTTTGATTAATGGAGTCTGGGAACAGAGCAGTCTCCTAATGTATAGATATTGGCAGCAAGGACTGGAACTAGGAACGTGCAGGCCTCTGGAAGTTTGGATTCTGGTACCAGACCAGAACCTTAGTCAAAGTTCACTTTTGGCACCAAAACTGTACTCTAACTTGAACCAGAACCTGAACCCTCTTCTCTTCTCTCTTCTATCTTCTCTTCTCTCTTCTTTTCTCTTCTCTCTTCTTCTCTCTTCTCTTTTCTTCTCTCTTATCTTCTCTTCTCTCTTCTCTCGTCTTCTCTTCTCTTCTCTCTTCTTTTGTCTTCTCTCTTCTCTTCTCTCTTCTCTTCTCTCTTCTTTTCTCTTCTCTCTTCTTTTCTCTTCTCTTTTCTTCTCTTCTCTCTTCTCTTCTCTCTCTTTTCTCTTCTCTCTCTTTTCTCTTCTCTTTTCTTCTCTTCTCTCTTCTCTTGTCTTCTCTTCTCTCTCTTCTCTCTTCTCTTTCTCTTCTCTCTTCTTTTCTCTTCTCTTCTCTGTCTTTTCTTCTCTCTTCTCTTCTCTCTTCTCTTGTCTTCTCTTCTCTCTTCTTTCTCTCTTCTCTTCTCTCCCCCTCCATTCCAGCCAACATTCTCCAGTCCTAAAATCTTTCAATCACTGAAAACCCAAGCCCTTTTTATAAACCTACAGCCTTATCTAAAGAGTTCCCAACTGGTATTTAACACCACTCCCTCCTGCTTACTTTTTCCTCTGACCTAAGCAATTACTATGGAAAGCACTTTCTCTACTGTCCTAATCTGAAATTTAGGCTATGTTCACATGTAGCCTTTTTTTTGCTACATCATTTTTTATACAAATTAAAAGCTGCTTTTACAGTACCAGCAAAAACCATGATGTTTTAGAAATCTCGCGCACATGTTTTTATTTTGTTTCATGACTTACTGTGTGAGTTTCAGTGTTTTTAAAATCAGCAGGTCAATTTTTTCCACGTTTTTTTCCAGCATTTTTCCATCCACTGAAAGCAACGAGAAAGGAAAAAAATGTTTAGCTGCATTTTTTGTGGCATTTTTTAAGTGTTTTTGGTAAAAAAAAAACAACTTTATTCAATTTGTATTCCAGACAAATTACACACATAATCCACAGCCAAAAAAACGCTGCAAAAAAGTGGAGAAAACACCATAAGAAGTGTTTTTACTTCCAAAAGAGCAGGTTTTGGCTTCGGAGAAAATAAATAGCAAAAGCGCTGCTTGTGAACATAGCCTGATTGGTTCTTTTCTCTGCTGAGAAATATTCTTACCTCTCATTGCAGGATTCCATTATGAAAGGAGCTAAGCAGTAAATTAAAAGTTGCAGGATGAAAAGATGGCGCAGGCACGACTTGTACCACCAGGGCCCGACAGCTTACGCTATTTTACCAGGGAGTCTCTTGAAGCAATCGAGAAGCGTATTACAGAGGAGAAAGCGAAGAAGCCCAAACAGGAGAACATTAATGATGATGATGAAAATGGCCCCAAGCCAAGCAGTGACTTGGAAGCGGGCAGAAGTCTGCCGTTCATCTACGGTGATATACCTCCGGGAATGGTATCAGAACCGCTGGAGGACCTAGACCCATATTATTTGAATCAAAAAGTAAGTAGACTTTTTGTCTTTCTTAGTATAATAATATTAATATTAATAATAATATAATGATACTTTAGTTGACTCTATAACTATCAGGGTCATGTAAAAGCAAAACACATTTCTTTTTCAATATCTTACTTAGTTACTAGGTTATGATATGATTGTATCCAGTTGGGTCCAATGTGTCACTAGTGCAACATCAGACTTTGGACCTGTTTATGCAGTTGTACCTTAGCTTAGGATTCCTTGATTACCTGCAATTCTTTGCATTATATGTATCTTGGTTCACACTTCGTGTCCTGTTTCTTGAAGATGTTTATAATAGCATATCGATGACCACTTCTGAAAACGTGCAAATTATTTATTTTTCCTTCAACAAATAAGACTTCCACGAGAGATGGCGAGTTCTCCTTCAATGGAAGTCTTCAAACCGAGGCTGGACAGACATCTGTCTGAGATGATTTAGTGAATCCTGCATTGAGCAGGGGGTTGGACACCATGACCCTGGAGGTCTCTTCCAACTCTAACATTCTATGATTCCTTATTGAAATCTGTAGAAATTGGCTTGGAGGTCATTATTGCTTCTGACCTGTCCATCAGCCATTGACTAATGGTGCATTCACACTGAATTTGTAGTGCACATTTGGCGTAAACACTAGTAGAGCTCCCGGTGTATGTACCAAACATTCTCCTGGCCCCCTATTCACCCAAGGTCATATGTTTAGCCTCTGTTTTTTATGTAACATGGGAGCCTATGGACTCTCCGAGTCACCTTAGCTTTCTACAGGAGGAGGTTATCAGGCACGCTCCGTTGTTTGTGGTTCAATCTGACCAATTTGCTGCTTGTGTAAACAAGTCTTGGGTAATCCAGGATTAGGATTATTTTAGATTTTACAACACAAGTTATTATAGAAAACTGAATGTTTTATAACCTTTATCTTTGCTGTATAACTAATTGTTTATTTCTCTCTTTACAGACTTTTATAGTATTGAATAGAGGGAAGGCAATCTTCCGCTTCAGTGCCACGTCTGCCTTGTACATTTTAACTCCTTTCAACCCCCTTAGAAAAATAGCTATTAAGGTTTTGGTACATTCATATCCTTTTACAATGGATTAATTATATGTTTTTTTTTATTATGATGTTGTGTTGAATTGAATAGTGAAAATGTTTTATTTAGTGACAGAGTTTCTAGATTGATTTTCATTTCTATGATAATAACCATATTTAGATTAGACCAAACAAGAAAAACAGCATTTTCCATGAGCAACTTTTCCATTATAGACCACTAAATAATTAAAAATAGGAATAAAAAAAAAGTGTATTTAAAACCACGTGTTTCGGCTGGGAACAGCCTTCATCAGGTGTTCCAAGCCGAAACACGTTGTGGTTTTAAATAAAACTTTTTCTTTTTATTCCTATTTTCGATTATTTTTTTTACTTTCAACATCGAGATTCTTCTCATTCAATTAGAGTGCCCAGCACCTGAAACTTTCATCTCTCATTCCCTTCTGTTGGAATCTTTCCTGGAGGATTTTCCTACAGCACAGCGGGTTGCCTGCACCCGCTCCTTTCTAGTATACAGTGGGGAAAAAAATATTTAGTCAGCCACCAATTGTGCAAGTTCTCCCACTTAAAATGATGAGAGAGGCCTGTAATTGACATCATAGGTAGACCACAACTATGAGAGTCAAAATGAGAAAACAAATCCAGAAAATCTCCTTGTCTGATTTGGCAAGATTTATTTTTCAAATTATGGTGGAAAATAAGTATTTGGTCACCTAAAAACATGCAAGATTTCTGGCTCTCACAGATCTGTAACTTCTTCTTTAAGAGGCTCCTCTGTCCTCCACTCTATAGTAATGGCACCTGTTTGAACTCCTTTTCAGTATAAAAGACAAGTGCCCACAACCTCAAACAGTCACACTCCAAACTCCACTGTGGTGAAGACCAAAGAGCTGTCGAAGGACAACAGAAACAAAATTGTAGCCCTGCACCAGGCTGGGGAGACTGAATCTGCAATAGGCAAGAAGCTTGGTGTGATTAACACAACTGTGGGAGCAATAATAAGAAAATGGAAGACATACAAGACCACTGATAATCTCCCTCGAACTGGGGCTCCGCGCAAGATCTCACCCCGTGGGGTCAAAATGATCACAAGAACAGTGAGAAAAAATCCCAGAACCACATGGGGGGACCTAGTGAATGACCTGCAAAGAGCTGGGACCACCATAACAAAGGCTACCATCAGTAACACACAACGCTGCCAGGAATTCAGATCCTGCAGTGCCAGACTTCTCCCCCTGCTTAAGCCAGTACATGTCTGGGCCCATCTGAAGTTTGCTAGAGAGCATTTGGATTATCCAGAAGAGTATTGGGAGAATGCCATTTGGTCTGATGAAACCAAAGTAGAACTGTTTGGTAGAAACAAAACTCGTTGTGTTTGGAGGAGATAGAATGGTGAGTTGCATACAAAGAACACCATACCTACTGTGAAGCATGGGGGTGGCAACATCACGCTTTGTGGCTGTTTCTCTGCAAAGAGACCAGGATGACTGTTCCGTGTACATGAAAAAATTAATGGGGCCATGTATCGTGAGATTTTGAGTGCAAACCCCCTTCCATCAGCAAGGGCATTGAAGATGAAATGTGGATGGGTCTTTCAACATGATAATGATCCCAAGGACACCGCCAGGGCAATGAAGAAGTGGCTTCCTAAGAATCATATGAAGGTCCTGGAGTGGCCTAGCCAGTCTCCAGATCTCAACTCCATAGAAAACCTTTGGAGGGATTTGAAAATCAGTGTTGCCCAGCGACAGGCCCAAAACATCACTGCTCTAGAGGAGATCTGCATGGAGGAATGGGCCAACATACCACCAACAGTGTGTGCCAACCTTGTATAGACTTACAGAAAACGTTTGACCATTGTCATTGCCATACTAATTTTCCACCATAATTTGAAAAATAAATCTTGCCAGATCAGACAAGGTGATTTCCTGGATTTGTTTTCTCATTTTGACTTTCATAGTTGTGGTCTACCTATGATGTCAATTACAGGTCTCTCTCATCTTTTTAAGTGGGAGAACTTGCACAATTGGTGGCTGACTAAATACTTTTTTCCCCACTGTATATGTACATATAATTGTGCTCGACCTGTACATCTTCACCAGGTGAGATACTCCACTCGCCATAATCAAATTGATTTAATACATATTACTCTCAGAAAGCATTTCCTGTTCTCCCTTTCCTACAATTCACGTCTGTGGAACTGATGAAGATAGCCAAGTACATCGATCAGTTCATCTCTGCCAGTCCTGTTATGATTTGGTAGCTGAGGAGAGCAGGCAAAAACGGCAATACACAGAGAGGTTGGAATCTACTGGATTGCAGTACCCTGACTAACCACCACAACTAAAGGCAGCCGTGGAGCGTTCCTACGTAAGTCCTAGACGCCTCGTCACAGCCTGAGAGGTTAACTACACCTAAAAATAGAAAGAGGAAAGCTATCTGCCCTGGTGCAGATCCCCAAAGAACATAGGAAGCCCCTAAACATGTAATGGCAGTTAGACAAGAGGAAATACAGACACAGACAGAAAATAGTATGAGCAAACGCTGGGGCCCAAACTACCTGGACAGAAAAGGATAGGAAGGACACTTACTGCAATCCAAAAAAACCCCTAAAAAATACCAACTCTACTAATTGCAAAAACACCTGAGATCACACGACCTCTACCACCTAAATTAGTTCTCTAGTGTCACAAAACTAAGCCGCAGCCACTGAAAAAACTGGAAAAGGCAAATGAACAAATAACAGTGGCTCAGATAAACTGAGAGGAGCACAAGCCCCCAGGGGGGACCTGGCTAACCTCCACAGAAGTGCAGGGAACAATGCAAAAAGCAAGCACAAAAATAAAAACAGAAAATATCTTATCTGAGAGCAGGAGAAGAGGCAAGACTCAGCAAGCTTCCAAGTGAACCAGGAACCACAGTTGAGACAAGAACAATTGATCACCGGCAACCATGATGGGAGGGAACCTCCCTTATATAAGACCAGTCTGTAACTCCTGATTGCCAATCTTCATTGAATGGTTCAGTACTGTTTGTAACCACCAGAGGGAGCTTCTGCTCAGAATTCATTTCTAACACATTCACAACACAGTCCCATAGGCAATGAATGATGTGAGAGCGCTCAGGTAACAAGAATTAATCCTTGAGGCAATGAAGAAGAATGGGAGCTTTTGATCCATGTTCTAGAAAATTAGTAGGGGGTCTCCAGGCATATGATATTGATGACCTATCAACGGGATAGGTCATCAATATTCTTAGGATAGGTCATCAATATGAGATTGGAGGTTCAATGAATCTTCCATTCAATGTTTACATCCAGCTAGCTGCAGTTCGATGGGAATGCCAGATGTTGGATCTCCGGGGATCTCATGCCGGATGTTGGACCTCCGTCAATATAATTGGCCAGGAAAAACCTTTTAAGATATGACCTACTTAACGAGTGGAATCTAAGGTGCCAGACAGTTTGTGCCTATAGACACCTGGGATCTAAAGCCGGCACTGATTACAATCTATATATTTGTGTTCTGTACCTCTGAGCCTTTTGAATAGTGCCGGCAGGTAGGGCATTATGATCCAAAGGACAAATTCCATGTGGTTAGGTGTTTTACTGTCAGCAAGAAGACAACTGTGTCAGATCAGTAAAGCATTAGGACAGCGCTGGCTTTGTGACTGAAAAAGGGGAGTGAAGAGGAAAATGTTTGCTCCAATAACTAAATACATCACGGCTCTGGTTGACTGAGCAATAGCACTATCCTTTTATAAACTCTCCAGCATGACTCTGTAAAATCCTGGACTCTAGCAAAATGGAAATAATATAGCTATGCCAGGTTAACAGCTTTCACTTTTCCCTTTATTATTAATTTATAAGGTAGAACAAAAAAGTAATGGTTTGCCAAAAAAAAAGAGGATTTCTTTCATATTGCTAAAAATATCTGAATGGTTCTGTTATATGCATTACTAATCCAATGTAATGAGCAAAATCCTAAAAGCTCCAGATGCTGAATCATCGAAACCTAACATTTTATATTCTGCACCTTACATGAGGTAGATATAAATAGTGAGAATGTCATAAAATGATCTCTATAGCTATAACTCGACAGATAAAGAAGAACAAGCCACTGCACAGATTTAGGAAAAACGGTGACACGGCTCGTTATATATTCCTGACACTTTCATTGCACTTTACACTACATTTTGCTATGGTATACAGTACAGACCAAAAGTTTGGACACACCTTCTCATTCAAAGATTTTTCTGTATTTTCATGACTATGAAAATTGTAGAATCACACTGAAGGCATCAAAACTATGAATTAACGCATGTGGAATTATACATTACACTTTACAAAAAAGTGTGAAACAACTGAAAATATGTCTTATATTCTAGGTTCTTCAAAGTAGCCACCTTTTGCTTTGATTACTGCTTTGCACGCAGAAAAGGTGAACGGATGGATTCTACATGCCTGGTTCCCACCGTGAAGCATGGAGGAGGAGGTGTGATGGGTGGGGGTGCTTTGCTGGTGACACTGTTAGGGATTTATTCAAAATTGAAGTCATAGTGAACCAAATGGCTACCACAGCATCTTGCAGCGCATGCTATTCCATCCGGTTTGCGTTTAGTTGGACCATCATTTATTTTTCAACAGGACAATGACCCCAAACACACCTCCAGACTGTGTAAGGGCTATTTGACCAAGAAGGAGAGTGTTGGGGTGCTACGCCAGATGACCTGGCCTCCACAGTCACCAGACCTGACCCAATCGAGATGGTTTGGGGTGAGCTGGACAGCTCACCGCTTCAATTTTGAATAACTCCCCAACAGTGTCACCAGCAAAGCACCCCCACACCATCACACCACCTCCTCCATGCTTCACGGTGGGAACCAGGCATGCAGAGTCCAGCCGTTCACCTTTTCTGCGTGCAAAGCAGTAATCAAAGCAAAAGATGGCTACTTTGAAGAACCTAGAATATAAGACATATTTTCAGTTGTTTCACACTTTTTGTAAAGTGTAATATATAATTACACATGTGTTAATTCATAGTTTTGATGCCTTCAGTGTGATTCTACAATTTTCATAGTCATGAAAATACAGAAAAATCTTTGAATAAGAAGGTGTGTCCAAACTTTTGGTCTGTACTGTATATGACTGGTGAATATAGTTTTTCTTTAGGATATGTAGTTCCAGCTATAAATTATACACAATGTTTACTGTAGCATGGAGATCCAACAGTGGAAATAATTATTGGGACCCATCCGCCATGTACATAGAACGTGCACCACTACTATTAATCGCATCGTATGAAGAGGGTAGAAACCCTAGTGGTAAGTGATTGGCTCCTGTCCAAAGCTCTGATTGGGGTCATCTTCTGCTGGACCTTTGGGCTCATTATTGTGTCCATGCCTGAGATCATTGAAATATCCTCTTGTACTTGGCTAGTCCAACCTTGTATGTGGTGGCTGAATTTTTTTTTCAGTTTTGCTAGAGTCTTCGAGTAAGCATTTCACTTGTAATGTGGGTCTTCCAAGATTTTAATTGGTCTAAGATCCTTCTTCAGGTCAACTCCAATTAAAGGAGACCTTTCCAAAGATTTTTTTAAATTTAAACTGATACCTCATTCAATTGGGGCTCCTCCACTGATTCTGGAACAGTTTTTCTTTTTCTTCTGTGCCATTTCATTCACAGTTATGCCCCCCGGTTCATAAAGGTGTATATTTTCCCTTCAACCAACTAAGCATATATCACAGATCTCTGTAGGAGTGGTCATGTTTTAATTGGTCAGCTTCATAGAAGAAAAAGCAAATGCCCACATAGAAGTTATGTGGTACCTGCCCAGCTGTTTTCACTGTTCTTTCCAGGGGAAATAACTTTTGCTCAGAGGGGCACAGAAGAAAAAGGAAAACTGTTTTAGAGTCAGTGGAGCAGCACCAATTGGATGATAGGCTCAGTTTAAATTTAAAAAAAATTGGTGAAAAGTCCTCTTTAAACATACTGCTGTGTTAGGTTAATTAGTGGACTCTTGAGAGGCTTTAGTAGACCAGAACAAGTATTATTTACTAAATTACTATATTAGAATATTCTAAATTAATGGCACCTAACTCACTCTTTGGACTCATTCACACATCTGTTTGCCACTTGGGGTTTTTTTTTGCCTTCCTCTGGATCAACATGTTAGGGCAGGTTAGGATAGGATATGGGCTGGACTAGATGGACTTAAAGTCTTCCTTCAACCTTAATAACTATGTTTAGGGCAGCACGGTGGCTCAGTGGATAGCACTACAGCCTTGCAGCGCTGGAGTCCAAGGTTCGAATCCCACCAAGGACAACATCTGCAAGGAGTTTGTGTGGGTTTCCTCCGGGTTCTCCGGTTTCCTCCCACATTCCAAAAACATACAGATAGGGAATCTAGATTGTGAGCCCCTTCGGGGACAGTGACGATAATGTGTGCAAACTGTAAAGCGCTGCGGAATATGTTAGCGCTATATAAAAATAAAGATTATTACTATGTTACATCTGATTTTTAAACATACGAGAAAAAAATACCTATTACTCTGATCAAAGTTTTATAGGAATTTGATCAGCCTGTGGTCTGATTGTCATCTGGTTTTCTCATACATGGAGAAATAATAAAAAAGCTTCTCCATTCTGACAGTCTGAGAAAATCGGACTGCACTTGGTGCGATTTTTTTCATGGACCGAATGACTTGTATTGCCGATTTTGATTCAACACTCGGATCAAAATTGAACATGTCTACAAGATTTTCTGAGTAGCTCATGGTCCACGCAATAGAACAGATATGTGAATGGCCAGATAGACTATTACAGATGCGAGTGCTATCCATAAAAACATGAATAGCACTTGTATCCAAAAGTTGGACTTCTAAATGAAACCTTAGCGAATAATTTAGACTTTATGATACCAAAACAAGTGTGGACTATTTGATTGAAATATCATCTAACAGGAATAGTCTGGTAAATGACAGGCGTTGTCCTATGATAACTGATATTGCTGTGGGAATCCTTCAGTTGCCAGACATTTCCCCTTGTATAGATTGGCCATCCATTCTGAGCAAAAGAGGAGGGTCCAGAGTGGAGAACCCCCTACTCTATGATGGCAAATTTATTGTAATTTCCAAATTGGGGAGAACCCCAAGTGAACCCTCACTGTATATATATATACACAGCTCTGGCAAAAAGTTAGTCTCATTTTTCTCTTTATAGGTATATATTTGAGTAAAATGTAAATTGCTCTTTTCTTCTATAAACTACTGACAACATGACTCCGAATTTCCAAGCAATAAATTTTGCATTTATTTTCAGAAAATGAGAAATGGTCAAAATAACAGAAAAATGCAGTGCTTGCAGACCTCAAATAATGCTAAGAAAACAAGATCATAATAATTTAGAAATAACAATACTAATGTTTTAACTCAGGAAGAGTTTAAAGATCAATATTTTGTGGAATAACCATGATTTTTAATTACAGCTTTCATGCGTCTCTTGGCATGCTTTCCACCAGTCTTTCACACTGCTTTTTTGTGACCTTATGCCACTCCTGGTACAAAAATTTAAGCAGGTTTTCTTTGTTTGATGGCTTGTGACTATCCATCTTCCTCTTGATTACATTCCAGAGGCTTTCATTGGGGTTCAGGTCTGGAGATTGGGCTGGCCATTACAGGGATTTGATGTGGTGGTTCTTCATCCACACATTGATTGACCTAGCTGTGTGGCATGGCGCATTGTCCTCCTGGAAAAAACAGTCCTCAGAGTTGGGGAACATTGCCTGAGCAAAGGAATCAACTGTTTTTCCAGGAAAATCTTGTATGCGGCTTGATTCATACGTCCTTCGCAAAGATTAACCTGCCCAATTCTATCCTTGCTGAAGCTTCCCCAGATCATCACCGATCCTCCACCAAATTTCACAGTGGGTGCAAGACACTGTGGCTTGTACGCCTCTCTAGGTCTCCGTCTAACCATTAGATGACCAGGTGTTGGGCAAAGCTGAAAATTAGACTCATCAGAGAAGATTACCTTACTCCACTTCTCTATGGTCGAATCCTTATGGTCTTTGGCAAACTTCAGCCTGGCTCTCCTTTGCTTCTCATCGATGAAAGGCTTTTTCTAGCTTTACATGACTTGAGCCCTGCCTCTAGGAGCCTGTTACGAACTGTTTTTGCCGTGCACTTCACCCCAGCTGCCATTTGCCATTCCTTTTGTAGGTCACTTGATGTCATCCTGCGGTTGCTGAGTGACATTCGAATAAGATGACGGTCATCCCGGTCAGTGGAGATTAGTTTTCACCCTCTGCCGGTCTGTAGCTTTGTTGTCCTCAATGTCTGCTGCATGACCTTGTTGTAATGGACTGCCGTCTTAGAAATTTTAAGGATGGAGGCAACATGACGCTCACTGTATCCCTCTGCTAGTAAAGCCAGAATTGAGCCCTTCTTTTCCTCATTCAAGACTTTTCTTTTCAACTCCTTTGACATGGTGAAAAGTTATTTTTTCATTCCTATTACTTTTGGGATATCACTAGCACTTGTTTTGCCATCCAGCTTGTCCTATTGCAAGAGGATTGTGAACACCACAGCAGTGTTTTTTTTATACTTTCCTTCGTTAAATAAGATTTGGTTCAGATGATCACCTAATCAGAACCACATTAAGTAGAATGAGCTGTACTCTGGTTGGAATTCAACTGACACTGGAATGGAATGGCTGTCAGATACGTAGAGAAGCTGATTTTTATAAAACTGTGCAGTGGTCTCTTATTTTTTGCCAGAGCTGTATATATATATATATTATATATATATATATATATATATATATATATATATCTCCCTACAAAGACCATCTTAGTTCCTCCACTATTTTTGTTATACAAATCTATTATAAATTCAGAAGGAAAACTAATGTATTGGGTTTTTTGATTAATATTTTGAGTTTACTTCAGGAATGCTTACACAGAATATCTAAAAATGAATTTTAAATAGGATCCATGCGAACATCCACATTTAAAAAAAAAACGCTTTACATACTCCAAGAATACATTTCCTACTGATTTTAAGGGGAAATTCGCAAGGCTGTTCATTCAGCAAAATTGTTTACAACAAAGTTTTGAAAAATCACACTGCTGGGAAAAATAGTAGTGTTCTGTCACTTATTTCATGCAGAGTTCCTTGAAAAATCAAACGTCAAAAGGCTGCAAAAAACAAAATGGAAAAATTGTCTCATATCTGAGAACCTCAAAAAGCCACTTAGATTTCTCTTAAAAACCACTTCATATTTTTTCTCCTAAAAAAAAAGGAAAGTGTGAACACGAACATACATTTAGACAAATGTTAGGTCTATTCAGGCCAACATATAAGTAGATATTTAGCTTCTACATATACAGTACATGTGGAGACATTTTGCTAGGGGAAGGCACACTAAATGTGCAGCCGGTTTAGCTACACATAGGCCTGTGGAGGAGGGGGTCCCAGTCGCACTGCGGGTTGTTCAGATGCATCTGCGAAACTTCTCCATTCTCAAACTCAGGATGTTGGAGGAAGGTCCTCCACACCCTTTTCCTTCATTTATAGTTAATGTTTGCTTTTTTATATATATGTCTGTTCTGGGATTCAACTTCACAACCTCGTGTATGGCAGACAGGAGCTTTAGGGTCCCGTTACACATAGTGACTCACCAGCGATCCCGACAACGATATGAACTTGTCAGGATCGCTGGTGTGTTGCTACATGATCGCTGGTGAGCTGCCAAACAGGCAGATCTCAGCAGCGATCAGGACAGCGACTAGCGGGTAACAAACGACGCACGTCGCTTAGTTACCCGCAGTGTACCTAAGATACCAGCCTTGGTTTACCTTGGTTACCAGCTCCAGCTCGCTGATCGTTGGTCTCCCACTGTCACACACAGCGATGCGCGCTGGCCAGCGGGAGACCAACTATCAAAAAATGGTCCAGGACATTCAACGACGACCAGCGATACCCAGCAGGGGGCTGGTCGTCGCTGAGTGTCACACTAAGCGATATCGCTGGCTAGGTCGCTGTTGCGTCACAAAATCGGTGACGTTTCAGCTATATCGCTAGCGATCTCGCTTAGTGTAACGGGGGCTTTAGCTATGAGCCACAGGCTGAGTTCCATGGAGGGGTTTTCAGACCCAAGTCATGCACAAGGGGCCCTTCAATGTCAATGTCTACCTCTGCATTTTGCTTTGGGGGGTAACATGGTCACCTGGACCTATACATGCAACATAAATTCCTGACATTGTCCTTAAGGAGATACATCCACCATTTTGTGGTATTTGTGGGTATTTTCTTGAGAACAATTCTGCAAATATGATTTTATTAGTTATAGTATTTGTTAAATGTTACCATTAATGAAACTATAAAATGATTTTCTACATTATCCTTTTTCCTTGACTTGTCTTTACATTATTCAGCATGCTCATAATGTGCACTATTTTGACCAACTGTGTGTTCATGACCATGAATAATCCCCCGGAGTGGACCAAGAATGTAGAGTCAGTATTTCATTTATTTACTGTTTTATTGTATTGAATATAATGTTATGGTTTCCAATTTAATGATCTGTGTGCTTCCATTACAACAATGCATTTTTCAGTCATTAGTAATTAATTGGTAAAAAAGTAGGATGCCTATGTTACATAATGTAGTCTACTTGAAAATAAATGTGTGCAGAGAGATGGAATTGTCATATAAAATAGCAAAAATGTTTAATTGCATGTCATAATATAGCACATACATTTCCAGATCCTATTTTGTCTAGCATATTATGCATTTGTATAGCCAGTGTGCTATTATTTGGTTCTATTTAGCACTGTAGTCTGAAATGTACTGATATGTCCAAGGTGGGAGATTGATTATTTTTCATCACTTCTGCATTCTGTTTAAGTTAATATACCAGGAGGTATTGAATTAAGACCAAATGACTGCAATCTATGACTATTATAGCACAGGTGTATCTCGATAACCAATAGCCCCAAATTTAAAATGGATTAAATATGCCTTATAATGCCCAGCATTTCTATAAATACTTAATTTTATTTTTGATATTCTATCTCAATGTTAAAATTAACCTACCCTTAAAATTATAGACTGCTCACGTCATTGTCAGTGGCCAAACGTACAAAATCAGAAAGGGATCAAATACTTATTTCCCCCACTGTAATATATATATATATATATATATATATAATATATGTCAATACTTCGAAGAGTTTGCACATGTGCATATCTTTCATTGCCTGTACAAGACAATGCGTATGATCATTACCGGAAAATAATGGCACCAGTTGCTTAGTGATGCAGGAAAGTTATAATCCCTGGAGATTTCTATTTCTATTAACTTAAGTGCCATCGGCCATTTAATTTCAGCTGCCCTGTCGGCCAGCACAAGAGGCTGGAAGGAAAGGTGGAGGAAGTGATTCAATAAAGTTTTTGTCCTTTCTCAAAGCAAAATGCCAATTTTGTACATTTGTGCAGGGAGGAAGTTAATACATTAAGCTGCTTGTTTAAGTGACACATCTCGGCTCCTGGTGTCTTCTGTGCTAAAGCTGACGGCGTCCTGCAGGAGTAACAATAAATCAGCGGCAGAATACACGCCGCTCTGTACAGGCGGTTTGTTCTTTTGTATGAGTCAATGGAATAATATCCATGTATGCCTTTGAACCTAAAGGTTTCATCGGTAACATTTGCACCCAGATCCAATGACCCATCTGCAACTTATGCCAAGAGGCCAGTATTATAATAGTACATGGCAGGTTCTGAATCCTGTTGCAGATTTTGCATTGATGACCATAAGCCTCAATTTCTACCTCTGCCCTTGAATTATTTATGCATCAGATTACATTTGGAATATCTTGATTGCATTTAGAAACAGCTACAAAGGCGTTGGCATCCGTTGGCACAAGCATTGTCATGACTCCTGACATTCCCATTTGCATACAAATTATGACACCATTTTATAGTGCCATAAATTTACATCTTCTTTACATTTTGCAGTTTACGTAAGTAATCTCCATACAGAGTTGAGTAACTTTGTACATTCGGTCTACTACTTGTTTTGTACTTTCCATACTTACAGCCTTGAGGGGTGAAATTATAATTCTGCTGGCTTCAGAGCAGAAATGTTGCCAGTATTTCTTGCTGTGTGTTTTCAGTTACCCTATCTGAACTCTCATGTGAATATAACAGGTTAATTGGATTAATCTGATGTACAAAGGCCAAGGTTTGGTTGCAAATGGATGAAATCAATCACTCCAAATACACAATTGGATTTTCCAATATTGAGTTTTGCAGTGATGTGTGGCTATACTGAGGATTTCACTGCAGATTTCATCACTCTACATTGAATGGTAAAAATCCACAGGGAAATTTGGAAACAGAATTTGTCAAGTCGCGGTGTTTAAAAATCTGAATCACAGATCATGTTGGGCAGAAATGTTTTCAGCGCGCAGATGAGATTTATTCATATGTCAGTGCAGATGCAGACGGCGGCTACTGGAAAGCTTGTTGACTGTTTCCAATAGCAAGGGGATTGGAGAGGTCGGCTCTGGAACACAGAGCAGGCTGTAACCTTAGATAGTAGACTTGAGTTAAAAGATTTTTGTGACTCTGGTCCAGCGTCTAGTGAGGTCTTCTGTGGCAGCTAGTCCAGAGCAGTTTTCATTTCTGGTCCCAACTTCCTCAGTTCCACATCCGGGGCACCTCTTGTCCTTACTAGGCTCAATGTCACGTGCGGACTTGTCACTAGGTTATGATATTGGGGAACCTAGTAAGCACAGGGGGCACTGAGGATGTCAGGTCAAGGACGTAGAATTGACAACTTCCCTGGTCCACCTACCACTAAGGACTGGAATAGAAACCAGACCGGTCCCGTGAATATTTTTTTATCAACTCTATTTGTTTCCTGACTACCCTATATACAGGGTACTTAGTTAAGACTATTTTGATTAAAAAAAAGCATAAAAGCTATCCTACCATGACAAGGTGTGCCCAATCTGTAGAGTCCAATCCCATCTCAAATATTAAAACCTCACCTTGTGTCAGCCGAACTGAGCAGGTGTCTGAACAGTCGGGCCTGTGTCTTGCTTTGCCCCATCTATATTGAGGTAGACGGACACAAGGTGAAGCTTTAATACTAGAGATAGGATAGGACCGTCCCGATTGGGTACACCTTGATGCGGTGGGATGGATTTTACACTTTTTTTTATCCAAATAGTGTTAGCTACGCATCATATGTTATTTACATGTACTACTATTATTTACTTATATACTTATTACAGGGTATATGCTCATTTTGTTTTTTTCTTAGGCTTTGTTAAATGGCCATAGTGTGAACATGCTCTTACACACTGCACATATATCAGCTATGTTCATCTCATTTCATTCTCTATACTTTAGATAGTGAAATGTTCAACCAGGGGAGATAAGAGGTTGTACATTAAGGAAGAAGAAGAGGAGCAAATCTTAGCTCTTTGTCCCCCCCCCATGAATTCTATAATTCTCATGAATTCGATATTTTTCTCTTTCTGACAGATACACGTTCACTGGAATTTATACATTTGAATCTCTCATAAAAATTCTAGCAAGAGGTTTCTGTCTAGAAAAATTTACCTTCCTGCGAGATCCATGGAACTGGCTAGATTTCAGTGTGATTGTTATGGCGTAAGTATCATATTATATTACTTTCTATAAGGGAATGACATAAAGTAGATATTTACTTGCTTAACATGCAATAACATTTGCTTTTACAGAGATAGTGGGTGCCAATGGTGCCAATAAATACATACTACCCCAAAACTGGTCCAAAATAGTCTGCCACATATACTGAAAGCATGTATGGCATGAACTGACCTCCCTCCCGCTCCCTTCGCAGCCATGTTGGTGAATGAGGCAGGTAATACACTGACGCTAATCTGACCGTTGAACGGTGATGTAGTAATAGGGGCACAGAGTTTGCACTCATGCCCTGTGCCAGGCACCTCATGGCAAGTATCCCACTTTCATCCATTTTCCTGGGAGCTTGCATTCGGGCACTCTACCCAACAGATCTGATTCATGTTGTGGCTTCAGTTATGAACAGAAGCCATAATGTAGATTCATAGGAGACTATTTTTAATTCTCACTCTCAGCTCGTTCTCTGATCCAGGCACCACCCCACAAGGCGTCCTTGTTGAGAAGTGACAAGATGTCATGTGTGACAGGCAGCACACACAATTTTCTTTAATGGTTTAAGTTTTGAGGAACTTAAAGATTTTTTCAACCTCTTTTTTTTTAAAGAATGTAAGCAGTAAGCCCTAAAATGCAAACAAATAATCAAGCTCATCCTACCAATCCCCGGCAGCTCCTCTACCAATGCTGCCTGGGTTTCCCGCCAGGCTCCATACTTCCTGTTCTGTCTGACATGTGACCACTGCAGCCAATAAGCAGTCTGGTTGGGACAGGCAGTACTGAGACCAGTTGAGGACCCAGTTACCATTGGAAGAGGGGGACTGGGAGATTAGTAATGTTAGTATGACCTTAAATAATATATTAGAGCATTGTACTTTTTTTAACTTTAGTTTTGGACAACCTTTTGAGGGACAGAGAATATTAGAAAATTTCAGAACTGTTCGATCTACAACGATTAAACATTATTTAGATGAGATAAAACTCCTTGTAACATATAGATATGCCAAAAAAGTGTTAACTTCATTGTGAAAAACAAGGGGTAGCAGGTGTTTTTACAATGTAGACTGCCCTTTCATCAGTCAGACTACCGTAGACATTGATGCACTATAGTTTTGCTAGTAACAGCATATGAGCTTTCAGAATTGTTTTTTCCATCATAATGGAAACACAGCTTGTAGTGAAGGAAACAAAGAAATCTCATCCTCAGACAATAGACCTGATATATGAAAACTAGTCCACAGAGATGTAGAGAAAAGCTTATGGATCCAGGTGCAAAATATCAACTTTCACTCCTGTTCCACCTCCCCCCAAACCCATCATGGATTCCAGTTTCAGCTTTGTGTTCAGGGCTTTTGGGTCTTCTACGATTTCACGACATCTGTAACAGTGACTGCTGTGACCCCTATAACTACACCAAAAGTTTTGCTTATATAGACATATTAAACATTTAATTTTTTTGAAATTCATAAAACATTTTTGCAATTGGGTTTCATTAAAATGTTTGCACCATTTGTTTTTTTACAGTATCTTTGTTTCCCTCCATATTTAACTTTGATGTGGTCTGTGGTTATAAATCAGCCGAGAAGAGCTCAGAACTGGACAGATAAAATAGTTATCAGTTAACTCATTCTTAAGCCAACTATTTTTAAAGGAACCTAATTGCAACAATGATTTCTAGCCCCAAATACATGCTTTTAAAGTAAATTGTTAATCAGTTTTAGCTTGTTACACTAGTCACATCATTGAATAGAGTCTGCACAGTCTTTTTTATTTTTTAATTTCTCTTCTCTTTTCAGAGTTGTTAACTTGTAAAGTGTGAATTATAATTATTAATTATATTAATGTTAAGCCCAGTTGGGCATCACCAGAGATTCTTCTTTGGGGGCATGTACTTTGTCTCCTGCATGACATTGACCAATTATAAGCAGGAGGCATCACGCAGGGGAAAAAGAACACGACCCAAGAAGGTAATAAGAACATGTCTTCTCCTATTAGTTGTAATAATAGGCAGCCTGATCTATGCAGCTGCTGTGTAGTATAAAGGAAAGCTGAGTGTCATTGCAAACACTTCCAGATCTCCTCTAAGTGCAGTCAGTGTGGGAGGAGGGGGAGTACAGCACAGCTGAGTGTGGTTACAGAGACAAACACTTCCATATCTCCTCTCAGTGCAGTCAGTGTGGGGAGAGGGGGAATACAGCAGAGCTGAGTGATTACAAACACAAACATTTCCAGATGTCCTCTTGGGCCATTCAGTGTGGGGGAGAGAGGAAAACAGCAGATCTAAGTATGATTACAAACCCAAACATTTCCAGATCTCCTCAGTCCAGTCAGTGTGGGGGGAGGGGGAATCCATCTGAGCTGAGTTTGATTACAAACACTTCCAGATCTCTTCTCACAACAGTATCAATGTAGTTGGGAAGGGCAGAGTGGACAGAGCTGTGAGAGGAGAGTTGCAGTTGCAGAAGTTTTTGTAATCACAAGATAATATCTCCACAACAGAGATGAGAAATTAAAAAAAAAAAAAAAATATGCTTTACTCAGCCCTGCAGACACTATTTTTACATGTGGCTATTTTAACATACTAAAAGTGGTGAAAGAGCCTCTTTAAGTTAGAAAATAATGTCCACAAATGTGGTTAACTCTTTATAGAGGTAGATTTGTAAGTGTAGAAATTTCTTCAATGTCTTTTTAAATTTCATGTTTTACTCTACGGTCAGTGAGCCTTCTACACTTTAACTCTGTGTGGACTAAGTCCTATGAAAAACAGTTGTACTAAAAGTTATTTAAAGAAGTTAATTGCAGAAGATAAGTCTAAAAAATATTTTACATTTTAAATTTTTTTTTTAACATTGCCTGACATCTTCTGGGATCAGCAATTATTCACCGCTCCTATTAAACGACTGTTATTTGGAGCAGATTAATTACCTGAAACTCATGATAGGAGAATAAATTGGGGACTAGGTTACTAGGAGAATTTTTCTTTCTCAAGATTCCAAACAGCTAATTAAACCCAAATTATCTCAGGGGCTCATCTGCAGCTAGACTGCATCATTGGAGATTACCTTTTTAAGAAAATAAACAAAAGAAAATATTGCTTCTAGCATCATTGGTTTGACAAGGTCATCTAGTCACATTAATCATACTGCGCGGGTATAGCTTTTGCTTACATGCAGTGCTTCATAGGCATCAGATATGTCCATAAAGACATATCCATTCAGCTATAACAATGAGACATACTATATGCAAAATGGGTCCCAATAGATTGTCTATAGCCACACCAGCCCCCTTCACCCAAAGTGCCCTGTTGTCTGTTACATAGAGCACAGCCCTTATTTCCTACTGATCTTTGTTTTTCTGTTGTTAAAAGGAAGCACGGACTAGCACAGAGTTGGTAGTGTAGGCGCTCTATCAGTTAATGCATCACTTGAAAAACAGAAGGCAGTAAGCAATAACACCCATCATTAACATTGCACCACCCCACCCACCACCCCTTCATTTGCTCGAACCCTAAGCATGTTTTTCCCATCAACCATTTGATGAACAGAGGCGGAAGCCTCCAACTTGAACATTAAAACACACTATAGCATCACATGGCTAAACTTTTAGTGTAGCACACCGGACATTCAAAGTAAGTGTGGCAGTCGTCAAGTTGGGGGCTCTTACATCTGAATGTAAATCAACTGGCCTTTCTCACAGGAGGAGCATCATAGACACGAGTCCCTATAGCCCTCTTCTGCCATCACAATTTATGTAAGTCATGCTGTAATCAAGTTGGTGATGGGGCCAATCCAAGACATTGTTATGGGCCCACTGATTTCTTGTTGTGTCCATAATGATTACGGTAATTATATTATGTCCATTTGACAAAACTGGACAAAACACAGAGAAAGCTGAAATGTGCAAAATGCACAATCCCTCATGTACTGTAATAGTGGGAGTCATGAGCCATCATTTAGCTTCTCGGGTCATTTTGCAATTAAATATATAATAAAGTGTAACTTTCTTTTAGCAATCCAGTCAGAAGATGTTGACTTCCTGTAATTTTATATCAAGGTAAATTAAAGAGGTTGTCCACTACTTTAACACTGATGGGCTATCCTTAAAGGGGTATTTCTGGGAGATAAAAAATTGTTGTAACTGCCATACCTTCATAAACTATGAGCATAACATGAATAGTGCTGTTTCCCACACTCAAACTCCTGTAATTCTGTGTGACGCTGCAGTTGCTCCTCGCTGCTCTCCCTCTCTTATGGGACATTACGTCACATATCAGGGGGCATGGCCTGCTTCCTGCTAGTAGCAGCAGCCAGCTCCTAATAATATCTGCTTGTATACAATCTGATATTGGGGGGCGTGGTATGGGTGTGGTCTGCTCCCGGCTACAAGTAGTAACAGCCAGTCCCTTGATAACATCGGACCACATATAAGCAGATAGTTTCAAATCGCTGGTTGCTGCTACTAGGAGGGAGCAGGCCATGCCCCCTGATGTATGACTTAACATAAGAGAAGGGGATCAGTGAGGAGCAGCTGCAGCGTCAGACAGAATTGCAGGTAATATGAGGGTTAGAAACAGCACTATTCATGTTATCATAATAGTTTATAGAGGTATGGCCATTAAAATAATTTTATCTCCCTCGAGTACCCGTTTAAGATAGTCCATCAACGTCTGATCGGCGGGAGTTCGACACCTGGCACCCCTGCCAATCAGCTGTTTTCAGTGTCGTCGGTGACTGGAACTGATCAATTATGAAGCTGCACAGCTTCGTCAACTCTATAGTGGGTGAGTACTGCACATCCTCCCTGTTAGGGTCTGCGGAACGCACCAAATATATAAAGTGGAGAGGTGCGTTCGCAGCCCGGGGTCCACCGTGCAAGCAAAGCCTGCTGCTAGTAAGATGACGAAAGTAGCGAACTCTGTTATCCCGCAGAGTCGCTAAAATAAACGCCGTAGCGCGTTGTGGCAGTAAGTGCAGACTCTGTTAATTCACAGAGCCGCTAACGGGATGCCACAGTGCTATATGGCGATATGTGCGAACTCACTTAGCTTCAGTGAGCCGCAAAGTAAAACGCTAGGGCGCTGTCTAGCGTCAAGAGCGAACCCTGTTACGTCACAGAGCCGCTGAGAACAAACACCGTGTCCTGTCAGGCTCTCAGGCACACGGTTAATTGCTAGCGAGCATAATACGTGGTCATGCGCTAATGTCCTCACGGGAGTCACCCGCAATCTATGGCGTCTGAACGCCAGACCCTGAATACGGCAATCAAACTCCTCACCGGTTATGCCGGTAATCTAGGGCATCTAGGACACCGACCCTGACCAGCTAGCACACTAAACTCCTCACCGATTAAGTCGGTATTCTAGTGGCTTATTTCAGCCGGGTCCCTAACCACACACACGCATGACCACACTGGCGCATAGCATACAATGGTTGATATTAGCGCATGGCGGCCCAGCCATGCTACCCTTTTATAGCAACAGCCACAGGACCTTCCAGGAACAAGGACCAATGAGAACCTGTTCAGAAGACTAGTAGTAACAGGGCCTTCCTGGCGGGCCAATAGGAGCTGCTGCAGTACCTGAGCATGTGACCCCTGATCTCCAATGAGAGATCTCACTCTGGGCACGCTCAGAAGGGAAAATGCAGGACTTTATCCCAAAGACGTCTGCTCCAGAACTGGCTATAATAGCAGATCCAGGAAAGGCAGCAGCAAGTCACTGCCCAGTAGTGGAGTGGGCAAGACGCTTGGAACGACGTCTCTGCTGAGCAGGCTCCACTGCGGCCGGAGATGAATGGGAGACCGCAGCGGCACCGGTTCGAGACTCCCCTTGTGCAGGAGCGGGAACTCGAACCCTAACATTACCCCCCCTCCTAGGGCCCCCCCTTCTCTGGGCCTCGCTGCGTTCAAAGGCAGCGATGAGCTGCGGAGCGTGAACATGCTCGGCAGGCTCCCAAGACCTATCCTCAGGCCCATAGCCCCTCCAGTCCACCAAATAAAACTTTTTGCCCCGTACCACCTTACACCCCACGATGGCGTTCACCTCATGGTCATCCGCAGATGAACCCGATGTCCCGACAGATGACTCAGAAAACCGGGACATGAGCACGGGTTTCAGGAGGGACACGTGAAAGGTGTCGGAGATACCCAGGCGTGGTGGAAGAGCTAAACGGTATACCACAGGGTTAACCTGCTCGAGGACCTTGAAGGACCCAGGTAGCGGGGTGCCAACTTAGTGGACTCAACTCGCAGCCTGATGTTACGGGCGGAGAGCCACACCAAATCCCCAGGAGCAAATGTAGGAGCGGGGCGCCGATGGGCATCGGCCGAAGACCTCATCCTCTCTTTGGAGGCCTGAATGGCATCCTGCGTGCGGTCCCAAATGTCCCGTGCCTCCACAGCCCAGTCTGCCACCCTGGAATCGGCGGAAGACACGGGCATAGGCACTGGTACCCGCGGATGCTGACCGTAGTTCAGGAGGAATGGGGTCTGTCCGGTGGAATCAGCCACAGCATTGTTTAATGCAAACTCAGCCCATGGTAGCAAGGATGCCCAGTCATCCTGCCTGGCTGAGACAAAATGTCGTAGATAGGTGACCAAGGTCTGGTTGGCCCTCTCTACCAACCCATTCGTCTCAGGATGGTACGCTGAAGAGAGATTTAACTCAATACTGAGTAGACGACAAAGCTCTCTCCAGAACCGAGACGCAAACTGGGGACCTCGGTCACTGACAATCTTGTCCGGCATGCCGTGTAAACGGAAGATGTGCCTAACAAACAACGCTGCCAGAGCCCGTGCAGAAGGTAACCGTGGTAGTGGCACCAGATGCACCATTTTAGAGAAATGGTCGGTGATTACCCAAATGATGGTGCAACCCCGAGACTTGGGCAAGCCCACCACAAAGTCCATCCCAACCATCTCCCAGGGCCTGTCTGCCACCGGCAAAGGGTAAAGTAACCCAGCTGGCCGTTGTCGTGGAGACTTATTTTTGGCGCAGGAGACACACGCCCGAACATAGTCCCCAACATCACGGACCATATGCGGCCACCAATATGTCCTCGCCAGCAATTCAGATGTCCTCTTTGCCCCAAAGTGTCCACCCACCCTGGACGAATGTGCCCAAGAGAGTACCTCCGGTCGCAAATTAGTAGGCACAAAAGTCTTGCCCGGGGGCACAGACTCTAGCGAAACCGGGGCCACTGTTCTCAGGCTCTCTGTGGGGACGATAAGCCGAGGCTCCTCTACCTCCTCCTCCGAGGACACCACAGAGCGAGAGAGAGCGTCGGCACGAATGTTCTTCTCTCCCGAGAGGAAATGCAGTGTGAAATGAAACCGGGAGAAGAACAAGGACCATCTGGCTTGGCGAGAATTAAGCCGCTGGGCTGTCTGAAGATATACCAGGTTTTTGTGATCCGTGAAGACTTGGAAGGGAAAGCGAGCTCCCTCCAACAGATGTCTCCACTCCGAGAAGGCCAACTTCATTGCTAGCAACTCCCTGTCCCCGATGGAATAATTCCTCTCTGCTGGTGTGAAGGTCTTAGAGAAAAAGAAGCATGGATGCTTCCGACCTTGAGCATCCTTTTGGAAGAGGACTGCTCCAGCACCAACGGACGAGGCATCCACCTCCAATATAAATGGCTTATCAACATCGGGGCGATGTAGGATGGGAGCTCTAGCGAAATGAGACTTAATAGACGTGAAGGCCTTGGAGACCTCTTCAGACCACAATTTGGGATTAGCTCCCTTTTTGGTAAGGGCAACCACGGGAGCTACCAAAGTTGAGAAGTGGGGAATGAACTGACGGTAGTAATTAATGAACCCCATAAAGCGCTGCACCGCCTTTAGAGAGTGGGGTTCTTGCCAGTCCATCACCGCCTGTAGTTTGGCAGGATCCATAGCCAATCCCTGGGCGGAGATGATATAGCCCAGGAAAGGTAAGGACTCCTGCTCAAACACACATTTCTCCAACTTTGCGTAAAGGGAATTTGCCCGTAGGAGGTCGAAGACCCTGCCAACATCCCTCCGGTGGGAGTCAATATCTGGAGAGAAGATGAGTATATCATCCAGATAGACTACGACCGAGGTGGAGAGCATATCCCGGAAGATGTCATTGACAAAGTCTTGGAAAACGGCTGGAGCATTACAGAGCCCAAAGGGCATCACCAGATATTCGTAATGCCCATCCCTGGTATTAAAAGCCGTCTTCCATTCGTCCCCCTCACGGATGCGAATCAGGTTATAAGCACCGCGCAGATCTAGTTTAGTGAATACCCTTGCTCCCCGAAGCCTATCAAATAGCTCAGAGATCAGGGCAACGGGTACTTGTTTTTAACGGTGATGGCGTTAAGACCCCTGTAATCAATACACGGACGCAATTCTCCGTTTTTCTTCTGCACGAAGAAAAATCCCGCCCCTGCCGGTGACACCGACTTCCTAATAAACCCTCTTGCCAGGTTCTCCTGAATATATTGCGACATGGCCTCTGTCTCAGGAAGAGAGAGGGGATAGACCCTTCCCCGAGGAGGTTCTGCGCCAGGCAAGAGGTCGATAGGACAGTCATAGGGGCGATGAGGCGGAAGAGTCTCCGCAGCCTTCTTGGAGAACACGTCTGCATATGACCAGTAGTGCTTGGGAAGTGGAGTAAGATCTGCGGGTAACTCAGTAGTGGTAACCTGAACGCAACTTCTGACACATCTGCCTGTACATGCATCACTCCAACCCAGTATCCTACCCGAAGTCCACTCTATATGTGGGGAGTGGAAACGGAGCCAAGGTATACCTAGTAGGATCTCGTCTATTCCCTCGGGAAGGACGAGTAGGGAAATAAATTCCTGATGGGAAGGAGATACAGACAATGCAAGTGGGACAGTCTGGTGTGTAATTTGTGAGGGCAATGACGACCCATTCACTACCCGAACAGTCACTGATTTGTCAAGCGCCACCAGAGGTATTGCATGACGGCGAGCAAAGCTAGAGGACATGAAATTCCCCTCTGCTCCTGAGTCCACGCACAGGTCGGCGGTGAGAATGGAAGTACCAACAGTGATTGTCCCTTTAAATGTTATCTTGGAGGAAAATGCCGCTGTCTCTAGTGAACCTCCTCCCAGGGCCACTAGACGCGATCGCTTCCCCGATCGCTGTGGACATCTGTTGGCATAGTGTCCTGTCTGCTGACAATGGTTACAAACCACGGATACTCGGACGGACCGAGACTTAGGTCCTGCATGAGGAACTTCTGTGGCCTTTTGAGGTTCGGACGCCAGATCGGGGAATTCGAGAGGTTTGGCAAAGGTAGGAGCCAACCGAAACCTCTGCCTACACTGGGCCCGCTCCAACCTCCGCTCGTGAAAACGGAGGTCAATGCGGGTAGATATGGAGATAAGCTTCTCCAGTGTGGCGGGAATCTCCCTGGTAGCCAAAGCGTCTTTAACATGGTCAGCCAGTCCCCGCCAGTAGATAGGAATAAGAACTTTATCAGACCAATCTAGCTCAGTAGCCAGAGTCCGAAACTGGACGGAAAACTGACTGACCAAAGACGAACCCTGTGTCAATGCCAGCAGTTGTAGCGCCGTATCGTGGGTGACCTGGGGTCCTAAAAAGACCTTTTTAAGAGCCTCCAAGAAACGAGGAGCACTCTGCACCACACGATCATCGCGCTCCCACAGCGGTGTTGCCCACTCCAACGCTCTGCCCGAGAGTAGAGAAAGTACAAAACCCACTTGTGCCCGATCCGTGGGAAAACGTGCAGCCAGAAGCTCGAGATGTATAGAGCACTGACTCACGAATCCCCGACATTGCTTGCTATCACCGGCAAACTTGTCAGGAAGCGGGAGGTGGGATAATGTAGGGGCAGAGGTGGCAGAGGACAAACTGGCTGCAGCCACGCTAGCAGCCTGAACAGCGACTGCGGTAACATCCACAGCTGAGGTTGTGCTCTCAAGAGCCTCCAACCTACCCTTCAGCTGCTGGATGTACTGCAATAGACGCTGTTCGTCCGCCATTTTACTAGCCAGACCCTGGCGCTAATATTATGTTAGGGTCTGCGGAACGCACCAAATATATAAAGTGGAGAGGTGCGTTCGCAGCCCGGGGTCCACCGTGCAAGCAAAGCCTGCTGCTAGTAAGATGACGAAAGTAGCGAACTCTGTTATCCCGCAGAGTCGCTAAAATAAACGCCGTAGCGCGTTGTGGCAGTAAGTGCAGACTCTGTTAATTCACAGAGCCGCTAACGGGATGCCACAGTGCTATATGGCGATATGTGCGAACTCACTTAGCTTCAGTGAGCCGCAAAGTAAAACGCTAGGGCGCTGTCTAGCGTCAAGAGCGAACCCTGTTACGTCACAGAGCCGCTGAGAACAAACACCGTGTCCTGTCAGGCTCTCAGGCACACGGTTAATTGCTAGCGAGCATAATACGTGGTCATGCGCTAATGTCCTCACGGGAGTCACCCGCAATCTATGGCGTCTGAACGCCAGACCCTGAATACGGCAATCAAACTCCTCACCGGTTATGCCGGTAATCTAGGGCATCTAGGACACCGACCCTGACCAGCTAGCACACTAAACTCCTCACCGATTAAGTCGGTATTCTAGTGGCTTATTTCAGCCGGGTCCCTAACCACACACACGCATGACCACACTGGCGCATAGCATACAATGGTTGATATTAGCGCATGGCGGCCCAGCCATGCTACCCTTTTATAGCAACAGCCACAGGACCTTCCAGGAACAAGGACCAATGAGAACCTGTTCAGAAGACTAGTAGTAACAGGGCCTTCCTGGCGGGCCAATAGGAGCTGCTGCAGTACCTGAGCATGTGACCCCTGATCTCCAATGAGAGATCTCACTCTGGGCACGCTCAGAAGGGAAAATGCAGGACTTTATCCCAAAGACGTCTGCTCCAGAACTGGCTATAATAGCAGATCCAGGAAAGGCAGCAGCAAGTCACTGCCCAGTAGTGGAGTGGGCAAGACGCTTGGAACGACGTCTCTGCTGAGCAGGCTCCACTGCAGCCGGAGATGAATGGGAGACCGCAGCGGCACCAGTTCGAGACTCCCCTTGTGCAGGAGCGGGAACTCGAACCCTAACACTCCCCCTATTCAAATCAAAAGCTACTGCCGACACTGGGAAACAGCATATTGGCGTGGGTGCCAAGTGTCGCACCCCCATCGATCAAACATTGATGACCTATCTTAAGTATAGCCCATCAATGTTAAAGTAGTGAACAACCTCTTTATGGGTTCTTTAAAGGGTTATTCCCCTTAAAAAAAAGTTATTCGGCTGATCACTGGGGGTACTACCCTTGGAATCTCCAACGATCGTGAGACTGAGCCTTTGGAACCTCTACAGCCTATCTCAAAAGCAGCGAAGGGAGCATGCTTAACCCTCATTCCATTCATTTTCTATGGGACTTATGGAGAAAGCCGAGCTTTGTACTCATCTATTTCCAACAGTCCCATTGAATGAAGTGAAGATCGAGTACGTGCCCCTTAGCTGCATTCAAGGAAGGCACTGTAGAATTCTACTCTTGGGTTCCCAAAGCCCTGTTCTCAGCATCACTAGTGGTCCCAGCAAGTTAGGGGATAACTTGTTTTTTTTGGGGGGAAACTATTTTCTTGAGGGGGAAAAACTATTTTATTATTCCTATGCAAATTACTATTATTAGTAGTATAATTATAGTCCTTACTTTGCATTTAGAAGAAAAATAAATCTAAGTTCACTAGCTCACTAGCTCCAATAAAAAATGTCATTTGATTAGTTTAGAGAATAACTCCAAATTAATCCACAATATTTCCTTCCATAAAATTTAAGGTTTTATAGTCGACCAGCTGCTACAACATATAATTCCACAGTGTTGAAGTGTGCGGAAAAAAAAAATTCTCTTGTTACATTTAAAACATAGGTTTTGCAAAAACAAAGCTGATAGAAAAATTAAAATGTTCACATTGAAAGGAATTTATCAATTTATGCATTTAAACACAATTATGTAAAAATTATAAAATTAAAATAAAAGTGCACCAAAAATGGCACTTTGTGAACAAGCTATTTACTACAGATAATCAAGGACATTAACCGATATGAAGTTTATTGGCTTGTTTTTACTCCTTGGTTAATTCCACTTGGAGATATCCTTTAAGACAATGGCTACTTGTTGCAAGGTTTCACAGACAATAATCTGTTCACAAAGTATCTGGAGGCTGTGACCTCCACTGATCACTATTGGGGCTAAGTGCTCAATTTTCCTGCAGCACCTCCACAGGTGAAATTAAGTATTGCACAATGTGCTTTCAGATTAATGGACTGTCTATGAAATGTAAGACATTACAATGTAAATTCTCTAGACTCTGGTCAAAACAAAAAAGTTATTGAACATTGGACCTCCTTTTCTGAATTTCCTAATAGGGTTTATAAAAACCGGATAACTAAACTAAACACGTACTTTAAAGATTCTGGGATTTAACTGAGGACTGAGGATAAATCAGTCCTATGAGTTTGCAGTTTTGTATGTCTACTTGTTAGATTTAGAGAGAAGTGAGTCTCCCATTTCATTTTGGCAGTTTTTCTAAATTTGCCGGCAGATTGTATTCTGAATAAAATCGGTTCAATCTTGCTATGAGGTCTCCAGACCCCAAAACATATTAAACCAAGGGAAGAGAAGTGTTTAAAAAAATAATAAAATACATTATACTCCCCTGTTCTATGCCTTCCCTTGTCCTTATGCTGCCTCCACTGCAACTCCCTGATTCTCTGCGACAATTTGCTTTTCTTCCGGGGCTGAGTTCAGTGATTAAACATTGGGGATCGGCGCATGTCATATCACTGGAGAGCTGCCATGGAGGCACTGTACAGATAGGCAGGTATAATATATTTTCTTATTTCAACCTCTTCAAAGCCCTCAAAAGAAGATAGCAAAATGGTGACCGGTAGAACGCCACTTTTCTGGATTTGTGTGATTTGAATACCAAAAATTTGAATTCGACAGATTTAGAGAATTTTGAGAAATTCAGATTGAATTTGTTATAGTAGATTATTTTGCTCATCTCTATTTAAATCTTTGTTTTTTTGAAGAAGAAATTGTTGATAAGACTTGACATTGTGAATTTTAAGAAAAAAAAATATATTTTTGTATTATTGAATTGATCATTGAATCAACATAATAAAGTGACATTAATCGAATAACTGAATATGTGGTTTACAACAACTCCCCCCAAAAATTTGTGTTTAATCTGATCTGATTTAGTGGTAGCACGAATAATGAAGCAGTTAATGTTCAATGCTGGAATATCAGTGCATTGTTTTACATTAAATTGCTCTCTGAGATGTCTCCAGATATTAGTTCTGCTCTGTCTGCTTCCATAAAAGTGCTTATATTCCTGAATCTTTAAAAACTAGGCCACATTTACTGTCTCATCACTCTTTTCTATAAAGATTTTCTCACCTCTCAATTACACAGTTATTTTTTGACTTTTTTCTTCAAATCACAATAATTGTTTCAAATATATTCGGGTTTCAGGAAAATCTTAACACAATTGTGGAGAAGACTATTTAAATAGAACAAAAAAGTAATTATAATAATAATAATTAAAAAGTGAAATACAATTACCGGTAGATTGTAAATAGAACAAAGTAATAGTAAAAAAATAAAGTCACAAAATTTAAATCATTATTGGCTACAGTTTATTATTTCGGGGCAGCAAACCTTGAGGAAGTGTTTAATTTCCTTACAGCACCACCACTGGAGAAATAAAGTATTACACTGTTCTCAATTAAATCAATGAACTCTCCATGTATTGTATATATTTTCTGGGAGTTTAACAAAAAATATTCACTTTTTCCTGATCTGGCATCCAGTCTGGTCCTCTGTGGCAGCTGGACCAGATCAGTCTTCAGTTCTGTTTCCCACACCCTTATTCTGGGCACCTCTTGCACTTAAGTCCTGCAATGTCATGATCCATGTAATTCGTAGTAATACCCTAACTGAAGGATTAAGGTTTTTGATTTGGCCAGTAAAATTAAAATTGAAGGGGTTTGCCATTTTCAGACTGCCATAACTCCTTCATTCTGGACACTGATGAGAGTCTTAGGTCAAGAATCCACAACTTTGCTACCTTCTACCAGGAGAAATCTCCTTTAACCTCTTCCCAAAATATTGAGTCCTCTTGTTGTTTGGTGTGAGCTCAGGAACTGAGCCCTCATCTTTGCCGGCAGATGATGGCTGTTATTCAGCCATCATCTGCCTCTAACAGCCATGAGTGGAGCAGAGCTCCTCCCATGGCTGTTAACACCTGTCAATACCCTGGGTGGCACACTGTTCTAATCTCTGATGCCTATCATAATGGTGCTCCTGTAAAAGCCAACCATTGGCTGGCATTCATAGGAAACCATGATTTTTGCTATAAACAGCGATACTGTTGTTTTGGTTTAAATGTTTTTAAAAATATGAAAAAAATTTAAAAAAACTATACAAATTTGAATCACCCCACAAAAGTGTGGTATTTCCACAACTGTAAAAGTCCGATCTCTCAAAATAGAAAATTAATTTAACCCAATTGGTAAACACCGTAATAAGAAAAAAAATCAAAACATCAGAATTTCTATTTTTTGGCCTCTGCAAGAATGCAAAAAATGCAATAAGAAGCGATCAAAACATTGTATCTACCCCGAAAATGGTATCAATAAAAACATTAGCTAAGAGCATAAAAAACAGGCCCACATACAGCCCAATTAACCAGAAAATGAAACATTATGGGTCTTGAAAAATTGAAGCACAAGCAACTTTTTGTTTTATGAATTTCTGAAGTTTTTTTTCACTAAATTTAAAAAAAAATCTACATGTTTAGTATCGCCGTAATCATACTTACCTGGAAAATAAAATTACCAGGTGTATAATGAATGTTATAAAAATAAAAGCACCAAAAAAAATCATCTGCAGAATGGCACTTTTTTTTGCAATTTTGCCGCACTTGGAATTTTTTCACAATTTCCAGTACACCACATGATAAAATGTATGGTATCATTAAAGAAGCACTTCTATCAAACTTTGTATCCTACTAATATATTGCAATCATCATATTATATAGCACTGTTCACAATTGCTCATTTTGCCTTTTTTACCCAGCAAAGTCTTCTCTTTTCCGTTAGGTTTATGATGTCACATATTTAAAAACAGACGAGTTGAATCCTTCTAAGCTCTGTGTAGAAACAGGAGGTCAATTTTCTCTGTACAAGTGTTAAGACGCTGTAAAAGTCTATGGCGGGGGGGAGGAGCGGAGCAACTGGGTCAGGAGTTCAAGAGGGGGATGATAAATGCAGGGACAAGAGACATCCTGTTTCTACATAGCGCAGAGAAAAGAGAAGAATTAGCTGGGTAGAAGAGCAAAATGAGCAATTGTAAGTAATGTGATGACTGCAATATATTAAGAGAATAAAAACTTTGATGGGAAGAGTGATCTTTTAAAAAGTACAACTTATCCCATGGAAAGAAACAAGCCCTTATCGACGGCTATAGCAACCGGAAAAATAAAAAGGTTATGTTTCTTGGAAGAAGGGGAGGAAAAAAACGAAAACGGAAAATCGCCATGCTGGGAAGGGGTTAAGACTGACTTTAAAGCCTGGTGACATCCCATTAGAATTCCATGAACAATTTAGGCAATTTTTTTTTTCCGCACAACTTCTTCCTGTAGACTTCTCGTCTTCACCCCTTTCATCAGTAACACCAGCACGGTCTTTCTATGAGATCGATGCTAGAAAAAAAATCTTCCTAAATCCTGAATAACTCTGGTTTAATCCTACAGGTATGTAACAGAATTTGTAAACCTAGGCAATGTTTCAGCTCTTCGAACTTTCAGAGTATTAAGAGCTTTGAAAACTATTTCTGTAATCCCAGGTAAGAAGTAATTGGTGTGAGGTGTTAGGCCCCTTTGTACATCCGACTGTTTCTTTGTGTCTGTCATTGTGTTTGTGTGTGAACTCCCCTATTGCAGATATGTGACAGAGTTTGTGGACCTGGGCAATGTCTCAGCATTGAGAACATTCAGAGTTCTCCGAGCATTGAAAACAATTTCAGTCATTCCAGGTGAGAGACAGGTTAAATACGTGGGCTTACCGTACATCCTATAAGCATAGAGCCTTGTTGTTTGCACTCATGTTGCTAAAAAAGCAGAAAAAAAAGCAGGAATCACAATGAGCAATGCAAGAGAGATCCTAAAGATTCCTAGCTTTTTTTAGCATTAGCTTTTTTTTTTTAATTTACCTTTTTAGTTCAGTTTTTTTTTTTTTCGAGCTCTGGACACTTTTTCTGCATGAGACTCTGCTATTTTCAGTCTGTGTAATTTGCATTTTTAAATATTTTTACCACACCTACAAAAAACATCTATTTTTTTTTTAAATTTAAAGGGAATCTGTCACCCATTTTTTGTGATATCAGGTAAAGATATCACTCAATTGTGCATCCCATAAGTATTCTAGTAGTACCTTTCATAGCCCTTGACCCCCCACCTTTGATGCAAATCGCCGCGGTCTGGTCTGATGGGCGGGGCTTATTCTCCTTCTCCACCCCCTTCCTCGGCTTGCTGTATGTATCTAGTTCTGTGAATATCACAGATCCCATAGTGTTTCCGCGTGTGCGCATTGAAAAGGGCCCTCGCGCGTGCGCAGTATGCTTTGCCCAACTGTGGGAAAAGCATAAAATCAGTATTGCACATGCACCGGTATTTTGCATCACTTTCTACAGACAGCTTGCCTTGGAAGACTTCCGGGGCATAGAAAGTGATGCAAAATACCGGCGCATGCGCAATACTAATTTTAAGCTTTGCCCATTGTGCTGTTCCTGTCACGCGGTCTTATGATATGTGTACGATGTCAGTAAACTATTCTTAAAAGAACAACACTCTATACAACATATAGATTAGCAACATCAGCATGTAAATATAGAATAGATTTACCTGACACGATATCCGTTGAACTCAGGGTTAATCTTGAGGACTTGATACACTGTCACAGGAAAGAGGAGGACCGGGGGTCTAACCTGACCCTAAACTGGGGTCCTAACTAATCCCTCACCTTGGAGGTACTGATAATGGTTCAGAGGTCCAAGTCTCCAGCCTAACCCTGTCTCCTATCAGTCCCTGAACCCTGTAATCAGTCCTAAGAAGGATTCTGATTACCACCAAAGGGATATGGGCTGATCTCTGCTAAATACACAGATTAGACATATAAGACAGACTGGAGAAAACACAGACTTGCATACACACTCAAACACAGAAGGAACATAAATGATCTGGGATATTAAACTCTAAGCAAGGTGAGCTTAAAACAACTAAGGAGCTCTTTAACTTAAGTCTATACAGATACAATCCTATCTGTGGTCTGCATGAAGAATTTCACTGGCAACTCCCAACACAGACAACCAGAGATTTAAAGGAAACCAATCAACAAATAATTAATTGCAGCCGGGAGAAACTGCACCCAGTCCCAGAACTGAGCACAGACAGAATTAACTCCCTAACTGCCAAACACAAAGAAACAGCAACTCAGCTGTGAGAAGTCAGAATTTTGCAACCGCGACATCTCGTGGCGATGCACACATGACAGTACCCCCCCTTCTACGAGGGGCCTCCGGACCCTCAGGGCCAGGTTTGCCCGGGTGAGATTCTGTGGAAGGTCCGCACCAAACGATCTGCGTTAATGTCAGACGCAGGAACCCACGTCCTTCCTCTGGACCATACCCCTTCCAATGCACCAAGTACGCCATTCTTCAAAAGCCAACTTAATGGCCAAAAGTTCCCTATTGCCGATATCATAATTCCTTTCGGCGGACGACAATTTTTTAGAAAAGAAAGCGCACGGATGCCATTTACCAGGGGACGGACCCTGGGACAATATTGCACCCACCCCTACGTCAGACGCGTCCACCTCCACAACGAACGGCTGTGATGCATCTGGTTGGATGAGAACGGGTGCCGAAGCAAAACATTTTTTCAAAGAGGAAAAAGCTTGGCAAGCTTTGTCCGACCATTTAGAAAAATCCGTCCCTTTTCTTGTCATGTCAGTGAGAGGTTTGACAACAGATGAGAAATTACAAATAAATTTCCGGTAGTAGTTAGCAAACCCCAGAAAACGCTGCAGAGCCTTAAGATCCTCTGGCTGATCCCATTCAAGCACTGCTCTCACCTTTTCAGGGTCCATACGGAAACCGGAAGCTGACACCAAGAAACCCAAAAACTGAAGTTCCTGTACGGCGAATACACACTTTTCCAGTTTGGCGTATAGTTTATTGTCTCGCAAGATCTGCAACACCTGTCTCACATGCTCCTGGTGAGACACAAGATCTGGTGAGTAAATTAAAATGTCATCCAAATATACGACCACAAACAGCCCCACCAGATGACGAAAAATGTCATTAACAAAATGTTGGAATACTGCTGGTGCAGTAGTCAGACCAAAAGGCATGACAAGGTTCTCATAATGTCCCTCCGGCGTGTTAAACGCCGTTTTCCACTCATCCCCCTTTTTTATCCTAATCAGATTATACGCCCCCCTGAGATCCAATTTAGAGAACCATTTGGCGCCAACAATTTGATTGAAGAGATCCGGAATCAGAGGGAGTGGATACGGATCTCGAACAGTAATCCGATTAAGTTCGCGGAAATCCAAGCAAGGGCGTAGGCCTCCATCTTTTTTCTTCACAAAGAAGAACCCCGCGGCCACTGGGGAAGATGAAGGTCTAATATGCCCTTTGGCCAGACTTTCCGAAATATAATCTTTCATAGCCTGCCTCTCAGGACCAGAAAGGTTATATAACCTAGCTTTAGGTAACTTAGCATCAGGAAGTAAATTAATAGAGCAGTCATACACGCGATGAGGAGGCAACTCCTGACACCCCTCCTCAGAGAACACATCCCCAAAGTCCTCCAAAAAAGGAGGCAAAGTACTAGGCACGACCGCACTGATGACTGTGTTCATGCAGTTACTTTTGCAAAACTCCCCCCATTGGCTTATATCTCTGGACTGCCAATTAATCACAGGGTTATGTTTAACCAACCAAGGAAGTCCCAACACAATAGGAGTAGGTAGACCCTCCAACACATAACAAGATAATAGTTCCCTATGTATTGCCCCTACCCGAAGGTCAATGTTATGAACCTCATGAACAAAGCTACCTTGGCCGAGAGGCCTGGCGTCAATGGAGAATATAGGGATCGGTTTGACCAATACACTCAGATGCATACCTTGAGCCTGAGCAAACTGAGCGTCAACCAGATTAGCCCCGGACCCACTATCAAGAAGAACAGAAAATCTCTCCACTCTCGTACCAACCACCACCTCCACTGGTACAAGGAACTGAGAAGAACTAGCGGACGAAATACATACTCCCAGGTTGTCGTCCACCACACAACCTGGGATTAACAGTTTTCCGGCGACTTTTTGCTCAACAAGGCACGGGATGGACATCCCCCAACAAAATGTCCCTCTTTCCCGCAGAAGAAACACCTTCTAGTCCTGCGGCGTACCGCCAATCCCCTCCTACGAAATGATGTCCCTCCCAACTGCATAGGCTCCTCCGAACAGACAAGGGGAACCTCAACATAAGGGACTTTAGTAGTAGGTGGAGTAACAACAGGGGGCGGAGTTACTTCGCACCTCTCCGGAGCCGTCTATCAGTACGGATAGCTAGGGCCATAGCAGCCTCCAGTGATGGAGGAGAATCATACTGAGCCAAAACGTCCTTTAATTTGTCAGAAAGCCCATGACAAAACTGGCTTCTAAGAGCTGGGTCATTCCACTGAGTATCTGTGGCCCATCTACGGAACTCAGAAGCAAATTCCTCCGCCGGACGATCTCCCTGCTGTATCTTACGTAATTTTGTCTCAGCAAGAGAGACCCGATCTGGGTCATCATATACCAAACCCAGGGCAGTAAAAAATCGATCTACTGACTGTAGAGCCGGGGATCCCGGAGGAAGGGAGAAGGCCCAGGATTGAGGGTCCCCTTGTAGGAGCGAGATAACAATTCCCACTCTCTGCTCTTCACTCCCTGATGATCGAGGCCGAAGCCGAAAATACAATTTACATGCTTCCCTGAAGGTAAAAAATTTGTCTCGCCCACCAGTGAACCTGTCCGGGAGAGCTACTTTAGGTTCAAATCTGGTTTGCTCCGAGGGAGACAAAACTTTGGACTTAATGTCCGTCAGCACCATGGATAATCCCTGCAACTGCAGAGCCAGCTGGGCTACTGGGTCCATGGCAACTGGGAATAATTTTATTGGCCAGTGAAAATGTCACGCGGTCTTATGATATGTGTACGATGTCAGTAAACTATTCTTAAAAGAACAACACTCTATACAACATATAGATTAGCAACATCAGCATGTAAATATAGAATAGATTTACCTGACACGATATCCGTTGAACTCAGGGTTAATCTTGAGGACTTGATACACTGTCACAGGAAAGAGGAGGACCGGGGGTCTAACCTGACCCTAAACTGGGGTCCTAACAAATCCCTCACCTTGGAGGTACTGATAATGGTTCAGAGGTCCAAGTCTCCAGCCTAACCCTGTCTCCTATCAGTCCCTGAACCCTGTAATCAGTCCTAAGAAGGATTCTGATTACCACCAAAGGGATATGGGCTGATCTCTGCTAAATACACAGATTAGACATATAAGACAGACTGGAGAAAACACAGACTTGCATACACACTCAAACACAGAAGGAACATAAATGATCTGGGATATTAAACTCTAAGCAAGGTGAGCTTAAAACAACTAAGGAGCTCTTTAACTTAAGTCTATACAGATACAATCCTATCTGTGGTCTGCATGAAGAATTTCACTGGCAACTCCCAACACAGACAACCAGAGATTTAAAGGAAACCAATCAACAAATAATTAATTGCAGCCGGGAGAAACTGCACCCAGTCCCAGAACTGAGCACAGACAGAATTAACTCCCTAACTGCCAAACACAAAGAAACAGCAACTCAGCTGTGAGAAGTCAGAATGTGCAACCGCGACGATCTTCGTGGCGATGCACACATGACAGTTCCGTCTGTCTGGTTATGTATTGTATTATTTCCATGCTGTGTATAATCTATTCTTTCATGCTCTCTGCTGTCACCTGGTGGCCCTTTCTGTATGGCAGCCTGTAACTAATTAATTCTGGTACATGCCTTTCACTTCCTGTGCTGAGGTCACTCCTTCTTCTTCCTGTTAGCAGCCATTTGCTTTGTTAGTTCTTTATGGGAGAGACACGATTTGCACCAAGCTGTGAAAGGCATCAGTTTTCGACCACCGCCCCACTCACTCCTGCTGGTCACACTTGCAGCCACACTTGGTGCTACGTATTGCTGCACCTCGTTTCACCTGCATTTCTGGAGAAGTTACTGTATACCAATCATAAGCTGTATGTCCAGATTTCCAAATAAACAAGTCAGGACTTCACAATCCCTGGTGTGCATCATCTCTCCGGACGCTGAACAGCACTGGTCATGTCTGCTCTGCATGAGGAAGCGGAAGGTAGGATAACTCTCCCAGCCCCATTCAACTTCACCTCCATTCGCCTCATGTGGGGACAGAACACCCACAGTTGGGCAAAGCATACTGCGCACGCGCGAGGGCCCTTTTTTAATGCGCACACGCGGAAACCCTATGTGAACGCAATAATAAGAAGAAGCAAGTGCATAGGGCAAGACAGGAGGGGGGAGGAGAATAAGCCCCACCCATCGGACCGGACCGCGGCTATTTGCATACATCAGAAGACAGATTAAAAAGGTATTTTTGCATCAAAGGTGGGGGGTCAAGGGCTATGAAAAGTACTACTAGAATACTTATGGTATGCACAATTGGGTGATATCTTTACCTGATATCACAAAAAATGGGTGACAGATTCCCTTTAAGTGGCATCTCTGCCTAATTCTTTCAAGTACCAAAACACTTCTCCTTAGTAATATATATATATCAATTTTTTTTAAAATGTCATTTTACACACTAAAAAAAGTTAAGATTCCGTTGCAAATTTAGAAGTAGATTATTCTTAACGACTGCATGACGCTGCATGGGAGATCTTTTTGGAAAAGTTTATTTTCTCCAAAACAGATATGAAATGTTTCTTTGTTTATCCGTAAAGAACTTGGATAGGGTAGCCAAAATATGCATGAAGTAGACATCAAGCAGTTGAAAGAAAACTATGTATAGATATAAATTGCTTCAGTGGGAAAAAGAGACAAACATTTTATAACAGTCACATCTGCAGTGCTGGTGTAAAACTAATGTGCTTAGAGGGTCTTCTCCATGAAGACCGCACCATTGAAAGGAAATTAAAATTAAAAACTACCTTCCGGTGAGCGGACTGCAAAGTATGTCCTACAGGGAATGGTTTAAGGATCTGGGAATGTTTAGCTTACAAAGAAGACTAAGAGGAGACTTAATAGCCATCTACAAATATCTGAGGGCTGTCACAGTGTAGAGGGATCATCCTTATTCTCATTTGCACATGGAAACACGAGAAGCAATGGAGTGAAACTGAAAGGGAGAAGATAAAGATTAGATATTAGAAGAAACTTTTTGACAGTGAGGGTGATCAATGAGTGGAACAGGCTGCCACGAGAGATGGTGAGTTCTCCTTCAATGGAAGTCTCAAAACAGAGGCTGGACAGACATCTCTTTTTTTTTTTTAGAGAGAGAGCCTTAAAGTTGACATCGGGCCACGTTCACATGTTCAGTATTTGGTCAGTGTTTTACATCAGTATTTGTAAACACCTACAGCCACAATCCAGATGTACACCAGCCTATATGCCTATATGCACCATAGTATAGACAAAGAACCCCAACATATAAAAGTGCAAGCCAAAATATAATAAAAGATAAACTTTATTAATACGTAAAAAGTGAATTAAACATACAGTAATATCGAGACATTACCGGTAGATAAAAAGAAACAGGGACACCTGGTAACCTGACTTGTTGAGAACAATAGGGGTATATGCAGAAAATAAAATTAGAGTATAAACATATACATAAGTCTGTGCATATATTTAGAAAGTAAGGCAAGGAGTGTTAAAAGGTCTAGTCCAAGTATGCCCTCCAAGACAACATATGTACACCCAGGTGATATAATAAATACTATTACTCGTACAAAGGCAAGTGACTCGTAGACTAAGCATTTCTATGCGAAACGCCTGTTGGGTGCTGTGGGCCCTTGGGCGATTCAGTATTTATTATATCACCTGGGTGTACATATGTTGTCTTGGAGGGCATACTTGGACAGGACCTTTTTTCCACTCTTTGCCTTACTTTCCAAACATATGCACATGCTTATATATATGTTTATACTGTAATTTTAGTTTCACCATATACCCCTATTGTTCTGAACTAGTCAGGTTACCAGGTGTCCCGGCTTCTTTTAATCTACCAGTGATGTCTCGATATTACTGTACGTTTAATTTTCTTTTTATGTATTACCGTAATTAAGTTTATCTTTGTATTATATTTCGGCTTGTACTTTTAGATGTTGGGATTCTTTATCAGTATTTGTAAGCCAAAATCAGGAGTGGAGCAATCAGAGGAAAAGTATAATAGAAACACGTCACCACTTCTGGATTTATCACCCACTCCTGGTTTTGGCTTACAAATACTGATGTAAAATACTGACCGAATACTGAACGTGTGAATGTGGACTTACACTCTACATAGCTGTCATCCTGCAGCTATTCCTTCCTGGCTCCCATACACATGTATGCTTAACTTGGCTGAATGTGCATGTATTCCTAATGGGAAGAAGGGAGTAAGCCACTGTCAGAAATCTCTGACTTTTGCATACCATGCCCGAGAACAAAAAATATTTATCTTCAAACGGACTTATCCGGTAGGGGAAGGCTGCGTGCCCACGATCAGGAATAGCAGATAGATAATAGATATATAGATAGATACATAAATACATAGATAGACAGATAGATAATAGATATTAGATAGATAGATATAAAAATATTATTCTTGAATGTTATGAAATGGTTGTTTGAAGACATCAGAAGCAACTTGTATTTTCTAAAGCGTTTTCTTTTAAAATAACATGATGCGACATAAACTAAAAGAGTGATATACAAATTCTCATTAAAGGGTTAGTCCCATCTTCATAAATGGGTATATTGTCGGATAGTGCTTGTAATCACAAGCAATTTTGCAATTTACTCCTTATTGAAATTTTCAGCCGTTCTTGAGATTAACACTTTTCTTTCCTGTTGTTTGCAGCTCATTGCCTCGGAGACCGACAATCGCTTCTAGACAGCAAAACATGGGCAGTGCTTACAAGCTCTTTTCTATCGTGCTTGTAAGAACTGTTTTGAAGATGACCAGAACCGCTGAAGTGAACTGTTACCTCAAAATCTCAGTAGTGCTCACAAGCTACACAGCAGAGGCGTTCGGTCTCCTAGGCAATAATTTGCAAACAAAAGTGTTTATATCTCAAGAACGGTTGCAAATTTTAAGAATCGGTAAATTGCAAAAATGCTTGTGTATACAAGCACTATTCAACAATCCATATATGAAGATGAGAATAACCCTTTAAAAGGAACTCCCCTTTCATAATGCCACTACAAAAAAAAAAAAAGAGCCCCATTTATTTCACAAGCTGACATTTCGTAAGGTGCATCACCCTCTGCGAGGCACAAGAAGTCACAAATTTGTCCACGTCTCTTCAACTCACTTCACTGTTTACCATCAGCTTCAGGCTGTCCATTGTGTTATCTGCTGTGTGTCAGTGTTTGTCCTGGCTTCTGCATGCAAATAATTCACCGTATTTTTATAATAATGTAACTTACATGATGGTTTCATATGGAAATACGCAATGATGTGCTTCTGATCTTAGGATTGAAGACCATTGTGGGGGCCCTGATCCAGTCGGTTAAGAAGCTTTCGGATGTGATGATTCTCACAGTGTTTTGTCTGAGTGTCTTTGCACTAATAGGACTGCAGCTATTTATGGGACACCTAAGGAATAAATGTTTACTTTGGCCGCCGCTCTACAATAATCACGGAATCAATATAACTTCCTATATCAACGGCACAATGGATGCAAACAGCACATTCTTCAACAGTACCTTTCCAGAGTTCAACTGGCAGGAATACGTTGAAGACGAATGTAAGCTAATGAATAATTTCTCGTTGACTGTATTGTGGTATGGTGAACGTGGGACACGGGAATAGATCGGAAATCTGGAAATTAAAATTTGCAATATATTTTTTAAAACTAGTCATTAGTTCATGTTTCTAAAATCAACTCAGAATTTTTCCAGATGGGTCAACACTCAACAACCGGCGGCATCCAGTAAATAGGGTATGTGCACACGTTAAGTATTTGCTGCATTTTTGTCTCGTTTTTTCCTGGCGCAGTATTGTTAGAAAAAGTTTACTCATTTCCTAGTACAAGCAAAGTGAGTGAGATTCCTGAAGTCTCATGCACAAGATGCATATTTTTTTTCTTGCAGATTTAAAGCAGTATCGAATCTGCAGAATATTGGCAACAATTTTCACCCATTCCAATGCATGGGAAAAAATGAGAATAAAAACCTCGGCAAAAATGAGTCAAAAACACATGCATTTTACGCAGTGTTTTTCCTGCCAACACATCAGTATTTGCTGCAGATTTTTCTGCTGCAAATTTTGAACGTGCGCACATACCCATAGACTATGTGCACAAAGAGTTTATTTTAGAAGTTTGTTTTTTGAAGCAGGTTTTGAAAAATTGCTTATAAAGCTTCTTATTATTTACTCCTGTTGTAAATCTATGTTTTTGTTCATATGTTCAGTGTTTTGAGCGTTTTTTCCCACTTTAGATTTTTCAAAATTTAAAGTGGGAAAAATCTTTCAAGATCACTGGTGGAATTAAAAAAAGGAAGTTCATGTGACTACTTTGAACAGCCCGCCTGGTGCAGTCCAATCCAAACTAGGCATTGTCCCATCAAAAGGCGGCAAAAAATGCTTCAGAGAAAAAATCTCTTACAAAACTCTTAGTGAAACTCTTCCAACCAACTTCAGAAAATTAAAAACTCCAAAAACTCCTCAAAGAAGGAGCATTTACTGAAGCCGTTTTCACTGGAAAAACACAAAAATCTCTGTCTACGTATAGCCCTTAGATGCCCTTAGATGCCCTTCTTGTTTCTGCCTCCTACACTGGGTGCCAGATGAGTGAAGTCATTTTGGCTAAATGTTTCTCCAGTAGATGCCCTACTTTAAAGATCTTCATTTATTGTGCAGGTTCCATGTATAGATTTTTTTGCTTTACCTTTCTGCAAATTTCAGTAAGGAGTCCAATTTTTCACAATTCAAATTCAATTGATTGTCACAATATGCTAAGAAAACCCCTGTCCAACTGCATACTACATTACATCCAGTGGATGGTCACAAATATAGACAGATATAGCAAAAGCAACTCAGGGCGGAGTATCACAAAGTCAAGATTCTTTTCAAAGACGGTCAATGTGTGTCACTCATCTCGGAACATGTCAAACCAAGAAGGCAAAGTTGCATTTTCAGACAGCACAGGAAAGCGGATGGTTTGGGAAAGTGGCAAGACAATGCCGCTAAGCCGAACTTTTAGTCGTTCAGGAGGACACTGCCCCCCAGCAAGCAGCAAGGAGGCAGCGGAGAGTTATGCTTCTGAAGAGTAATCATGAGAACCACACTTTAATGATAATGTGGAAGCCTGTGGTTCACAGATAACCCATATAGAAGACCACCATGCGGTTTGTTGATCTTAGACAAGGACTTTTCCCCATTCATAGCTTCAGATCTTGGAGAACACATTTCCTAATACTGCTTCTTGCTAGTAATTCACATTAGTGTTAGCCAAAATTTTAGAAACCTCCCTTCGTCAAACTTAGTATTGCTGCCGCTTATGAACCTGTCTATATTCAGAAGAAAAAGGGAAGATCAGCTCAGATTCATAATGCATGGAAATCTTGTATGGTCCCAGACAAAAGATATGGAAAAGATTCCAGCAATTGAATCCTTCAAAAATGAAAATGTATTCAAACATATAATATTAAAATCCCCAAAACTCCAAATTCAACATAAATGAAAACTCCAGGCGCGTTTTAGACACTGCCTTTTCTGAAATGCGTCTGACATTTTCATAGGTGTTGGATCTGTATGTTTTGGCTTTTAATGTATTTTGTTTTAATAATTGTATATTTTTTAAGGATTTGCGCGCTGGATTTTTTTTCATATCTGTTATCTCAATTCAGAACTCTCTCCTACCCAGTTTCAGCTTTATTCTCCCAGTTTCAGTCTTTGACCATGTTCACACTACTGTGCATATTACCGCCGCAATACTAGGACCCTCGATGCTTCTTAGTTTGGTTTGCATGAATGCAGCTTCATCATTGTCATCTGAGCAAGAACATGTTCTTGTCAACCTGTTGCACAAAACACATCATTTCACTTGTTAATCAGCGTTTTATTTGAAATCTCAACAAATATTAATCTATAAACACTAATGACTGTTACTTGCTTTTTACATGACTTCTCTAGTGCAGTTTTATAGGTGGTACTATGCTGAATAACTGGTAGTTACATCATGGTTTCATTTTTCATGTAATATACGGTCCTTTTGATCAGTAGATCTCTTCTTTATCTCAGGGGGAACACGTCTTTGAAATCTACATGTCATAATATGGAGAGGTGTAAACCCCTTTAATTTAGTTTTAATCTGCAAATACATAGAAACTGATGACAGACAATTTATTACAAATAGTTTAGAGTACCAAAAATATACTCTAAACATGTATTTTATTACTACGATTTTTTTTCTGGCTTTGATTATAACCTGGTGAAGTGATAAATTGCTAAGATATCCTGAGAATGAAGTGGTGGCAGCTTATGGCTGTGGCCTCTTTAATGATTTTCTTTCAGTGACTGGTTCCTGGACAGTCACTGAAAAGGTTGGGCAGCACACGGGAACCCCACTGTGCAGGAGAAACTTTGGAGACAGCCCAATGTTAAACACTCCTCCCATCAAAATGTGTATCCTCTCACTCATCATATTATATAGCACTGTGTACTTACAATTGCTCATTTGCCTTTCTACCCAGTTACTTCTTCTCTTTCCATTAGGTTTATGACATCACATGATTAAAAACTGACTAGCTGATTACTTCTAAGCTCTATGTCGAAACAGGAGGTCAATTTTTCCTGCGTGAGTCATGAGTCACTGTAAAAGTTCCTGATAGGAGGAGGAGGAACAACTGGGTCAGGAGTTTGAGTGAAATGATTAATGCAGGGAAAAGAGACTTCCTGTTTCTAAATAGAGCAAAGAAGAGAGAATAATTAACTGGGTAAAAAGGCAAAATGAGCAATAGTAAAATTGTAAGTGCACAGTGTTGTATAATATGATGATTGCAGTATATTTAAAGGATACAAACTTTGATGGGAGGAGGAGTGCTTCTTTAATTCACTGCTGTGGCCCTTAATTCTTAGGATGGATTCGACCCCTGATCTTAAAATAATCAGGGTAGAGCCTAATAATCAGCTGGAATTTAAACTATAAATTGCAAATTCACTGTGTACAATGGAATAACAGTAATTCAATCTCTCTTCTGCATTTTTCTGTTTCTGCAGCTCACTTATACAGGTTAGAAGGTTTTAGGGACTTTTTGCTCTGTGGCAACTCTTCAGATGCAGGGTAAGATTTTGTTTTGCAATCATTTTTAATGTTGGGTCATGAAATATTGCACTAACAATCCTTGACAATCCTTGTGATTGCACTGAAGTTAAAAAAGAAGCACCTCTTTTATTTTTCATTTCTAAACCTGTGTATTTGTTAATGCAGTGTTAGTGTATTAATATACTCACCGATCGCCGTCTTCTCCAGTATCCAGCTCCGTTCCGCTCCTCTTCTGAGTCATGTGATGGCTCTTCCAATTCTCCAGAGCACACAAGGGTTTATGTGTGACCTGGAAATGGCTTTTATAATGTAAGCCTATGAAGTGTCAGAACAAGGCTAAGTAGACTTATATTGTAAAAGTGACTTCCGACTAACGCATAGAACCAATAAAAATAAAACGGGAGTGCTTATTTAATGATTTTATATTTTCTCCAACTCAAGAATAATCCTTTATGGGGTTTTGTCCTTTAAGGAAAAAGACCTAAAATAACAAACAAGGGAGGTACAACCTCCCTGGGTTCAGCGCAGGTTCTGTGCCACTACTTGGGTCTTGTTTGTCTGCACCTATGATGTCACGACATCATCACCACTGCAGCTGATCATTGCAGACTTGTGAATCTGGCTTCAGGAGTGGCAGCAGCGTGACCACAAGAATGCTATTTGCATATATGCGGTCATGTGCTGACTAGATGTGCGTGAACTAGCTTCATGCAAGTGTATTGAGACCGGACAAGTCTAGTCAGAATGTGGCCAGAAGTGTGCAAATCAAATACTTGTGGTCACATGACCATCTTCTCCCGGCACTGTCACTGGAGACCCCCCCACTGAATGCAGTACACACGATGTAAGGATTCACAAATCTGCAGACACATAAAGCGTCCTAAGGCCAGATAACCCTTTCAACATTACCCTTGGTGATGGTGTTACCGGCCGCACCACTGCTGACCCACAATTTTCCCTTAATCAGAAGTCCTGGATTGCCTCCAAGGCTTGTAACCAGTCACTGAGCCCATGGAGGAGTGTGAAATCCCAATATAATAATGTCAAGTCTCTTACATATGTAATCTAATGCACAACATAATAGTCACTAAGGTGGTCTAAGGATATCTGGGGGAATGCAAACTATGTGGTGCCCACCATTGCTATCTTCAGGTCATTTAGTTGCTGTACGTGTGCATGACGCTCGTATCAAAGGTCACCATGGCCATTATTCTGATGTTTTAGAGTCAGTTGTAATTCGGCACAAGATTGCCATGTCAGCCTATATCCCCAATATGGGGCAATTAGCAACTGTCTCATGGGGTTTTTGCATACATGCTGAACTCGATGAACTTGTGTCTTCTTTCAACCTTAAAACTATTGAAACTGCATCTAGAACAAATACAAAATACAATAGGAATCCTATAATAGTGTAATTTTCATTTTCTGACTATCTACACCATGAATCAAATTTACCAGAAATCATAAATGCGCAGAATACATATTATTGTATGATTGTGGAAACTCATAGTTCTGATAATATTACCATATATATTTCCTGTCTGTTCCTTGTATACTTACATATGGATTTGCTTTTTTATTGCTTTGTTTAGTCAGTGTCCGGAAGGATACTTGTGCATTAAAATCGGAAGAAACCCTAACTACGGCTACACAAGTTTTGACACATTCAGCTGGGCTTTCTTATCCTTATTTCGGCTGATGACACAAGACTACTGGGAAAACTTATATCAACTGGTGAGTAGTCTGTTGATACAAGTGTTTTGTGTTTTACAGGAACCATAACTTGAAGTTCCTGGGAACCAATGTAAAATCTCCACCTACCAGGCGCAAGTTATGAAAGTGATCACACTACATCCCCCATACCGTACACTCTTGGGTATTACACTGTATAATACCAGAACTGATCATAAAACTCAAGAAAAGAAATATCTAAAAACAACTGATTATAATATGATGGGAGATTTTAGGCGAGTACAAAATATTATTTGGTATTCAACTTTAGGCCTATTGGGTTTTCCACAAGGCACCATTTTTTAGACCGACCAATTTGTACCTTTCAGACTAGCACTGTATAGTATAAATGAGCCAATCGATTTGCAGATCCTAGTCCAACAGCCAGGTGAGTAGTTCGTGGAAGATGGACAGGGGCCCTGCAAACTACCTCCTACCTGACCCCATGCCCGGCTGCTTTTTTGATAAGCCAGCATAGCGTGACGTCATCAATGCGGCATAACGCACGCACAACGTCGTGCCAGGCTGGCTAATCGAAAGAGGATACGAAAATAGGAAGTGGTTCACCAGACTCTGTGGCTTCTGGACCAGGGTCCTCCAATTTTATTCTCTCATCTCTAGTACAAAGGTTCCTACTAAAACTATAGTCAATAATAGTTACTTTGTACTTAAAAAATAATATAAAGTGTACAGCACTGATTGATTTCCGTGGTCCCTATTGAGCTACAAAAAATCCTTAAAAGGGGTATCTGGTTTATAAATTCAAATACACCAGTATCAGAAGTACCCACAATTACTGGCAAGATCAAAGAGTGATACGAGATAGCGTCTCTCACTTTGGAGGACCTGGTGTGCAATACATGGACAGGCCTTAGACCGGGCAATGCATAATTTCCACTATCGGATCACTGTATGGCACTTACTTACTGGGAAGATCCCCAACAGATTATATGTGATCACTTAGGACTCCAGCAATGGACTCCTTGTGACCTTCTCACCATCAATGGTCCTTTAAAACAATTTTAAAAAAAATAGCTGAAATCTATGTAGGAAATGGACAACCTCTTTAGCGCTATAATTTAGGAATAGCTTGCAAATTTAATAAGAGGAAATAACTATATACTTTCTACTTTAGACCCTACGAGCTGCTGGGAAAACCTACATGATCTTCTTCGTATTGGTGATCTTTCTTGGGCTCCTTCTATCTAGTGAACTTGATCTTGGCCGTTGTTGCTATGGCTTATGAAGAGCAGAACCAGGCAACTCTTGAAGAAGCCGAACAGAAGGAAGCCGAATTTCAGCAAATGTTGGAACAGCTTAAAAAGCAACAAGAAGAAGCTCAGGTACAAGATATATATCCAGCTGTGCGTTTCATATGGTAATAAGATAATTTGCAACGTTCCCAAACCACTAATTTGTTTAGCATCGAGCGTCCCATTGCTTGTACTATAACAAATACCAAGGGGAAAAACAAAGATAAAGTGTACCTTATTAAATTATAATAATTGTTATATTCCACAAATCTAGTGTTATTTTGGACAACTTTACATACACTGTACCGTTAACATCCTAACGCGGTATATACTGTCATAACTTTCTATCGTTTGCATCTATCAGGCCGCCGCCGCAGCAGCCCTAAATTTATCGAGGGAGTATAGTGAAGACGGCGGCTTTGGGCCCCTTTCTGAAAGTTCATCAGAAGTTTCCAAGCTGAGTACCAAAAGCGCCAAAGATCGGAAAAACAAAATAAGACAGAAGAAGCGTGGGGAGACGAAGAGAAAGGTGATGATGAAAAGTTTCCAAAGTCTGAATCTGACACCAGTATTAAGAGAAAAGGTTTCCGTTTCTCCATTGAAGGCAATCGTTTGACTTATGAAAACAAGTTTTCCTCGCCCCATCAGGTATAGTTTTAAAATGTTACCTGCTTTTAGCACTATTGTTAGTTTTGGGCCTACAGATTATATTTCCAATGCAACAACAGGGAAGGTCTGACATTATTTTTTTACATGGAAACTTTAATTGCAAGTTGCTATAAAGGAGGGAGACACACTGTCTGCAAAGAAAGTATCTCAGAGTGTACAGAGTGAACAGATTCCTGAAGTTTCATGCACTCCTGCACACATTGCTTATTTGTGACTTGCAGATTTGGTGCAGATTTAAATGTGCAGTATGTCAATTCTTTCAGAGTTTTGCCCATATCAATGAGTGGGAAAAAATCTGCACCAAAAATGCAATTAAAAAAAAAGAAATGAGGCAAAAATGTGCTTTTTTGCAGCTGTGTTTTCCTGCCAAAAGATGCAGAAATTTCTTCACCAAATACTTAACTTGTGCAACAAACCCTTAGGGTGTGTTTCCACCATCAGGATTTCTTCAGTAAATGCTGCGTGTTTGACGCTGTGCGCTGGCGCAGCGTCAAACACGCAGCGTCCAGATGTTACAGCAAAGTGGAGGGGATTTCAAGAAATCCCATCTCCACTATGCGTAAAAACACGCAGGCGGCAGACCTGCGTTAACGGACATGCGGCGCGTCTCTTTCAGATCGCAGCATGTCCTATTCCCTTGCGGCGACGCACCATCGTTGCAAGGGAAATAACAAAGGGCTATGCAGCGCTGCTGTGATTCCGGATGTGTTCAATGAGCACATCTGGATTCACCGCGCGTTCACTAGGGGGCGGGGCTTTGGGCGGAGCGGACTTTCCGCTCCGTCCAAAGCGCTGTGTTTCCTGATGGTGGAAACACAGCCTTATCTTTTAAAAACCGCAGCACTTTCTCATTGTGCCTTTCTGCGTTTGTTTTCCTATGTCTCCTTTCCTCCTCCCCTCTCCATAGAGTTTTATAGCAGCAGGCGTAATCTGATCCCTCACTGCAGACAGATGTGTAGACTGATCCCAGAGTAATTGATTAGAGCAGGAGACAATGAAAATGACTGGTGGGGAAAGAAACAGATTTTTCTAGTAAAATACATTACTAAGTTTGTTATCTTCACTTGTACAATTGATTTATGGGAAAAACTAAAGTGTAGTTACTATATAAGTGAAATTAAATGACTAACAGAAATTTCAAAAATATTTTTTTTTATTGTAAATAGTGATGAGCGAACGTGCTGGGATAAGGTGTTATCGGAGCATGATCCATTGCTAACCAAGTGTCTTCGGCGTGCTGGAATAATATGTTCGAGTCTCCATGGCTGCATGTCTTGCTGCTGTTCAACAGCCACAACACATATATGGATTGCTTGTTTTCGAGCTGTGAAACAAAAAAATCACAGTAAAGCAAACGTATAAAAATACTGTGTTGTAAAAAAGTAATAGTAGACAGCAAGTGTTGGTAAAAGATGATAAAACACAGGGTATTTGGTTGATACATTTTTTGCAAAAAATGTATACTGAGCCGCTCTACCAAACGTCAAGGTATACCCGTATCAGAGCAGTCCCTGACTAATGTATTTAATCCCTAACTGATGTATTTAAAAACCTGGTCATGTATATAGTACCTATATAAGCAGGATTCAGAAAGGTAATGTCAACAAGTGAAATACAAACATGCATGGCTCATGTGTTTGTATTTAACTTGTTTCTTGTTTCTGCAAGATCAGGGAGGTATTCCACCCTTCCTTTGTGAACCATGCACATAAAGGCCATTCTCCACATTGGACATTACCTTACTGAATCCTGCTCATATAGGTACTATACACATGACCAGGTTTTTAAATACATCAGTTAGGGATTAAATACAATAGTCAGGGACTGCTCTGATACGGGTATACCTTGACGTTTGGTAGAGCGGCTTAGTATACATTTTTTGCAAAAAACGTATCAACCAAATACTCTGTGTTTTATCATCTTTTTACCAGCACTTGCTGTCTACTGTTACTTTATTAGAACAGAGTATTTTTATACGTTTGTTTTACTGTGCTTTTTTGTGTTTCAGTTTTCTGGTGATGTGAACAATGTCCTTACAGGCTTGTTCACTGTGTGCATGTTTGTGTTTGTTTTTGAGCGCACCAAAGACACTCCGTTAGCACACGAGCATGCTCAGATGACGCCTTATCCGAGCACGTTCGCTCATGACTAATTGTAAAACATAAGATATAAAGTGATTTTTTTTACCATGACCTCTTTAATACCTTGCATGTGGTTCACCAAAAGTGCCAGTTGCTATACATTGTTTTTCCTGATTAGTACTATTAGTCTCATTTTAATACAAAGATAAGACAAACTAACTAGCTTCCTCCAAGTTCTCCTGTGCATACCCATTCACGTAAAGGATTTGTCCAGCCTCTCTCTATTTTTTCAAACCAGGACCAATATATGGTGTAAAGAAAAACTTTTACACCTTTCAATCCACCACTACCCCTACACACCATTGCAATGACTCCCTCTCATGCTTCCTCTTCCTGTGGTCGCTTATGGAGTGCTGCAGCCAATCTTTGCCTGCTGTGGTCACATTTCCATCTGATCTAGAAGAAGAGGCTCAAAGACTGATAGAGGACATGGCTTGACCTGATATAAATAAAAAAATAAAAAAATAAAAGATTTGATAACCCTTGAAGACTGGCATTACACGTGCTGTTTTTGATTCTTTTTTTGAGCTAGACACAGATGTGAATCCAATAGAAGGAAGGTAAAGGGAGACTGATAGTACTCCTTTCCTTGCATTCACTCATGTGTAAGAAGCAAAAACTAACATGTATTTCTGTTTTTCCCTTACTTTTTCGTTACAGTCATTGCTGAGCATTCGCGGATCTCTGTTTTCTCCAAGACGCAACAGTAGAGCCAGCCTGTTCAGCTTTAGAAACCGTGCAAAAGACATGGGCTCAGAAAACGATTTTGCCGATGACGAACACAGCACATTTGAAGACAATGAAAGCAGGAGAGGCTCCTTGTTTGTACCGCACAGACATGTGGAAAGGCGGAACAGTAACATTAGCCAGACTAGCAAGACATCGAAGATTATACCAATGCTCCCAGCCAACGGCAAGATGCACAGCACCGTGGACTGCAACGGAGTGGTCTCTCTGCTTGGTGGTCCATCCGTTACGACATCGCCTGTTGGATTACTCCTGCCAGAGGTGATAATTGATAAACCAACTTCTGATGACAATGTAAGGAAGATTTAACTAGTCTAGGCATAGTGGTGCCTTAATACCACAAATCTTTTATCTTCTCAACTGGATCTAGAGACAACTCTGGATCGATCTAGTTGTTTCAGAGTTGTAGTGATTTTTTTTTTCTTACTTTGACTTTTTTTTACGTCAATTGAATTTATGTCTGTCCCAGCCCTAGAAATCATAGCTGAGGGCTGATTCCAGGGAACAGACGATAATATATGGTTGGCAGTAGCAAGAAATAGTCATTCAAACATAGTTATCTCCTCAATGTATTTGATTTAAGGGATTACGGAAAATTTTATTTACACATTTTCATATTAAAGCCTACTTTCTAAGACACTTTGAATGATACAAATACCGTTTAATCACTCTGCATATAGTTGTTATCCCCACAAATATTTTCCCTTTTCTTTTCCATTATTTATTGCTTTGGCTATTAATTGTGCATTTTGGCTTTTTTCACAATAGTGTCACGGCTTTCATTCATAAGAGTCATGCCAGATCCATGCTAGTGTGAACAGAGCTTTTGTCTGCTGCCCGATCCTCCCAAGCCGCTTACATCACTGATAATGAGTGTCTAAAGATGGGCAAATATCATAGCAGATATTTTATGAGCAATTATTATTAATTCTCATGTTCAGTCTTTGAGATACTACTATGTAACACTAGCATCACTGAATGGAACGATCAGTTTCTTGTAAAATATGTCAAAATGTACATGGAATAGAGAGGTGGCCAATCATTAAGATAGGGCCAGAATGGGCACAGCTAGAGTAGGCCCAGACATGACAAGGATTTGAAAGAAGAAGGCTAGGTAAGAGTTAACTGCTAGTTTGGCACGTACACCAAAACTGGTCAGTTAGAGGGTGTGGGTCAGAGGTCAGGTCACATGGAGTGGGTTTGGGCCAAGATTGGTTAATTTAGTTATAGGGGGTGTGGTATCTTAGGGTACCTTATAAGAAGAAGAGGATCCTGGGGGCTTGGCTGTCCCCGCTTCTCCTCGTGTGACATCATCAAGGTCAATCGCAGTCAGTCTCCCAGCACCGAGTGATTACATGACTCGGTGCTAGGAAATGATGGTTGGTGAGGAGGCTGCAGCCAAGGAGTGGAGGGTCCAATGTCAGCACTCAGATTGATGCCAAGGCGTGGGGTGAGCCCCTCATGCAGTCATCATCTTCATCGGCCACTTCTCCTTGGATCAAACCTCGGACTGCAGGGAGGCATCGGAGGAAAATGGCAACAACCATTTCCATGCCAGTGGGGGAGTAAGTGAATGTATTGGCCCCTTGCACGTTTCTGAACAGATTAACCTTTTGTCATCTGAGGCTGATGACAACCAAGAAGACAGCAATGGGGAAGATGAAGTACAATGCCCCCATTCCTGTTTAAAGGCTATTCCGGATTCCACCCAGAGTTTGCCTTAGCCTGGTGAGAACCCTTTTGTATGTTTGTGTTGGTATGGTGCCTCCCCTAACGTGTCTAATGTGCATGGTTTAGAGGAGCGTTTGTCGTTCTGGGAATTCGGTTAGAGTACAAGGTTTTGATGATATTTGCGGGGCAGTTTTTGGCTGGTTTAGGGGTGTGATGTCTCATTTTACCCCACAGCTGGTAGGTCAGGTTAACCCAGTTAGTGCTTTGGGTCAGAGGCAGAGGTAATAAATCATCCATCTCCCAGGGTTTGGTACCTAGTATGTTAGTTTCGGGTACGTTAGTTCCTGGTACATTAGCTTCTGGATCAGCTTTTTCTAGGATGGTTGCCTCCATGGGGTCTGCAGACCCCGGGATCAGGTTAGATGAGCTGCTCATGGAGAGGTATATGTCTGTTTTGATGGCCCTTTGGTGGCTCATGTAAAACAGGAAACTAGGGAAAAAAATTGGAAGGACAAGTATATGAAAATTATTTTCTTTACTCCCCTTGGCGAAATTTAATTTGGTAAAGTAAAACCCGATGAAAGTAAGAAAGAGGAGGAAGAAAAAAGGAAGTTTCAGTTAATACTGTATATATTTTCAACCTGGCTGCAATCTTTCGATTTTAGCCAGTGTGGTCTGAGAAAAGGCCCCTCAGAATTGTTTGCTGTTATTTTGCTATATGGACTCTACAGGTGAAGCTTATAGGATTTTTGGTGGCACTGCCTGGCTTCATTTACGACACTCAGTTTCGGCAGCAAAAGGCTGTTAGACCAGGCTTACAATGGGACCATAAGGATATTGAATTATGTATTTGCCTTATGGTCACTGCCCATTCTGCTCCACAGCCTTTTCATTCTGGAGACAGGGGTTCTCAGGGCACAAGCTGTTGCTTTAAACATGTGTGCTCTTTTTGCAGCGGGAACCATGCCCAATCAAAATGTTTCAAGAAATCAAAGGGACATTCCGATGACGTTAACCAGAAAGGGGTTGACACCAGAAGGAATCAAGGCGATGCTGCCATTTCTAAGGGTTTATCTGGATAGATTGGCATCAGAATTGTTAGAGGATGGTTATAGGTTTGGTTTTAAGATACCTTTTGTGTTGGATACACGTTTTTTCACCCAAATAACCTTGATAATGTACATAATTTATCGTACCCTGCATGTCAACAGTAAATGATGGGATCAGTGATGATGTATGCACTGTGTCATTTGTTTAATTTGATAAGATGTTATGGAGATGCGGGCACGGGGCTTTCATGGTGAAGACAGACATTGAAGCCGCCTTTTGCCTTTTACCGGTATATTTAGATTGCTTTCAATGACAAATTTTATGTGGATTGCTGTTTGCCAATGGGTTGCTCTATTTCATGTTCGCTTTCAGAAGGATCGATTACGTTCACTGGCTTCAGGCGCAGAGCAGTGTGCCACCCCCTGCCCAGATCATCTATGGAGCCTGGCCTTCAGGTTGCTTGGGAGTTAATGTTAGAGTTGGTATGGAAAGCCACCAGGATGGCTTACGACTCGATCTGGAGAGAATAGTTAGGTTTTTGTAACGGTTGGGTAGTGATGGAATGAGTGGTGATCTTTTGCCGCTGCGTCTATACTTTATCGGGGATTGTTTCTCATGAAAAGTGTCTAGTTCTGGGGTATTGAAAAAGATGGGAGGTCTGTAGTTTTGGTTTAGAATGCTAAGCATTACTAATGTTTCGAAGGTTTTCATGTTTCAGGGGACTTTAAAGGGTTACAAAATATTTTTCGTAGTTCAAGATAAAAGGTGGCCGATTTCTTTTGCTTTTTTAGGCAGTTTAAGTAGTGGTTTAAAAATGGTCTGTTTATATGAGTTTGAGGAATTCTTATTTGGTGCAGCTTTCTCTTTTGTTTTTTTGGCGCCTTCAGGATCATCGAATTAGTAGCCATACTGTGGTATCCCAAGAAGGCTTGAATTGCAGGATGTGTTGTGCTTAGAGAATCGTGTGGTACCCTGCGTTGTTCAAAAATGGATCAGTCCAGAAAAGGAAAACAAGTGGTCTTATTCAGGGTACATGGTTTCATGATGTGTCTTGTTCAAAGCGTTTGATTGTATTTGGCTCATAGGTCCAAGATGGTGCATGGTGTCTTTTTTGATTCATGAGGACAGTAAGGACCTCTCTAAATGTCAATTTGTTGCAGTCTTTTGTAAAATAGTAGGCATGTTAGGGTTGAATTTTACAGAGTTTGCATCCCACTCTTTTATAATCAGGGCTGCTACAGAAGCAGCAAGATGGAGTTTAATTGAAACTGTGTTCAACCAGATTGGCTGTTGGGAGTCGAGTAGATATAAATCTCATGTTCATCTGCATATGTGAGAAGTTAATTAGCATTACAGCTGTTAGTCAAGTTTTATGTTCTAATTGTTTCCTTCCCCCTCCTGCAGATTCAGATATATGCTTTATTTGGATTATGGGTCACTTGTTTGTATACTGGGGAGCTATAAGAGCGGACCCATGATCTAAGGGTAGATTACTGGGACTTGGCAGGAACAAGGTGAGAATACGTTGGATCGGAGTTTGAGAGTTGTTATGGAGGGGGAGTTCTCCCCCATTTGCATTATTATTCTAAATTGGATTGGGCCCTGGATGTCCTGGTTTTACACATTGGAAGTAATGATCTCGGAATCAGGTTATCCAGTAACTTGATTAGAAATACTAAATTTGACTTTCTGCGCCATCAGTCATTATTTTCAAAGGTCATTCTGATATGGTCAGAGATGTCAGCCCGTCTCATCTGGTGCAACACACGTTCGGTGGATAAGATCACACGCCTCTTTCAGGGGCCTGTGAACAGGACAGTGTCTAGTTTTATTATCAGGAATGGCTGACTAGTCGTGTGCCACAGAGCACTGGAGGTTGTGGATCCGGATTTCCTCAGAAAGTATGGGGTACATTTAAATTAGCTGGGCTTGAACCTCTGGTCCTTGGACCTAAGGGAAGGTATGGAGAAGGCGGTTAAGGTTTGGTGCGACTCTCTGGCACAATTCTTTTGCACCATCTTCTTTTGGAGTTGAGTAGATCAGGGATGGCATTGGATAATGGGGTCAGGATACCAACGGAGGTATGGTGACCCCTCAGTATTATGTGTGGTTTGTTCCTGCTGCAACAGTTTCCAGGGAACACGAAATTGTTATTTGGGCAGTACCATGTTGGTTTGTCAACCCCGAATTGGAGTGGTGGGACTGAGCATTGTTGTGTTCAATGTTATCCAGTGTTGGTAGGCCATCCAGGATTTCCCCAGGAAATTAATGGTGTTTTATTTTTTTTCATATACTTGTTGTTTTAATAAAGGCTGCTGTTGCCATATATATTCCATAATCACTCAGCATTATGTTATTTATTGATGCCATAGGCACTTTTCAATACCCTAGTCATGACCTCCCCATGCATGCTGTATCCACGTTCACTTTACATCTGCTAAGATCTCTAGGAATCTGTATTCACTGTCAGCTCTCCTTATGATATTTAAGTTATGACGGTCAATGTGGAGCCGACAATGTGGAAAGAGATAAGGAAGCAGATCAGGTGACGAGGGTGCTCTACCAGCTATATCATCGACATTCCATGTGCCTTCATCCAATGCTCTGTATAGTCTCTTATCATGGAGGCATTCTTCCATATAAGCATTGATTTTTGGAATCCTTTAGAAAAAATATATGTATGCCTCCATATGAAATCAAAGGCATAAGGCAGTACAGTAGGGTCCCATAAAAGTCTGCAGGTGCCTTATTAAAGCTCTGTACAACTCAAAGTATGTAAAGAGTTTTAAGATGCCTAACATGTGAGACCCAACTGATCCAATAAATATTTACTCCTGTAAGAGTTGACCGAGTATTAATTTGATATAAAGCATGAGATCCATGTCAACTTTACCAAAATATTTACAGTATACTGAAAACATGTATTTTACCAGGTTTCCATTACTATCAAATTGTTAAATCTGCTTTAGCTGTTAGCATTATTTTTGTAAAAAGAGCCAAATGTGGTTTATCCTCCATGCTGGTAGGCAATGAAGATCCAAATGGAAGTATAATAAAGGATTGTACTGCACCAAGAATGTGGGGTGATCTCTTAAAGTGAGATCTTAGTGATTGCCTGTTCCTGACCTAATAAATAGCCAAGTGCTAGCTTAAAAGAGACACATCGAACACAGAGTTAGATGTACACTCCTTTCTCAGCAAAGGCTTGCACACAACTGCACTTTATTTTCAGGACAAAGAACTGTACAACAGACAGGAAAAGGGCATCACACAATCTTCTTACCAGCCAGTGTAAGTCTATGATAGGTCGATGCCAACTCCACTTTCATATATTGCGTCTTGGTGTATTTCAGTGTGTCTCAACTTTGACATTCCAAACATACCTTCCTGGGTGGTTCCAGGACACAGACGCCATGTTGCTGCACCATATCTGAACTGACTTATATAGGGTTTAATAATTGATTTCATTAGCCATTCTCTCCTTCACAATTCTTCCATTTGGATCTTCATTGCCTACCAGCAGATGGATAAACAAAATTTGGCTCCTTTGTTTTTTCCTCTTTCCTGGTCAGAAGACCGGTGTATTTGCGGCAGCTGTTTTCATGCGTATTCATGGTTGTGTGTCACACAACCTTATTAGGTTAGCATATACATCATTTACATAATTGTTATTGTCAGATAAGACCCTATTTGTGCTTTTTTGCTCCTAGTTTCTACTATACCATTATTTTTGTAGCTTTTTTCGAGTGTATAAAGAGGAACTAAAACCATCTGTACGAAAAGTTGAGATTTATCTACTATGTCTATGCATGAGAAAGGCTATCCAGACATCGTGACCTGACCTTCGGGATAGAGGGTGTCACAATCAATTCACACAGTCTACGTTCGGTGTAGTTTCCACTTCAAAATGGTCCTTCCTCTCTAGTATCACCTGTAGGTAACTATTGTAGGAGCCAAGGTTTGACACCTTAAAAAGCCTCGAAACATTACAAGTAAATTCAGCCAAACCAGAACTGATGTCCCTTGTCACCTTCCAAGGCTTTGTTAATGGGTTGGATATTAGGGTGACGCTACCGAGACAGATTTTTGTATACTTGGCTGTTGACTGTAAGACTCCCTACTCTTACAGAATTTTCGCAAACTTTTCACCCCAATTATATGCAGTTTGAAGGTTGAGCTGTGATAATTAAAATCTACTACATTCTCTCATTGTGTATTGGTAGATTTCTTGTGGAAAGTCCACAGATTTTACTCCCACCCCACGTAAAGTAATTGGTAATATTGCAGAATTTAGGCAAGTGGGAACCCAATCATCTGGACCTGCCACTGAGTTTGGTGGGATTGGCTGATGATTTAATGTGAATGGGAGCCACGATGACAAATGATCGGTAATGATGAGAAACAAAAACGGCATGTTAGTTTTTAACATTCGTGATCCTTTGTTGACAATTTTGAAAAATCACTGCTAGAAGTATATCAGCAGCAACTTTTTGCCTTCCCCATGAAATAAACTTGCAGGCTGAACTTTTCTGAGCATGAATGATTACCGTGAATTCAGGAAACACACAGAACTGTGCAAAAGTTTTAAGCAGGTGTGGAAAATATGCTAGAAAGTAAGAATGCTTTCAAAATTAAAAGTGTTAATAGTTTATTTTTATCAATCAACAAAATGCAAAAGGAATGAATAAAAGAGAAATCTAAATCAAATCAATATTTGGTGCGATCGCCTTTTGCTTTCAAAACAGCATCAATTCCTTCTGCTACGCTCTCACACAGTTTTTGAAGGAACTCGGCAAGAAGTTGTTCCAGTTTAGAGAACGAACCACAGATCTTCTGTGGGTGTCGCTTGTGCAAATCCTTCCGTCCCTTCTTTTAATCCCAGACAGACCCGATGATGTTGGCTCTATGGGACCATATTATTACTTCCATGACTTCTTTATTCTTCTTTACCGTTAAATGACATTGGCTGTATATTTGGGACTCATAATCATGCTAAGGAAAAAATTTTGAAATTTTTGCCTGGGAGAGACCTGGCTGATGCAGTATAACTACCTTGTGTCTTGGTACTGTGCTTAGTCTTGCCATATAAGAGACGTGTGACATGAAACTGTCTTCAGCAATCTCTCCTTTGTAGCAGAATATGGCTGTTCCTCACAAAGTTTTAAACTTCCTACACAGCTGTTTCTGTTTCAGTTTTTTTCTTGTATTTCAACCTATATATATAAATGATGATCAAATGATCATTTTTACCCCCTGTTTGGTATAATTGCTTACTCATAAACCAGAATATAATCCTACAAAATCCCTGACTATGTGCAAGTGTACGTACAAGAACTAATGCTGCTATGAAGGAACAGGGCTGTCACACTAAATATTGATTTGATGTTGATTACTCTTTAGTTTATTCACTTTATATTTTGCTACTTGCTAAAAAATAAACTGTTAACGAACACTTCTATTTTCCAAAGCATTTTTACTTTGCAGTATTTTTTCCACACCTGCCTAAAACTTTTACACAGTAATGTAGATGTCAGAAAAATGAGTGCTTAGCTAACTAATCTGTTAAATAAATTCTAAATATGATCTCTTTTAGGCATTAATAAGAGGAAAAAATAGGCTTTAATTCCATTTTATGACATATCAGCTAAAATTATACTTATACACAACATTTAATAAGGTTTTACAATAGATATTATGTGTGTGTGGAGAAAGCCCCCTTAGGGAAAATCAAAGGGTCATTTTCTATGGTTGTAGCTAATTGCTCATTTTTGCTTTATTGTTGCTGAGCAGCTGCTTCATTTTAGACTAAACTAGATGCTGTCATGTCTCACGTTGTGTAAAGCGAAATATCCAGATCTCATACCTGATGGTCATCAATGGCAAGCGCAGGATTTACATCAGATCTGACACCAGATTTCACAATGCAAACTATATGCCAGATTAAAGAGATCTATTAGACCCTAGGGAGCTAGTGTACTTACAGTCATGGCCAAAAGTTTTGAGAATGACACAAATATACATTTTTACAAAGTCTACTGCTTCACTTTTTCTAATGGCAATTTGCATATACTCCAGAATGTTATAAAGAGTGATCAGCTTAACAGCAATTACTTACAAAGTCAATATTTGGCTAGAAAATGAACTTTATCCCCCAAAACACATTTCAACATCATTGCAGCCCTGCCTTAAAAGGACCAGCTAACCTCTTTTCAGTGATTGCTCCATTAACACAGGTGTGGGTGTTGATGAGGACATGGCTGGAGATCAATCTGTCATGATTAAGTAAGAATGACACCACTGGACACTTTAAAAGGAGGCTGGTGCTTGACATCATTGTTTCTCTTCTGTTAACCATGGTTATCTCTAAAGAAACACGTGCAGTCATCATTGCAATGCACAAAAATGGCCTAACAGGGAAGAGTATCGCAGCTAGAAAGATTGCACCTCAGTCAACAATCTATCGCTTCATCAAGAACTTCAAGGAGAGAGGTTCCATTGTTGCCAAAAAGGCTTCAGGGCGCCCAAGAAAGACCAGCAAGCGCCAGGACCGTCTCTTAAAAGTGTTTCAGCTGCAGGATCGGGCTACCAGCAGTGCAGAGCTTGCTCAGGAATGGCAGCAGGCAGGTGTGAGTGCATCTGCACGCACTGTGAGGCGGAGACTCTTGGAGCAAGGCCTGGTCTCAAGGAGGGCAGCAAAGAAGCCACTTCTCTCCAGAAAAAACATCATGGACAAACTGATATTCTGCAAAACGTACAGGCAGTGGACTGCTGAGGACTGGGGTAAAGTTATTTTCTCTGATGAATCCCCTTTTTGATTTTTTGGGACATCAGGAAAACGCCTCATTCGGAGAAGACAAGGTGAGCGCTACCACCAGTTTTGTCTCATGCCAACTGTTAAGCATCCTGAAACCATTCATGTGTGGGGTTGCTTCTCAGCCAAGGGAATCGGCTCTCTCACAGTCTTGCCTAAAAACACAGCCATGAATAAAGAATGGTACCAGAATGTCCTCCAAGAGCAACTTCTCCCAACCCTCCAAGAGCAGTTTGGCGATCAACAATGCCTTTTCCAGCATGATGGAGCACCTTGCCATAAAGCAAAGGTGATAACTAAATGGCTCAGGGAACAAAACATAGAGATTTTGGGTCCATGGCCTGGAAACTCCCCAGATCTTAATCCCATTGAGAACTTGTGGTCAATCATCAAGAGACGGGTGGACAAACAAAAACCTAAAAATTCTGACAAAATGAAAGCATTGATTGTGCAAGAATGGACTGCTATCAGTCAGGATTTGGTCCAGAAGTTGATTGAGAGCATGCCAGGGAGAATTGCAGAGGTTCTGAAGAAGAAGGGTCAACACTGCAAATATTGACTTGCTGCATTAACTCATTCTAACTGTCAATATAAGCTTTTGTTACTCATATGTTTGCAATTATTATATTTCTGTCTGTGATAAAAACATCTGTCAAACACACATAAAAACCAGAGGGCAGCAGATCATGTGAAAATATAATATTTGTGTCATTCTCAAAACTTTTGGCCATGACTGTACTTTAAGAATCCATGTCAGAATGGCTATATAATCCTTGCAATATGACTTAGGATAAAAGCCAAACCAGAATCTCAATTTGCAGACACTGTGTTTTTGGGATGTTGCCCCTCATCTGTGTAAAGTAAGAGATCTGATTTGGCTGAGTGAGAGGCTCTGGACTGGGGTCTAAGTTTCTCCTTGTGGAGAGTGACGAACCAAGTCTGGCATGTCAGAGTGAGGAGACTTGTAAGCCATGCATGCTCTTCAGAGAGGAAGAGGACTAGAACTCTAGCGCCACCTATTGGAAGCAGCGATCCTAAAACTCAATATTGACTCTTTAACGAGCCTTGTCACATGACTTAGGACAAAAGCCAAACCAGAATCTCAATTTGAAGACACATTGTTTTGGGGTGTTGCGCCTCATATTGTGTTATCCGAGCATGCTCGGGTGTTATTTGACTATCTTGGGCGTGCTTGAATAATATGTGTGAGTCTCCATGGCTGCTGTTAGACAATTATCCAGTTTTTTTTTCTTTTTTCTCAATTATACAGCTATTCTGACATAGAATTTCATAGTAAGTACACAAGAATGTCATAGTAAGTACACCAGCCCCATTAGCTCAAAGATATTTATTTAATAATACATGCAGTTTTGTGCTATGAAGAATAGTAACCGATCCAATGTTAGGTATACTTTTCCCTCGATGCTACAGTTTCACATTTCAGAATTGTTTTCGCCCAACTTAAGAAATTATATATCGACATCAAACCAATATTCTTACACGTGTCGTCACTGTTATCTCGTTAACCCTTTCCTCCTCGGAATGTGGTACCAGAGAGAATAAGACACAGACCAAAAGTATGCGTCAATAAGCTCTGCCCTTTATTGCTAACGAAGGGATTTATATACACCCCTGAAGCAGGAAGCGGAATTACCATATATGGCAGTTAATACAACTTATCACTAAAACATAAAATACTGGTTTTACCTTGAACACTCCATCCTTCCCTTTAGCTCCTTTAGCTCCCAGCACAGAGTGTCTTTTCAACTCAGGCGGGGGGGGTATATTATCTCAAAGGAAGGAACATTCTTATCTTGGCTTCTAGTATACATCAGCTTGTCTGACAAGAACCAAGGCCTCTAGTTAAAAAGAAAAATGCTGGTTCAGCTATAACATTCCCTCCTTTTGTTCCTTCATTTGATCAATACACATCTTCATACCTCCTCTGTGTCCTAGTACATCGTTTAATACACAGCAAACAAATTTTAAAAACTAAATAGATAGCAAGACATATCAATAAAACCTGTAGGCCAGCTTGTATTATCCCAGTCAGCCATTCCCCTATGCCTTTGAACCAATTTGCGGGGTTAAGAAAGGAGAAGGTATTTGCCCACCATGAATCTTGATTCTCATCATATAGTTTCCTTAACTTTATGACATCCTCTAGCTTATGTTTAAGGGTTAAAACACTAGAATTATCAATATAATGACAACATGCAGGTCCAATAATCTGGCACATCCCTCCTTGAGCTGCAGTCAGGTAATCTAACACGAGGGTATGTTGGTTAGTAACAATAATTAGCTGGTTCTGTACTGCAAGGGACCCATTGATGATATCTAAAATATCCCATATTTGATCATCTAGGTAGTCTGTGGATTCTACCAACTTATCCCACGTCTGAGTTATCATAGGGTAGATAAATAATGCACTGAAAAATGTATTTGCTATCCCCATCTCCACTATGTGTGGTCTCCCATTTGGGCGAGGTCTATTGTCTGCAGATCGTTTATGTAGTGTATATTTTGGAATAGACAATGGATTTAATCTATCTGGAGTGATGAGATAGGTGGCTGGTGTCAATCTAGCTAGGGTGCATTTCCGGTGACTCCTACTGGAAGCCACTTAAGTGCCCTTGTCCCCACATACCCAATACATTGATGGTGGAAGGTTCCATATAGCTGAATGCTGTAATACTAATCGGTGTGCCAAATCTATAAACTTTGAAATATTACTCATCATGCACCATCCGGGCTTTTGTCCTAGTGGGGAGCAGTATCCTGCGGTAGGTTCTCCGCAGGTGGGAGTGTTCTTCTGATATCCTTCATCTTCATTACACCTCAGGTTACCTGGTTTGTTAGCACAAGTTTCATCATTCCCATTCTCAAAGAAAACATTATTTTTCCCATTTATCCGTGTGTAGGTATTGTTCTAATAGGGAGGGTTTGAAAACATCTAAGCTTCCTGTAGTGACCCCAAAACTTATCTTTAACCCCTGTGTCGGTATTTCTCCCAAAGAGGTTATACTAGTTCTATTTCTGGGTGCCCATGCCCCACCTTTAAAAGATAGATACAGTCTTGGAATTATCTGTCCTGTTAGATTTCCTGCCACCATGGAAAATCAGTCCAACCCACTACCGGTATTCCTACCGTAGTGTTCCAAAGTTTTTGAGTGGCATTGTTGCTTAATGTGTCTGAGCAGTTACCCCAAGAGTTAATTTCTTCCCACGAGACTGGGACTGCAAGAAATGGTAGACTGGTGGATGTCACCGGCGCATGTGTACAAATCCAACAGTTTGCAACCTTTTGGTTTTGTTCTTTCAGTCCATCCACTAAAGCTAAGTGGTGTCTAATGAACCTGTTATCATCCCCATCTACACGGCTAAGTCTGTTCCAAGCATCTGTTACTGCAAGGATGCAAGCAAATGTCATTAGTAGCATCATTCCTCTTCTGGAGGCTCTCCAAGGATCTTCTTACAATGAGATGCGTGGATCCAAGTTTCCTTGCCTTGTAGCTTGACTGCGGTACTTGTCGTCAGTAGAACTTGAAAAGGTCCATCAAATCTCGGATCCAGACTCTTTCTCACGTGTCTTTTAATGACTACCCAGTCTCCAGGCTGAAGGCTGTAACTCCAGGATCCTGGTTCGGATCTGGAAGAGAACTGATGACATTATCATGTACTTTCTTAAGTCTTTTATGCAAATCCCTTACATATGAGCTTAATACATGGTTACTCATTTCCAGTGCTTGGGGAAAGAAACATCCTAAGCTAGGCACTTTGCCAAATAGTACTTCATATGGAGAAAGTCCAGTTTTCCTATTTGGAGTGTACCTTACTGAGTATAGGGCTAATGGTAAACATTCAGGCCAAGATTTCCCTGTTTCAGCCATGGCCTTTTGGATTTTTAACTTCAATGTCCCATTTAGTCTTTCTACTTTTCCACTGCTTTGTGGATTATATGGGGTGTGGAAAGCTTGTTGAATTCCCAGAGCTGTCAAGACTTCATTCATTATTTCACCTGTGAAATGTGTACCTCTGTCACTTTCGATCACCTCTGGTACTCCATACCTGCACACCACCTCCGCAAGCAGCTTCTTTGCGGTTGCCGCAGCCGTAGCCTTGGCAATTGGGAAAGCCTCCGGCCAACCTGAGAATAAATCAAAACACACCAACACGTACTCCCATGACCCTGTTATTTGACTATCTTGGGCGTGCTTGAATAATATGAGTCTCCATGGCTGCTGTTAGACAATTATCCAGCTTTTTTTTCTTTTTTTCTCAATTATACAGCTATTCTGATATAGAATTTCATAGTAAGTACACAAGAATGTCATAGTAAGTACACCAGCCCCATTAGCTCAAAGATATTTATTTAATAATACATGCAGTTTTGGCAGCTGAATATAATCAATCTGCAGTCTCTGGAAAGGATAGAGGGGCCGAGGGGTGTGTTTGGGTGGTGTCTTGACTACCCTTCCCTGATTATGTGTAGCACATACCATGCATCCCTGGATCAAACCTTCTATACAGGTGGAAAAGCCTGGTGCTACCCAATGCTTCTGCATCACGCTCATTACAGCAGTTTTGGACTGGTGGGTTGGCCCATGTAACATCTGGGCGACCGCAGGGTACAACGCCCTTGGAAGGCATCGACGCATCCCTCTTCCCCATACCCCATTTGCTTCATTCAGACATGCACCTTCTTTTTCCCACTTTTCTACTTCCTCCTGGTGCACCTGAGCCTGCATCTGGGATAAGGCATCCTCCGACACAAAGGGATTTTTGGGAGCGCTTACCTGGTGCATCGTTACCCCTTGGAGTGGTCTACTGGCTGCTGTTTTTGCTGCTGCATCGGCCATTGCGTTTCCTTTACTCACCTGATCAGTGCATCTGGTATGTGCTTTAACTTTTATGACAGCTACCTCTTTTGGTAATTGCAATGCATCAATTAACTGCTGGACTGCGTCAGCATTTTTAATGGGATGTCCTGCTGCCGTCAGGAATCCTCTAGATTTCCAAATTGGACCAAAATCATGAGCTATACCGAATGCGTATCTAGAATCTGTGTAGATGTTAACAATTCTACCTTCAGCTATCTTACAGGCCTCGGTCAGAGCCTTAAGTTCAGCCTCCTGGGCCGACTGATGTGGGAGCATTGGTTCTGCTTTGATTACTGCATTCAGGGAGACGATGGCATACCCAGTGTGGAAGGTACCTGAGTCATCTTGGTGGCGAGATCCATCTACGAAAAATTCAAAATCAGCATTAAGTCTTTCAGTTTCAAACACTGTGGGTAGGCCTGCTGTTTCCTGTGCCATAAGCTGAACACAATCATGAGGAATCTCCTCTCTTGGATCTTCTTTGTATAATACCGTACCTGACCCCTCCTTTAGATCCGAGAGAGGTAACAATGTGGCAGGATTAAGTGTGGTACATCTCTGCAATGAAACATTTGGAGGCATTAAAAGTGCACATTGCAATCGAAGGTGACGTGCAGCTGAAAGGTGTGCCAGTTACACCTGGTTCAGTATGGTGTATACATCATGTGGTGTAAGTACTGTCAGTGGGTGATCAAGAACAATGTCTGACGATTTGTGGAGCAATAGTCCTACAGCATGTACTGCCCGTACACAGGACGGGGCACCTCTAGCCACTGCATCTAGTCTTCCACTGAAATAGGCTACAGACCTTTGTGTTGTGAATGGACTTGAAATGAGTTCTGAGCAGAGGCTCCCTCTGGTGGTTACAAGCGGTACTGGACTGTCCAGTGAAGATTGTGAGGATTGGGAATCAGGTGTTACTGACTGGTCTTGTATGGGGGAGTAGCCTTCCCATCGGGGTTGCCGGTGATCAATTGTTCTGGTCTCAATCCTTGATTCCTGTTTCCTTTGTGGCCTGCTGTGTCGTGTCTGCATCTCCTGCTAACAGATAAGACATTTTTCTTTTTGTTTTTGTGCTTTATTTTTGCATTTTGTCCTGCACTTCTGTGGGGGCCTTCTGGGTCCCCTCCGGGGGCTTTTGCCCTCTCAGTTTAGTTCAGCCACTGATGTTTGTACATTTGCTTTTTCCAGTTTTTTCAGTGGCTGCTGTTTTGATTTTGTTACACCAGAGAACTAGTTTGGGTGGTAGAGGTCGTGTGATCTCAGGTGTTTTTGAAATTAGTAGAGTTGGTACTTTTCAGGGTTTTTTGGGATTGCAGTGGGTGCCCTTCCTATCCTTTTCTATTTAGGTAGTTTGGGCCCCAACGTTTGCTCATACTATTTTCTGTCTGTGTCAGTATTTCTTCTTGTCTAACCGCCATTACATGTTTGGGGGCTTTCTATGTTCTTTGGGGATCTGCTCCGGGGCAGATAGCTTTCCTCTTTCTATCTTTAGGTGTATAGTTAGTTTCTCAGGCTGTGACGAGGCGTCTAGGACCAACGTAGGAACGCTCCACGGCTGCCTCTAGTTGTGGTGGTTAGTCAGGGTACTGCAATCTCATAGATTCCAACTGCTCTGGTGTATTGCCTTTTTTACCTGCACTCCTCAGCTACCGAAACATAACAGTATCACCGGCCACATAAAATTGAAAATTGTATGGTACTCACAGAAGGGAAAAATACTGTGAAAGAAAAAAGGTTGTCAGAGTTGTCAGAGATATTTTTCTGTTTGTTGCATTTTTTTTTTTTTCCCTCTGTATCTCTGGGTGCTGGGGAGGATTTTTTTTTTCTCTCAATGGAGTTTGCACAGTTGTCTGGCCGTGTGGATCAGCTTGCCACTGAGGTTCGGAGTATTGCTACCTATCTTGCTAGGTTGCCTGTTGTGGAACCTAGGATTCCCATGCCAGATTTGTTTTTAGGGGATCAAGCTAAGTTTCTGAATTTCAAAAATAATTGTAAATTGTTTTTTGCCTTAAAATCTAAGTCCTCAGGGAACGCAGCGCAGCAGGTTCAAATTGTCATCTCTCTCCTGTGCGGCGATCCTCAGGATTGGGCTTTTTCCCTGACACCTGGGGATCCTGTTTTGAGTGATGTTGATGCATTTTTTCAGGCTTTAGGGTTATTGTACGATGAGCCTAATGTCACTGATCAAGCTGAAAAAGCCTTGTTGGCATTAAATCAGGGGCTTGATGACGCTGAGTTATACTGTCAGAGATTCCGTAGGTGGGCAGTCCTGACCAAATGGAATGACGACGCTTTGGCAGCCCTTTTTCGGAAGGGTCTGTCAGATAATGTAAAGGATGTTATGGTGGGATTCCCTGTCCCCTCTGGTCTCAATGATTCTATGTCATTAGCGATTCAAATTGACAGACGTTTGCGTGAGCGGAGAAGTATGCGTGGAATAGTGTTGCCTTGTGAACCTGCTTCTGAATCCATGCAGTGTGATAGAGTGGTTTCTGGGGCACAGCGTCATGAGTTTCGAAAGCGCAATGGGTTATGTTTCTACTGTGGTGATGCCTCTCATGCTATTTCAGTCTGCCCTAAGCAGGGAAGACGTTTTGCACGCTCAGTTGTCTTGGGTAGTGTTCAGACTAAGTTTTTATTAACTGTTACTCTGATATGCTCTCTGTCCTCATTTTCTGCTCAGGCTTTCGTTGATTCGGGAGCAGCTATTAACCTGATGGATTTTGATTTTGCTAAACGTTGTGGGTTTCCCTTGATACCCCTACAGAAGTCTATTCCCCCACTGGGGATCGATTCTACCCCTTTGGCTGAGAATAAACCTCAGTTCTCTACTCAGGTGATAATGAGGGTTGAACCTGATCATCAGGAGAGCTGCAAATTTTTGGTTCTGTATAATCTGCATGACATTATCGTACTGGGTTTCCTTGGTTACAGTCTCATAATCCTGTTTTGGATTGGAAATCTGTGTCTGTAACCAGTTGGGGCTGCCAATGTGTTAATACCAACACTCCTGTTTTTTCTGCCTCCCCCAGGCTCAGGATGTTCCGGACTTTTTGATTGATTTTTCTGATGTGTTTAGCAAAGTAAATCTGCATCCTTGCCTCCCCATAGGAGCTATGACTGCGCTATTGAATTAGTGCCTAGTAGTAAATTCCCTAAAGGTCGCCTTTTTAACTTGTCTGTACCTGAACATGACGCTATGCGGTCTTATATCAAGGAGTCATTGGAGAAGGGTCATATCAGACCATCCTCTTCACCCTTAGGTGCCGGTTTTTTCTTTGTGGCCAAAAAGGATGGTTCATTAAGGCCGTGTATTGATTATCGTCTTTTGAACAATATTACTGTGAAATATCAATATCCGTTACCCTTGATTTCTGACCTGTTTTCCAGGGTGAAAAACGCTACTTGGTTTACCAAGCTTGACCTCAGGGGGGCATATAACCTTATTCGCATTAAGCACGGGGATGAATGGAAGACTGCATTTAATACCCCTGAGGGGCATTTTGAGTACCTTGTGATGCCCTTTGGGCTCACTAATGCTCCTTCTGTCTTCCAGTCCTTCATGAATGACATTTTCAGGGATTTTGTGGATAAATTTCTGATTGTTTATTTGGATGATATCTTGATTTTTTCCAATGACTGGGACTCTCATGTGAAACATGTTCGAACTGTATTCCAGATTTTGAGAGAGAATGCTCTGTATGTGAAGGGATCAAAGTGTCTTTTTGGCGTACAGAGGATCTCATTTTTGGGATTCATTTTGTCCCCATCTGTTATTGAAATGGACCCGGTCAAGGTTCAGGCCATCTGTGATTGGGTCCAACCTACTTCATTAAAGGCTCTTCAAAGATTTTTGGGTTTTGCCAATTTTTATCGTAAATTTATTGGTAATTTCTCGGTTATTGTTAAACCATTAACTGATTTGACCAAAAAGGGTTCTGATGTGGTGAATTGGCCTCCTGAGGCAGTCTCTGCATTTCAGGAACTTAAGCAGAGATTCACTTCTGCTCCTGTTCTACGGCAGCCTGATGTTTCTCTGCCATTTCAGGTGGAGGTTGATGCCTCTGAAATTGGGGCAGGTGCCGTTTTGTCCCAAAGAGATCCAGAGACCTCCAAAAGTAACCCTTGTGCCTTTTTCTCTCGAAAATTTTCTCCTACTGAATGTAATTATGACGTGGGTAATCGGGAGTTATTGGCCATGAAGTGGGCTTTTGAAGAGTGGAGACATTGGCTGGAGGGAGCCAAACATCAGGTGGTGGTCCTTACGGACCATAAGAATCTGGTTTATCTGGAATCTGCCAAGCGACTTAATCCTAGACAGGCCAGGTGGGCCTTGTTTTTCACACGTTTTAATTTTGTGGTTTCCTTTCTTCCTGGCACTAAGAATGTTAAGGCGGATGCCCTCTCGAGGAGTTTCCTTGCGGACTCTCCTGAGTTATCTGATCCTTCGGTTATTTTGAAAGAAGGTGTAGTTCTTTCCGCCATCTCGCCCAATTTGAGACTGGCTCTGGAGGGGTGTCAGGAGGATAGGCCCGAGCGCTGTCCTGTTGGGAAATTGTTTGTCCCGGACCAGTGGAAAAAGAGTGTGATGTCTGAGATTCATTGTTCCGCGTTGGCCGGTCATCCCGGATTTTTTGGTACCAGAGACTTGGTTAGTCGGTCCTTTTGGTGGCCTACCTTGTCTCGTGATGTCAGGGAATTTGTGCAGTCCTGCGGGACTTGCTCTCGCTCCAAGCCTTGCTCTCGCTCTAGTGGTTTGTTGATGCCATTGCCTGTGCCCAAGAGACCATGGACCCATATCTCTATGGATTTAATTTCCGACCTCCCTGTTTCTCAGAGAATGACCGTCATCTGGGTGATTTGTGATAGGTTTTCCAAGATGATACATCTTGTGCCATTACCTAAGTTGCCTTCCTCCTCTGAATTGGTGCCTTTGTTCCTTCAGCACGTGGTTCGTTTACACTGCATTCCTGAGAACATTATGTCTGACAGAGGAGTCCAGTTTGTTTCCAGATTTTGGAGGATCTTTTGTTCTAAACTTGGCGTTCAATTGTCTTTCTCCTCGGCGTTTCAGCCTCAGACCAATGGTCAAACTGAGAGAACAAACCAGACATTGGAAACTTATCTAAGATGCTTTGTGTCTGCTGATCAGGATGACTGGGTCTCTTTTTTGCCTTTGGCTGAGTTTGCTCTTAATAATAGGGCTAGCTCTGCCACTTTGATGTCTCCATTTTTCTGTAATTCTGGGTTTCACCCTCGATTTTCTTCAGGACAGACGGAGGCTTCTGTCTGTCCAGCTGTTGACTCTGTTGTGGAGCGTATGCAACAGATTTGGGACCAGGTAGTGGAGAAGTTGTCCCTCTCTCAGGAGAGGGCCCAGCGGTTTGCTAACCGGCATAGGACTGATGGTCCTCGGTTTAAAGTGGGGGACTTGGTCTGGTTGTCCTCAAAAAATATTCCTATGAGAGTGGCATCTCCTAAATTTAAGCCTAGGTTCATTGGACCTTATAAGATCATGGAGATTCTTAATCCTGTTTCTTTTCGTTTGCTTCTTCCAGGGACATTTAAGATCCATAACGTGTTCCACAAGTCCTTGTTGAAGAGGTTTGTTGAGCCAGTGGTTCCTACTGCTGTGCCTCCTGACCCTGTTCTGGTTGAGGGCAATCTGGAGTTTGTGGTTGAGAAAATATTGAATTCTCGTTTTTCTAGACGGAAACTCCAGTATTTGGTTAAGTGGAGAGGTTATGGTCAGGAAGACAATTCTTGGGTGTTTGCTTCGGACATCCATGCTAGGAGACTCATCCGTGCGTATCATAGAACTCATCCTGACCGACCTGGTTGCTCAAGTGAGGGTTCGGTGACCCCTCCTCAAGGGGGGGTACTGTTGTGAATGGACTTGAAATGAGTTCTGAGCAGAGGCTCCCTCTGGTGGTTACAAGCGGTATTGGACTGTCCAGTGAAGATTGTGAGGATTGGGAATCAGGTGTTACTGACTGGTCTTGTATGGGGGAGTCGCCTTCCCATCGGGGTTGCCGGTCATCAATTGTTCTGGTCTCAATCCTTGATTCCTGTTTCCTTTGTGGCCTGCTGTGTCGTGTCTGCATCTCCTGCTAACAGATAAGACATTTTCTTCTTTTTGTTTTTGTGCTTTATTTTTGAATTTTGTCCTGCACTTCTGTGGGGGCCTTCTGGGTCCCCTCCGGGGGCTTTTGCCCTCTCAGTTTAGTTCAGCCACTGATGTTTGTACATTTGCTTTTTCCAGTTTTTTCAGTGGCTGCTGTTTTGATTTTGTTACACCAGAGAACTAGTTTGGGTGGTAGAGGTCGTGTGATCTCAGGTGTTTTTGAAATTAGTAGAGTTGGTGCTTTTCAGGGTTTTTTGGGATTGCAGTGGGTGCCCTTCCTATCCTTTTCTATTTAGGTAGTTTGGGCCCCAACGTTTGCTCATACTATTTTCTGTCTGTGTCAGTATTTCTTCTTGTCTAACTGCCATTACATGTTTGGGGGCTTTCTATGTTCTTTGGGGATCTGCTACGGGGCAGATAGCTTTCCTCTTTCTATCTTTAGGTGTAGTTAGTTTCTCAGGCTGTGACGAGGCGTCTAGGACCAACGTAGGAACGCTCCACGGCTGCCTCTAGTTGTGGTGGTTAGTCAGGGTACTGCAATCTCATAGATTCCAACTGCTCTGGTGTATTGCCTTTTTTACCTGCACTCCTCAGCTACCGAAACATAACACCTTTGATTGTCACCATGTAACTGAGTCAATACCCCTGCCGCGTGTCCCTGCTGTTCATGGAGATACAGGGTGAATGGTAGTTCATAGTTGGGGGTTCCTAGTGCTGGAGCTGCCACAATCCTGTTTTTGAGAGAATAAAAACAGTCTATACCTTCAGGAGTTAGTTTGAAAGGCACAATGGTGATACAGTCATAGAGAGGCTGCATGAGGATTGACACAGCATGTATCCACTGCCTGCAGTAGGAAACCAGTCCAAGAAATGTCCTAAGAGCGGCAACATTAACAGGCATAGGAAAATTCTGTACAGCTTCTTTGCGAGCGCTGGTCAGATGTCGCGCCCCTGGTGTAATGCAATGTCCCAAAAAGATAACTGAAGATTTACAAAATTGGAGTTTGTCCTTCGACGCTTTACATCCAGCTTGGTACAAAAAACAACATGAGTGATATTGTTGCAGTGTGGCACTGTTTCCTGGAGGGGGCACAAATCAGTAAGTCATCAACATATTATAAAAAATACATTGGCAAAATCGATAACTGTGAACCAAGCAGCATCCTGAGATATCTGGAACAAAAGTGTATATATATATATTGTACCAGCCGATACATAGAGAGTTAAGTCTCGTAGTTGAAGGGGGAAGCTGAAGTTGGAGTTTACTGTCAAGGCCACTGATAAGAAACCTAGCTGCAGAGATGCCGAAGGTGGGGGGCTAGGTTTTAACTAAAACACCACTTGCTACCAGTTTCTGCAATCTCTCCTGAAATGTCCTGGTTTCCTGCACTCGTAGCACAATTTCTATCCACCTCCTGGCACACGTCTCCCCTCCCTGCTGTTTGCAGGACGAATACCTACAGCATGCAACCTTGCTCCTCTTTTTGCCTGCGCTAAATCATGTTGTGCCCCTTGTGCTATTCTGGCTAGATCCTCTGCTTTAACTGACCTCCAATCTGGTCTACTTACTTTCAGCTTTTCTGCCACTTCCTTTTTCAACCCATTCATATATGCACTTGCCAGTACCCTCTCACTAGTCTTGTTTTCTGGGACAAAACCCATTTCTACCCAAGTTTTTCTTAGGGCCCAGAAATAATCTTTTGGCTCCTCTTCCTTTCCCTGAACTCTGTCTTCTAGTGTAACTTCCTTCTCTGCCTGTCTATCTTTATATGCTTTTTTTTTTTTTTTTCCAACGCTTCTGTAAACAGAACCCCTGCTGCTGCGTCATTGACTTCTGCATTATCAGGTCCGGTCCTACCAACATAACACTTGTATGTCTCATCTATCAGTCTATCGTATCTAGCTTCATCTGCCAATTTCCCTTTTATAAGCGCTTGCAGATCCTGTCTAGTTGCTTTATTAGAGCCAACTGCTCTGTAGGGCTCCATGGTCTGTACATTTCTGCTGTCCGGGGGGGCAGACAGGAGGGTAAATCAGTCATCCCTGTTTTTATCAGTCTGTAATGTCCGTCTCCTAATTCTTCAGTCTTTTCTTCTAAGTAATCACACGCACTCATCCACAGGTTCACTGTTCTCAACAGTCCTTTGTCTCTCAACCATCCATGATGTGAGTCAAAGAACCTTTTCCATTTATCACTGTTCAATTCTCCGTTTTCATTCATGCCTGCTTTACACAATACTTTATCAATGCCTACCAACGCTTGCCTTCCTTCTCTGCGCACAACTAAATCTTTTGCAGCAATGCCTTCCTTGGCATTTTGGTTCCCCATTTTTGTATCTCCTCACCTAGAAGAGATTCTCTTGTCACCAAGACAATTTTGTCACCAAGACTCTGTCACCAAGACAATTGTCACCAAGACTCTGTCACCAAGACAATGGGCCACAAAGGTTTCTGAACCATTCCACTGCTCGCTTTCCAAGATTTGTACGCCAACCAAATAAACAATCCGATCACACCAACACCAAGACAAAACCACAACACAATCATCGGATCCATACTGTCATTTTTTTCAAAGGAGGAAAGGCAGGACTGACAATTAATCTGAAGGTCTACTGGTTCAAAGGGACCTGAGCCAGGAATACTTGTGAATTACCTGGAAAGCCGACCGCTTGGGGAGGAGGGAGTCCACTATACAGTGATATAGATTTTAGGTAGAATATAATAAGTATTCTTACCTCAGCGATGTATGTATATCACCAACAGAAAGCTCCGCTCATCCCACGTCTCTGGATCGGTCGGTCTTTCTCAGAGTAGATTAACTCAGGCCCTTGTTCGGGCGCCAGGCTGTCGTCACTGTTATCTCGTTAACCCTCTCCTCCTCGGAATGTGGTACCAGAGAGAATAAGACACAGACCAAAAGTATGCGTCAATAAGCTCTGCCCTTTATTGCTAACGAAGGGATTTATATACACCCCTGAAGCAGGAAGCGGAATTACCATATATGGCAGTTAATACAACTTATCACTAAAACATAAAATACTGGTTTTACCTTGAACACTCCATCCTTCCCTTTAGCTCCTTTAGCTCCCAGCACAGAGTGTCTTTTCAACTCAGGCGGGGGGGTGGGGGTTATATTATCTCAAAGGAAGGAACATTCTTATCTTGGCTTCTAGTATACATCAGCTTGTCTGACAAGAACCAAGGCCTCTAGTTAAAAAGAAAAATGCTGGTTCAGCTATAACACACGCATCCTTCCATGAGCCCATCAAAAAACTGCAACGTATATTAATTTTGTTATATTGACAGCTGCGTATGTTAAACTACAGCTGGACATTTTTTTCCTGGATATAAGCAGCTGGATATTGCAGATTTTATATTAAAGGGGCTGCCTGTGGGCATTTAAAGATGGACTCCTTTTTTCAACCTCCATTGTGTAGAACCTGTCAGTCACCACTTCTGAAATAGATGATTTTGAAATACTTGAATTCTCCATGAAATAACAATTCTGAAATTTATTTTTCTTAGAACTGCTTTGTGCGTTCCTTTGTTGTTTTTCCTGGAAATTATATAAATTCCTCATGTCAAAAGGCTGTGTCCTTACACTGTGGCAGAGTCCATTGATGGCTGACGCTGGGAGAGTGCATAGGGACAAACCCCGCCTATATGGGGATTAGAAATACTGAGATGTCGGAGAGACGGGTACATTTCCAGGAGGAATAACAGAGGAACAGCATTTTCTTCTAAAAAGTACATGTTTTTCTACTTTAAATGGTGAAAATACAATTCATTAATCTAAAACAGGTAAATTTGGCTACAAGTACGGTAACTCAGAGAACCTGCAAATAGCTCTTGTCACTATGTGTTCTACGTAGTCATCCCCTGCACTTGCCTTTTAATTGGCACAATACTGCCTTATTGGTGGCATAATGACATCCTTTAAACTTTTTTATTTGTTGTTGCTTATCTTTTACATTCCGCAAATAATTCGAAAGCGGATCTGTCATCTGATTTCAGAATACAAACGGCATACATTATTATTAAAGAGTTATCTGAGACCTGATGAAGCTGGTGTAGTCACTAGGAAAATACATATCAGATAGGCAGTACCATTCTTTTGGAGAATTCACTTATTAATAAAGTGAGGATGTTTTTAGCTGGACTCATTTTAATTTGAAGATTGTCCTGACATTCTGACGTTATTTTTTTCAAAGTAAGTACACCAGCCCCATCAGATCTAAAAGATCTATTTACTATTGCATGCATTTTGTATAGTGAAATCTTGTGATAGATACAGTCTTAATATACAAACTGTGCAGCATGAAAATCCTTCACCGTTTTGTAGATATATACATATTGGTGTGTATATATTGCAGTTTATCACCTCTCTGCCATACACTTTTGCCAATCATGCTTTACCGATCATTCTCTACTATATGCAGAGACACTTGCACTAAATAAAAATATATTGGAAAATCAATATTTACACAATTAACCAATCGGAGAGGCGGGATGAAAATTCTAGCATACAGAAAACCATCTTGATTTTTGGTTAATAATTCATAGTTTCATTACAGGGAACGACGACAGAGACCGAGATCAGGAAAAGGAAATCCAGCTGTTATCAGGTGTCTATGGATCTGTTAGAAGATCCCACGATGATGAGGCAGAGAGCTTTAAGCGTGGCCAGCATTCTGACAAATACAATGGAAGGTAAGTTACATGGGAATGAGTGAGAAGTAATGACTCCGGCATGGCTGGGGGGTATAAAGGGGAGCATGCCTAAGTGCAGTGAGGTGGGTCGCTAGCAAAAGCATTTCTGGGGAGATGTGTCTCCAACAAAGTTGTCATACAATGACTTACTCACCTCTTCCTATTGAGAACACATGGACGCTCAGACGAGTGTGCATCTTTATGGGGGATGACAAAGTTTACAAGGAACCAAGGTTGGCTGAAAGTTATCTAAAGTGTATGGCCAGCAATACAGTCCTGATGATACTGGCTACCTTCTTCCTCTTCAAAATTTTTGCAGCTAGTTATAAACTAACTTCTTATATTAGATCCCAACCCCCCAATTGCTGTCCTAAAATGGAGAACTGACAAAGCCTTGGTGTATGTATCAAAGTCTGCAAGTACATGTGTGTGTGTACAGTATATGCATGATGTATGTGTATACAGTGTATGCATATTGTATGTGTATGTGTGTATGTGTGTATAGCATATGCATACTGTATATGTGTATGAGTGCATACTGTATGCATGTGTCTGTGTGAACAATATATGCATACTGTGTGTGTACAGAATATGCATAGTGTATGTGTGTGTCTATATAATATATGTATAATGTACATATGTATGTTTGAGTGTACACTATATACATACTGTGTATATGTGTCTATGTGTGTACAGTATATGCATACTATGCATGTGTATGATTGTACACTGTATGCATATTGTATATCTGTGTATGTCTGTATAATATATGCATACTGTACATGTGTTCGAGTATACACTATACATGTGTCTTTGTTTACAGAATATGCATACTATAGATATGTATGTGTGTATACTATAAAGCATTTCCTTCAAACCACACATCCAAGCTCTTTCTACCTCCTGTCGCCTCCAGCTCAAAAATATTTCCAGAATCCGTCCTTTCCTCAACCCTCAAACTTCTAAAATGATTGTGCACGCCTTCATCATCTCCCGCCTCAACTACTGCAACATCCTTTTTTGTGGCCTCCCTGCTAACACCCTCGCACCTCTCCAGTCCATCCTTAACTCTGCTGCCTGACTAATTCATCTCTCTCCTCGCTACTCCTCCGCATCTCCTCTCTACAAATCTCTTCACTGGTTCCCATTCCCTCAGCGCATCCAGTTCAAATTACTAATACTGACCTACAAGGCCATCTATAATCTGTCTCCTCCATATATCTCTGAACTAATCTCCCGATATCTTCCCTCACGTAATCTCCGATCCTCCCAAGACATCCTTCTCTCCTCCACACTTATTCGCTCCTCACCCAACCGCCTCCAAGACTTCTCCCGAATATCCCCCATCCTCTGGAATTCTTTGCCCCAACGCGTCCGACTATCAACCACATTCGGATCCTTCAGACGGAACCTGAACACCCATCTCTTCAGGAAAACTTACAGCCTGCAATGATGATCCCCTCTGCCTCCTCATCACTACCGGAGATATCGCCTCAACCAACACCGGAACTGCTGCAATCCCCCAACCTACTGTCTCCTTCCCCACCATCCTGTAGAATGTAAGCCCGAAAGGGCAGGGTCATCTCCCCTCTGTATCAGTCTGTCATTGTTAGTTTGTTTATTGTAAGTGATATCTGTAATTTGTATGTAACCCCTTCTCATGTACGTAAGAGAAAACACGGCACTCAACTAAAAACGAGAGTAGGTGCTCAAGTCAGGTATCCAACCTGATAAATGTAAAAAATAACTTGGCACTCAAATGTGTAACACGAGAATTTGTTTAATAACGGTGCATCCAGACACGAAACAAATGAACGTTTTCGGGTCAACTATTGGACCTTCATCAGAGGTCCTACTGCAGCAGACTCCTGCTTCTCCTGCTTCCACAGCGTGTCTTCAGATCCAGACTCCCAGTGTCTTCCCAGCAACCTATTTGAGCCTGCCTCACCTAGGCGCCTGTCACATTGGCTCCCAGCTCCCCTTTTCCATCATTGTGAGTGCCTGGTCCTGATTCACAGCTTCTTGAGCCATCCTTATTTATTTAGGGATATTTGCTTCTCATCCAGCTACCTTTTGGAGATTGCATTCTATTGTGTCCAGTGTTCCTTTGAAAAGTATTCTGATGAAGGTCCAATAGTTGGACCGAAAACGTTCATTTGTTTCGTGTCTGGATGCACCGTTATTAAACAAATTCTCGTGTTACACATTTGAGTGCCAAGTTATTTTTTACATACCCTTCTCATGTACAGCACCATCGAATCAATTGTGCTATAGAAATAAATAATAATAATAATATGTATGCTGTGTATACGTGTGTGTATGTGTTTATACTATTTTCATACAGTATATGTGTGTATTGATGTATATTTATTTTTCGTGTATGGCACAGTAAATATGACATGTAAAACATTATAGTCTATGTATTATTTGTATACAAAATATATATATTATACACTGCTCAAAAAAATAAAGGGAACACTCAAATAATATCCTAGATCTGAATGAATGAAATATTCTCATTGAATACTTTGTTCTGTACAAAGTTGAATGTGCTGACAACAAAATCACACAAAAATCATCAATGGAAATCAAATTTATTAACCAATGGAGGCCTGGATTTGGAGTCACACACAAAATTAAAGTGGAATGTAATGTCCTTAAAACAAGTAGTGTGGCCTCCACGTGCCTGTATGACCTCCCTGTGCCTGTATGACCTCCCTACAATGCCTGGTGTGAGACAGTGAGAGTATGTGTGTTGAATGGGGTGTACATTTCACCTAGATACTTTGCTGACTGGTATAAGGGAAATGTATGGCTTTGTAAACCTAGTGGTAGAGAAAGGTCACTACACCTTACATTCAGTACACACTTGCAGCTCAGGCCTGAAACCACTCAGCTGTTAATTAGGAGACCAGAAGTAGGTGTCTGCGAACACAGACAGAGAGCTCGCTTAGTCTGGACAAGGAGTCCAGGCACAAAAAGGAGTCTCCAGGAGTATGAGCTGTCTCAGTCTGGGTGCTCGATGTACCCCGGACACAGGAGTAGTCTCTGTGAGAATCTATGCGGATAGCTGCTGAATAGGAGGGGAGCTCTCTCAAGTCTGGACGTTGGATATGCCTTCAGACACAAAGAGGAGACTCTGTGAAACTCCATGCTGGTAAATGCTGAACATATGTGTTGTTTTGGGGACAGGCTGTTAGAGTCTGGACCCGGATAGATAGGGAAATCTATCTAAGTGTAGTAAGTGACTGGACAAGCCCAGGGCTTATGTTTATGATTTGGTTTTGATTATGTTCTGTTTGCTGTGGACTTTAATAAAACTGGTTGCGGCCAGTTTTTACCAGAACTGCTGTCTGTGAATGAACTGTTTCTGTGCCACTCCGTCTACCAGGACGGCAATCCCAGAGCTATATCCCCTGAAAAGCTTACAATTGGTGCTGGAATGTGCGTGCAGCACAGTGGCGAGAGACAGCAATAAAGGTGAAGTCTGTTGAAGCAGCAGCAGAGAAAGAAAAAAAAAAAAAAAGTGTGTCAATAAAGGAGAAACGTCTGTTGGAGCAGTCTTAAAGAGACAGTGGCCCTAATAGAGTTTGCAGAGAGAAAAAAAAAAAAAGTGCACAGCAAGGCTGAATTTTCTGTGGAAAAGACTGTGGAGTGTGTATGTCTTGAGTGAAGACTGCCGTTGTTGAGACAGAGAAGTCTGACAGCATGGATGACAGCATGGAGGCGCTGTTTGAACAAATGGCGCAAGTTAATGTGCAACATAAGACTGCCGTGGTTGAGACAGATAAGTCCGGCAGTATGGAGGAGCTCGTTGAGTACCTGGTCCAGGCCCAGCGAAGCATGCAGCAGAGCATGGAGCGGCAGCGCCTGCAGCACCAGCAGCGCATGCAGCAGGCCCAGCAGCAATTCCTGCAGCAGCAGCAGGAGAATAACCGGTTGTTTTTTGAGCAGGTTACAGCACTACAAAAGACTTGCAGCGCATCGTCCCAAAGTAATGTTGCAAAGTCACCTGCATTGTCCGCTGTAAAGAAGGCGGTAAGACGGTCCCTGAAAAAGATGACACCTCGTGACGATGTGGAGGCATATCTCACTAGGTTTGAGGGACTGGCAGAGAAGGAGAATCTGCCCCTATCTGAATGGGCCATGATGGTCGCACCCTATCTGATTGGAGAACCCCAAAGGGCCTATGCTGACCTGAGGGAGCAGGACAGCCAAGACTATGCCAAGCTGAAAGCGGAGATTCTTACCCGGCTGGGTGTTACGGTGACAGCCCGTGCCAGGGGAGTTCATGACTGGAGATGCAGTTGGGAGTCTGCAGTCAGCAAACCTGATTATGGAGTTGAAAAGGTGATAGTGGACCGCTACACCCAAGCACGTCCTCCTGAGGTACAGCCAGAGGTCGGACAAGGAGACCACCAGGACGCCAATCGTCTGGTCAGCCTGATGGAGAGGGCCTTCGCCACCAAAGACTGCCTCCGTGACCAGCCGTCTGAGAGGTCGTCACTTCAGAGTTCCTGGACGCCGAACTCTCCCGGTAAGAGCGTTCCAGCTGTTGGGGTCGTGTGGGTGGGAGAGTGTGATGGACAGTGTTGGAGATGTCGTGAAATTGCAGCCAACTGTCCAATAGAGGGGGAGCCTATGTGTTGTGATGTTGGCGGATCCCTCTCTCCCTGCGCAGAGCCTGTGTGTGTGTCCACCTCAGCCGAAGAGACTGGACCACAGGGGTCCCCAGTGGTTGTAAATGACTGCCCAGCACAGGCCCTCTTGGACTCAGAGAGTCCAGTGACTTCCGTATGGGACAGCCTGATTGATAGGGACTTTATCCCTGATAAACACCTGAGTGTGGTGTGCGTCCATGGAGACACCAAAGTCTACCCAGAGACTGTCGTGGACTTGATCCCAAACGCGGGGAGGTTTCATGTGAAGTGGGGGTAGTGAAGAACCTGGTGCCCCCCGTCATATTGGGTAATGACTTTCCCCGGTCTAAGGATCTCTGGGGAAAAATGTTTCTGATGGACAGTGTGATGAAGCTCCTATTGAGGGTGCGCAGTCCCGAGGGGCGGAACACAATGCTAGTGGGCCGTTAAACTTATGTGATAATGATGATGATGATGATGATAATGATAATGATGATGATGATCATGATAATAATGATGACCATGATAATGATGCTGATGCTGATAATGATAATGATGATGGTCATGATAGTGATGATGATACTGATCATAATCATGATAATGATATTGATAATAATGATGACTGTGATAGTGATGAAATTCCTTTGCAGGTGATGTTGGGAGACGAGGATGGTGGTTCTCGGGAACCGAGTGTCCCTGACTCACCTGTGTCCTGTGACAATTTTGAGAGTGAGCAGTGGCGAGACCCCTCTCTTAAAACGGCCCAGGAAAATATAAATGTTCTAAATGAGGTTTCCCAAGAGCCTGGCTCTGAGGAGAGGTTTCTTCATGTTGCCATAAACACTCACCTGTTGTATAGGGACACTGAAGTCCAGGGAGAGGTCGTGAGCCAGCTCCTAGTACCTGAGCTATATGGAAGTATAGTGCTGGGGTTGTCACATAGTCACATACTTGAGGGACCACCTGAGGGAAACCAGGGACCAGATGGTGAAGTTAATGTTGTGGATGACATGTTAACTAAGGTTCCAGATCAAGAGGTGAATGGGAATGAATTGTATAACCCTGACAGTGAGCAGGATGTGAATGAAAATGAAGTGTATAACCCTGAAAGTGAGCCAGATGTGGCTGAGAAAAAGGGGTCAGACAGGGATAGTGGTAGTGATAGTGAATCATCTGATGACAATCAAGCAACCAGTGCAAATGAGGAAGGCATGGTAGCAGAGGAGGTTGAGAGTCCTGAGAGGAAGGCTGATGCTGACCTTGCAGTCGGACAGAAGATGGCATCTGAAGATGTTTTACAGTTGGCCGGTTCCCTGGCGAAGACTAAGGTGAAAGGAGGAGAGCTGAGCTTTAAAGGCAGGACTCTGAAACTGAACACAGCCCAAGTAGATGCTGTTGGAAATGTGAAGTTACCAAGGTATGGTGTGGATCTGTATCGTGCCAAGGACTCTGAGGGAGATGCTGCAGAGGTGGAAAAAGCCATAGAAGTGGTAGTCACCAAGCCAGATGCCTCATCAGAAGCTGAGGTCTCAAGTGAAGCTGTGAGGAACAAGACTGAAGATATGGGGACTGACTCTGTCCAGGAATCTGTTTCTGCCAAAGACAGCGGCGTGGACGGGTTGCGGTTCGGATCAGTAGCTGCAACTCGTGAAGCTCAGGCTGGAAGTTCGGCGCCCGGAGCCCCAGCGGTGTTTCCGAGTGACACCAAGGATCTGGATAAGTCACAAGATGAGATTTTGAGACATCAGGCTGGCGTTGGTGAGCTCAAGCGCACTTTCATGGAGTCTACATCGGAGCCACGTCCCAACAAATGGGAAAAGCGATGTGTCACTCCGTTGCCGCTGCAGACACACGGGAGCTCAGATGGGATGCAGAACATGGTGGAAGAGAAGAATCCGGCGGGTTCTGAGTATACAGATGCAGCTATCAAGGAGAACTTGAAAGCCGGAATAAATGGAAATATTGGAGACCATAATGATGTGACTGAAGAGGTAGAATGTAAGACTGATGGTAGGGCTTCTGAGCATGTTCTACCAGAAGAGCCTGAAGAAGGGGCCGAAGACATAAAAGACGTCCAACAGGTACCAGATGAATTGATGACTTCTCAGAAAAAACTCCAAACTGTGATGAAGGAGTGTGATGAAAGCCATGAGCATCTTCGTGAGAAGATCAATGAAGTAAAAGGAAGGATACAGGGAATCTCTTCGTTGCAAGAGCAAATGCTGCTCAATAAGTCTAAGGCTCTATATAAGAATGCTGTTGTTACGGTAGAACATTACAATTCAGCTGGAGACTTAGCGGATGAATTATGTGTACTGCAAAAGAAAAACGATCAGCTCCTTCTACAGTCCCAATCATTTGAACAGTGTAGCTTAAAATGGTCAGAGACCATGGCAGAGGAGCTTAAGGTCTGTGAAATAGACTTTATGAGTCAACCGATATTCAAGAAAATAGATGTGCTAAAGAGGGTTCAAGGGGAACTAGAGAAAAGTGAAAAACCCCCTATACCTTCCGTGATAGTCATGGTCAGTGCACCAGGGACAGGAGGTACGTGAGTTTCTGAGGAAGAGTCAGCAGAAGTGTTCTGATGTGCCGGGTCGTACTTCTCTGGCCAGGCACTATATCGAAACTGAGCCCGGCCCTAAGGTCAAGATGAAACCGTGCAGGATACCGAGGCCCGCAGAGAGCATAGGCCTGGGAGGGTACAGGGTAGTGCGGATGCTTCAGATGAAGAGAAAGCTGATGTTGGCTATGGCTCAGGTGAAGATACAGATGACAGTAGTGAAGATGAAGCTGATGAGGGCCATGACTGGTCCAGAGTTCACTGTCTCTTTTGGATTGTTGACCAGCCCTCCGGTCTGGATGACCAGCCCTCCGGTCTGGAGAAGAGGGGGGGGATATGTGAGACAGTGAGAGTATGTGTGTTGAATGGGGTGTACATTTCACCTAGATACTTTGCTGACTGGTATAAGGGAAATGTATGGCTTTGTAAACCTAGTGGTAGAGAAAGGTCACTACACCTTACATTCAGTACACACTTGCAGCTCAGGCCTGAAACCACTCAGCTGTTAATTAGGAGACCAGAAGTAGGTGTCTGCGAACACAGACAGAGAGCTCGCTTAGTCTGGACAAGGAGTCCAGGCACAAGAAGGAGTCTCCAGGAGTATGAGCTGTCTCAGTCTGGGTGCTCGATGTACCCCGGACACAGGAGTAGTCTCTGTGAGAATCAATGCGGATAGCTGCTGAATAGGAGGGGAGCTCTCTCAAGTCTGGACGTTGGATATGCCTTCAGACACAAAGAGGAGACTCTGTGAAACTCCATGCTGGTAAATGCTGAACATATGTGTTGTTTTGGGGACAGGCTGTTAGAGTCTGGACCCGGATAGATAGGGAAATCTATCTAAGTGTAGTAAGTGGCTGGACAAGCCCAGGGCTTATGTTTATGATTTGGTTTTGATTATGTTCTGTTTGCTGTGGACTTTAATAAAACTGGTTGTGGCCAGTTTTTACCAGAACTGCTGTCTGTGAATGAACTGTTTCTGTGCCACTCCGTCTACCCGGACGGCGATCCCAGAGCTATATCCCCTGAAAAGCTTACACTGGGCATGCTCCTGATGAGGTTGCGGATGGTCTCCTGAGGGATCTCCTCCCAGACCTGGACTAAAGCATCGGCCAACTCCTGGACAGTCTGTGGTGCAACGTGACGTTGGTGGATGGAGCGAGATATGATGTCCCAGATGTGCTCAATCGGATTCAGGTCTGGGGAATGGGTGGGCCAGTCCATAGCTTCAATGCCTTCATCTTGCAGGAACTGCTGACACACTCCAGCCACATGAGGTCTGGCATTGTCCTGCATTAGGAGGAACCCAGGGCCAACCGCACCAGCATATGGTGTCACAAGGGGTCTGCGGATCTCATCTTGGTACTCAGTGGCAGTCAGACTACCTCTGGCGAGCACTGGAGGGCTATGCTGCCCTCCAAAGAAATGCCACCCCACACCATTACTGACCCACTGCCAAACCGGTCATGCTGAAGGATGTTACAGGCAGCAGATCACTCTCCATGGCGTCACCAGACCCTGTCACGTCTGTCACATGTGCTCAGTGTGAACCTGCTTTCATCTGTGAAGAGCACAGGGCGCCAGTAGTGAATTTGCCAATCCTGATGTTCTGTGGCAAATGCCAAGCGTCCTGCATGGTGTTGGGCTGTGAGCACAACCCCCATCTGTGGATGTCGGGCACTCAGACCATCCTCATGGAGTCGGTTTCTAATCGTTTGCGCAGATACATACATGGCCAGCTGGAGGTCATTTTGCAAGGCTCTGGCAGGGCTCCTCCTGTTCCTCCTTGCACAAAGGCGGAGGTAGCGGTCCTGCTGCTGGGTTGTTGCCCTCCTACGGCCCCAAACACGTTGTCACGGGTGTGTCGCTGCGAAGATCGTCGCAATTGCACACCCTGACTTCTCACAGCTGAGTTTCTGCTGCTGGGTGTTTTTCGGCAGTGAGAGAGTTAATTCTCCCTCTCTCTGTGCTGGACAAGACCAGCCTCGCTCAGCTGCAATTAATGTTGCGATAATTGGATTTCTTCATATACCTGCCTGTCTGCAAAGGAAGTGTCGGTGAAAGCATTCATGCAGACCAGCAGAGTGGATCATATTGAGAAGTCTAAAGCTAAGAGTACCTGTTGCGGTTTTCTCCTCTCCTCGCTTTATTATTTATCTCCTTACCATTTGGTGTTCCCTCTGTAGTTGTTGTTTTGTATGCAAGATGTCTTTTGTTTTACCCCTTGTACTGTCTCGTTCGTCTTATACTGTGTGTAGGCAGTTATCTTCTCGTTCCCTGTGGTGGTAATCAGGGTCCTTCTCAGGACTAGATTACAGTTGTCAGGGATTCACAGGAGATAGGGTTACGCTGGCGGCCTGGACCTCTGTACCATCAACAGTACCTCCAGGTAGAGGGATTAGTCAGGACCCCAGCTTAGGGTCAGCATAGACCCCGGTCCTCCTTATGCAGAGACAGCGTGACACACGTCTCCTGGTGTAATGGCCTGTCTCCTGGTAGCGCCTCCAGCCTCTGGACACTACGCTGACAGACACAGCAAACCTTCTTGCCACAGCTCGCATTGATGTGCCATCCTGGATGAGCTGCACTACCTGAGCCACTTGTGTGGGTTGTAGAGTCCGTCTCATGCTACCACGAGTGTGAAAGCACAACCAACATTCAAAAGTGATCAAAACATCAGCCAGAAAGCATTGGTACTGAGATGTGGTCTGTGGTCCCCACCTGCAGAATCACTCCTTTATTGAGTGTGTCATGATAATTGCCAATAATTTCCATCTGTTGTCTATTCCATTTGCACAACAGCATGTCAATTTGATTGTCAATCAGTGTTGCTTCCTAAGTGGACAGTTTGATTTCACAGAAGTTTGATTTACTTGGCGTTATATTCTGTTTTTGTGTTCCCTTTATTTTTTTGAGCAGTGTACAGTATATATATACAAGTAATAACAATATACACTAACAATATGTACTGTAAAAATATATTATATATATGATATATTTCACAGTAAATTTTTACAGTGTATATTGTTATCACTTATATGTCCAACATATAGTAGTATTATATGTACAATATATGCAAGTATTAAAAACATTTATAGCATACTGTGGTAAGATGCATGTGTACAACATATTGTGGCTTTTTGCTTGTGTTCAGTATGTAGAGGCAGTGTTTATATGTATAGTATATGGCGGTATTATTTATATGTAAGGCATGTGATGCTAGAGATGTGTGAATACATTTGCAGAACCCTGGTCCAGGTCAGTATTCCATGGCAGATGGATGAGAGACCTGTGCACCTTCTCCTACCCGCCATCATCATCGGCTCCTCTCTTCATTAGCCATGCCTGGCGCGATGTTGTGTGTGATCGCCAAGTCGCAAAAATGATGTCATGATAAACTGGCTAATTAAATGAGGAACTGTGGATGGCGGCAGGTAGGAGGCAGCGCATAGGGCTCCCATCCAGCGCCCATGAAATGCTCACCTGCACACTGGACCACGGTCCTGGAAACCGATTCACTCATCTCCAGTGTTAGTGTATACATTTACAGCAGGTGGTGAATTATAATAATTATTTTTCTTTTTAGAATATATTATGGTGATATTAAATAAAATCAGCCCCACTAAAAGTACAAATTTTAGTAAATACGCATTAAAAATATTACTACAAAAAAAAAAATAATATACATTGATGCCAGATGTCAGACATCCATTGGTAACTAAAATTAAGTCTTGTATCTTGGATGGTCCCAAAAGATTAATAATATGAAATAGTCCAAAGAAGGGGTAAGAAAACGGGCCAAGAATAAAGTGGCAGGGTGATGGGTAGATTAATAGAATGACCAACTGACCCTATTATACCCTACCAAAACCTACCTATACAAGCAGGTTGGTGTTTAGTAGTGATGAGCGAAGTGTTATCTGAGCATGCTCGGTTGCTAATAGAGTGTCTTTGGCGTGCTCGAAAATTTGCATGTCTTGCGGCTGTTCGACAGTCACAACTCATGCAGGGATTGATTGCTTGTTAGGCCATCTATGCATGTGTTGCAGCTGTCTAACAGGCGCAAGACATGTAGCCGCAGTGGCTGGAACATAGTATTCGAGCGTGCCTAAGATACTCTATTAGCACACGAGCATGCTCAGATAACACCTTATCCCAGCACGCTCGCTCATCACTACTTAGGTAATGGAAAACCGTATGGCACCAACATGAGCTGGTCCTGAAACGCCTTGTTATACACCTGACTACTATTCTGCATATATTTATGTATTTCATTGGCATAGGTTATTTGTATACATTCTATATGTGCAGAACCAGAAACAAATAATGAGAAATAATAAGAGAATAATGATGAGCACAGAAATAAGAAGTTTCCATTTCCTTTTTCAGAACTCGAAGAGTCCAGGCAGAAGTGTCCGCCATGTTGGTACAAGTTTGCAAACACTTTTCTGATCTGGGATTGTACTCCTTATTGGCTAAACATAAAGCACGTTGTGAAATTAGTCGTGATGGATCCCTTTGTGGACCTCGCCATAACAATCTGCATTGTTTTGAACACACTTTTCATGGCTATGGAGCATTACCCGATGACTGATGAGTTTAACTATGTTCTCTCCGCCGGTAACTTGGTAAGAAGAACGTGCTATTATCTTTGTACAGATGAATTGATTTCTTTTACAAATGAACTCTTCTTTGGCTTAGTGTCAACATATGAATCTCATATAGACATAAACCAAGAAATTACCCAAAACATCCCTTATTAACCCAAATTAGCCCAAATTCAGACTGTTGCCAAGTTTGCGCTGACATATGATACCACATAAACATGGATACTAAAAACTTTGAACATTATTTCACCTGTCTTTAGTTGAGCTCAGATAGATAAAAATCCTTTATTTGTGGTATTTCCCTTTTAGTGCACTTACTAGTGGGTCATATACAGAAGTCCTCAGTGTTTCCCCATGGCGGTAAGCTTTGATGTAACATTCAGGAACATTCCAAGCTACAATAAATGTGCAAATTAATAATGAATGGACCATTGATCATGGATCATTTAAAATGTATCACAAAATGGCCTACTGTTTAAATCAACCTTTTGTGTTAAATGTATTTTTTTAATATTAGTAATGTTGTTATTTTATATTATATTCTTTATTATTTTTTTTATTATATTTGTTTCTTTTTAATTGAAATAGTGCAATTTTCATACTTGCCACTGGGGCTATTTTAGACTCTTTCTTGCTGTTTTTTTTTTCACATAAGACTTTTCAGAAGTCTCATTATCATCACAGGCAGGATTATAATGACTCCGGCACTCGCAGTTGAATACTGTAATACAACCTTCGTCTCTTACGAGCAGAGTGTCTTCTCTGAAGCGACAACGGTCACTTTTTCTATGGCACTGCTTTCCTCCTGCTACCCCATAGTCCTGTACTATTGTGTATTTTTGATAAAGGTCAGGTTGACCGAAAACGTTTAGTATACACTAATTTGGACCATTAAGGAATTTTTCTCTGCTATTCACGTGTGAGTGCTGGATTTTTTGCCATATGATATTCAGTGGATTGGCACCCTACTCAGGCACCTATATTATTTAGGAATGATGTATTCTACAATTATATTAATAATACCACTATACACAGTGTGATAACACAGGATCCACCATTCACAATTAGTGATGTCACAGCTCACTCCTCCATCCTGTACAATTGACTGATAAAACCTCTATATACAGTGATAACACAGGATCCACCATTCACAATAGGTGATGTCACAGCTCACCTCCTCCTCCTGTACAATGACAGATAACACCTCTATATACAGTAGATAACACAGGATTCACCATTCACAATAGGTGATGTCACAGCTCACCTCCTCCTCCTGTACAATGACTGATAACACCTCTATATACAGTAGATAACACAGGATTCACCATTCACAATAGGTGATGTCACAGCTCACCTCCTCCTCCTCTTGTACTATGACTGATAACATCTCTATATACAGTAGATAACACAGGATCCACCATTTACAATAGGAGATGTCACAGCTCACCTCCTCCTCCTGTACAATGACAGATAACACCTCTATATACAGTAGATAACACAGGATCCACCATTCACAATAGGTGATGTCACAGCTCACCTCCTCCTCCTGTACAATGACTGATAACACCTCTATATACAGTAGATAACACAGGATCCACCATTCACAATAGGTGATGTCACAGCTCACCCCCTCCTCCTCCTGTACAATGACAGATAACACCTCTATATACAGTAGATAACACAGGATTCCACCATTCACAATAGGTGATGTCACAGCTCACCCTCCTCCTCCTGTACAATGACAGATAACACCTCTATATACAGTAGATAACACAGGATCCACCATTCACAATAGGTGATGTCACAGCTCACCTCCTCCCCCTGTACAATGACTGATAACACCTCTATATACAGTAGATAACACAGGTCCACCATTCACAATAGGTGATGTCACAGCTCACCTCCTCCACCTTCTGTACAATGACTGATAACACCTCTATATACAGTAGACAACACAGGATCCACCATTCACAATAGGTGATGTCACAGCTCACCTCCTCCTCCTGTACAATGACTGATAACCCCTCTATATACAGTAGATAATATTTTCCCACACAATTACAACCACTTTCTGTCACTCTACAGACATAACGATTACTATGAGATGTTTGTAAAAAAAAAATTGCATGTCAGAATCCTAGGAAATTTACAATTTTAATGATACATGGATGAAAATTCCTACAGGATATATTCACTTGGGTTTAAATTGGCATCTCTCTTTCTCTCTAATTAAACCTTTTTTGCTAATGTGCATTTGGTTGGTTAGCTAGAAGCATGGGACAGATAGAACAAAGCGTGACTGCAGATTCAGACTACACAGGGTGTGTTTGTAGTCTGTACCCATGGAAACACACATTTGTCTTCATAGAGATCTGTAACATAAATCAGAAGAATGCTAAATTGCAAAGGAGTTACAAAAATCTGATTATAGAGTATACACAAGACCTTAAATGTATCTTTTTTTATTTAGTTAAAATTATTTGGTAATCAGAATTTCATTAAAAAATCATTTTCTAACTTCAGGAAAACATGATTCCTGCATTTCTTCGTTGTAAAAGTGCAGCTTTCTGTGATGAGCCTGCAGAGTTACAGCAATGCAAAGGGCCAGTGGTGAAAAGCAAATGAGATTATGTTCTTAGTCCATATTACTGCACGGGAACTTGTTCGGCACTAATGAGAAAGAAGGATTAGATGCAGCAGTGTTAGAACAAGATCTGTTTAATTATCTAGGAAAATAGTGACTAGAGACTGAACAACCACGTGTACTTCAGGAAAGTTAGATCAGAAAACCGTCAATTAGCCATGTGATTCATTGTCAGCTATTTGCTATAGGTGCCGCTCATACACCTCAGAAAGTTCATGGCTTACCTTATACTCCTACATGCTTTTTAATATTACAGGGATAAAGCCACTGCCAGACGACTCTAGTATTGGCTTATCTTCTGCAGAAACTAATTTCTGTATCTCCTCCATTGTCGGCGTCGGCGTATATCGTACAGCACTCGGATGACATCCGAGTGATGTGCGCTGTGTCACTCACACCTGTAGACTTATATGGGTGCGAGTGCGCCGAGACTCGGCCGAGTGTTGGTGACAATCATAGCATGCTGAAATTTCACTCGTACGTAGAGTACGGTCAAGAAAAAAACGGTAATGGGAGCTGCCCCATAGATGAATACTGGTCCGAGTGCTATGCAATGTTTTATCGCATAGTACTCATTCGTATTCATCGCTAGTAGAGTTGAGCGATACTTTCCGATATCCAAAAGTATCGGAATCGGAATGGTATCGCCGATACCCAAAAAATATCGGCGATACCCGATACCGATACTGGAAATCCAATGTAAGTCTATGGGAACAAAATATCGGAATTAAAAAAAAACCATTCTTGCCTTGTTGGTTAATTGTACATGAAGGAAAACAACAAAGAGTAATGTACAATGTATTGGGGAAAGTTGAGGAGACATTAAAGGCATAGATGTTTAACCCAATCAAATGGAATAGCATAAATATTTTTTTTTTTAAAGATGTTCGGATTGACGAAGAAATTGACAATGTTGTTAAGGTTTTTTCTATTTTGGCAAATATGTATATTTCACAACTTCCATGCTCTTCACCTTTTTAACTTTTGACACACTTTCTCCTTCATAATCTTCAGCAGCATCATCTTTTTCATCAAATTATTCTTCATCTTCACCTTCTTTATCTTCTTCTTAAACTTCTTGCTATTCATCTTTTTGTTAACATTACTCATATTCTTCTTATTAAACTATTATTCTTCTTCATATTGTACTTCATCTTCTTCATCATATTCTTATTTGTGACAGAGATTCCTGTACTTGTAATCTGTCAAAGTATGAATTTTTCATCCTTCCGTTCTTGCTGTCACAAAAGATTTAAATTACAACAGTATTTGTCCGTGTTCAGTTTAGCCTGCAGCAGCAGGCATTTTCCAGGGGCACCACGAGGAGGAACGGACTCACCCCCATACACTGCTTAGTCTTCTGCTTATAATTTAGAGCATATATTTTGCTCTTCATTTTGGTCTTATACTTAATGTTCTTCTGCTTTTTGATCTTCTGCTTATTGTTCTTCTGTCTCTTTTTCTGTATCTTGTAGTTTGTCTTAACTTTCTTTGTCCGGTTGGTGATGTTCTTCTGGGTAATCTTTTATTTCTTCTTTGTGATGGTGTTCAGGCTGGTTGGCTTGATGCTCGTCGTCCTTGTGGTCGTCATCTTCTTCGGGGTGGTCATCAGGGTCGTCGTCTTCATTGTTGGAGATCCAGAGTGATTACCCAAAAAAACATTTAAAAAATCTTCAATTTGTAAATGTAGCTGAAGGTACAAGAAGGCTGACTAACTTCCGAGAACCAGCTGACGTTACTGGAACCCGGACGGGTATCAGATGGTACAAGAGACAATGGAAGTAACGAGGACCAGCTGACTGTGCTGGAACCCGGAGGGGCAGCAGAAGGAAAAGAGCCAATGGCACAACCGAGGACCAGCTGACGTTACTGGGACACGGTTACTAAGCAGGAGGTACCTGTGCTCCAAAGCACTACCAAGGACCAGCAGACGTTGCTGGAACTCGGATACCGAGATGGAGGCACCTAGGCCAAAGGCACTGCGGAGAACCAGTTGAAGGTACTGGAACCCGGACGGGTAGCAGAAGGTACAAGAGCCAATGCAAGTAACGAGGACCAGCTGACTGTGCTGGAACCCGGAGGGGCAGCAGGAGGAAAAGAGCCAATGGCACAACCGAGGACCAGCTGACGTTACTGGGACACGGTTACTAAGCAGGAGGTACCTGTGCTCCAAAGCACTACCAAGGACCAGCAGACATTGCTGGAACTCGGATACCGAGATGGAGGCACCTAGGCCAAAGGCACTGCGGAGAACAAGCTGACGGTACTGGAACCCGGACGGGTAGCAGAAGGTACAAGAGCCAATGCAAGTAACGAGGACCAGCTGACTGTGCTGGAACCCGGAGGGGCAGCAGAAGGAAAAGAGCCAATGGCACAACCGAGGACCACTGACGTTACTGGGACACGGTTACTAAGCAGGAGGTACCTGTGCTCCAAAGCACTACCAAGGACCAGCAGACGTTGCTGGAACTCGGATACCGAGATGGAGGCACCTAGGCCAAAGGCACTGCGGAGAACCAGCTGACGGTACTGGAACCCGGATGGGTAGCAGAAGGTACAAGAGCCAATGCAAGTAACGAGGACCAGCTGACTGTGCTGGAACCCGGAGGGGCAGCAGAAGGAAAAGAGCCAATGGCACAACCGAGGACCAGCTGACGTTACTGGGACACGGTTACTAAGCAGGAGGTACCTGTGCTCCAAAGCACTACCAAGGACCAGCAGACTGTCACGGGTGTGTCGCTGCGAAGATCGTCGCGATTGCACACCCTGACTTCTCACAGCTGAGTTTCTGGTGCTGGGTGTTTTTCGGCAGTGAGGGAGTTAATTCTTCCGTGCTGGACTAGACCAGCCTCGCTCAGCTGCAATTAATGTTGGGGTAATTGGTTTCCTTCATATACCTGCCTGTCTGCTGGGGAAGTGTCGGTGAAAGCATTCATGCAGACCAGCAGAGCGGATCGTATTGAGAAGTCTAAAGCTAAGAGTACCTGTTGTGGTTTTCTCCTCTCCTCGCTTTATTATTTATCTCCTTACTAGGGTTGAGCATTCCGATACTGCAAATATCGGGTATCGGCCGATATTGGCTGTATCGGAATTCCGATTCCGAGTTCCGAT
>JARQOD010000007.1:70449646-70479799 GCA_033576555.1 Oophaga sylvatica
AGAATAATGAAAAAAAACAACATTTTAATTACTAAATTTTATAAACAATACTTACCACAAGATTCCCAATCACCATCACTAATAAGAACACCGAGAGGCACATAGATTGTCCCGCCACCTCCATACAGTCCCACATGGTCTCGATCCATTCTCCGCATAGCACTCTGAACACGATCAGGAAGGAGTGGAAGAAGTCATTCATGTGCCAGCGAGGGAGTTCACAGACTTCAGAGATTTTACAGACACATTCTTTGTAGCTTTTACCAAATAGCTGCATACCGACCACGGCAAAGATGAACACTATGATGGCCAACACCAAGGTCAGATTTCCCAAAGCTCCCACCGAGTTACCGATGATCTTGATCAGCATGTTGAGTGTTGGCCATGATTTTGCCAATTTGAAGACGCGAAGCTATACAGATGAAAATACATTTTTTTTAACCAGAGAATGAACGACACAAGTAAATAATTAAACCATTAATATATAATAAAAAGGAGAAGATGCCGTTATCAGACAATATATTACATGGTGAAATTTGGAAGACTTTAACGAGAAATTGGCAGAAGTAACCGTACAAAAAAACACACTATGAGGATAAATATAAACTATATAAACGATATCTTCATTGCCAATACAGCTCAAGTATAAAATATTTTTCTTACCAATCTGAATGACCTTAGCACTGATAACCCTTCGACATTAGCGAGTCCCAACTCCATCAAACTTAGACTCACTATGATGCCATCAAAAATATTCCAACCTTCTTGAAAATAATAATATGGATCGAGGGCAATCAGCTTAAAAACCATTTCCGCTGTAAAGATGCCAGTAAAAACCTACAGTAAATGGAAATTGATCTCATTAGCCTGATTTACTGGTCATTACTTGAAGATGGGTAGAGAATTTAGAACATTATGCACTATGTTCAGTTCAGACATAGCCCAGATGCATTCTACATTTATTTTTTTTATTATTTTAAGCAATTTCCAGACTGCTTCCTTTAATAGCTATTGTAATGATGGATTTTAGTAGAACCAATCCCCAATGACAAGAAATCAAAGAAATAAAAAAAAAGTTTGTTTCATAAATTCTACTGCAGTAATCTTTTATTGTTTTTTGTTCCGTACAGTGCTGTACAAGGGCATATTTTTAAAGGCAATGTATTTAATATTATTTTTTCAATACAGGTTTTTCTATTTTTGAAGGTCCTTATTGAAAGGTTAAAGAGTTTTTCAAAACAGATGGAATTAACAATGGAAAGTATAAAAACCATTTGTAAAACTTTACATAATGAGGTAAAAAAGCATTTTAGGATCATTCAAATGAATACTCTGTGTAACACATTCTACCTTGTACAATGCTAAAAGGAACAGGGGTATGTAGTGTATTTTTTTCTTAACTAGCAGAGGGTGTACGCCACCTATTGGGCATTACTTGCCAGCATTTCACAGGGAGCATCTGGAAGGTGAATTAATTTGTGTCTGTGAAGATATCGCAGAGTCCAGGAAGAGTCGGCAAATTTTCCATGCCTCACTAAACCTGCTTGACACTTCCAAGAAACTAGCTATTCTGGGAAGGACTTTTCTTCATTCAGGGTCGGGGAGAATGGGATTTGCATGTGGCTTAAGGGAAAGGGTATGGCTATGGCCAAAACCAGCCAGTGGACCGATATCAGCAGTGACTATGCAGTTTCCTAAAGCTAAACCCATTCTGTGCTGTTGTCATGACTCACTAGCTGCCTCTCCATGCCCTGTTACCCACCTCCTTTTCATAGGGCATGGAAGATTTGATGCTTCTTTCAGGAGTCTGAAAGGTCTTCATTTATTTAAGGAGCCTACCAGATGTTCTGGGACAACTGACAAGTGTGCATATGGCCCAGTGCTAGGCATAATACAGCGCTTTATTACAATGGTCAATGTAAAAATGTGGTATCTCAATGTCTCCATTCTGGGACCTCCGGTATATGTTTCCACGTGCGGGAAAATGTAGTATGACACTTGCAAATTAAATGGTTGTCTGGCAAAAACAAGTTAGCACTTATCTCCAGAATAGGGGATCACTTGTTGATTATTGAGAGTGCTGAGCTCGATTTTCTTCGGCAGCCCCATTGGGAATTAATGAAATGGTGGTCAGGCGTCTGAAAGGCTGAACCATTTTATAACGAGGATAATAAATTTCTGATTTGTCTATTGATGCGGGTTCCAGCTGTGGGACACCCACCAATCAGCAAGTTATCATTTATCCTAAGTATTGGTGATAACTTGTTTTAGTTTGACAACTACTTTAACCCCTTCACCCCCAAGGGTGGTTTGCACGTTAATGACCGGGCCAATTTTTACAATTCTGACCACTGTCTCTTTATGAGGTTATAACTCAGGAACGCTTCAACGGATCTTCGCGATTCTGAGACTGTTTTCTCGTGACATATTGTACTTCACGTTAGAAGTAAAATTTCTTCGATATAACTTGCGTTTATTTTTGAAAAAACGCAAATATGGCGAAAATTTTTAAAATTTTGCAATTTTCAAACTTTGAATTTTTATTCCCTTAAAACAGAGAAATATGTCGCACAAAATAGTTAATAAATAACATTTCCCACATGTCTACTTTACATCAGCACAATTTTGGAACCAAAATTTTTTTTGTTTAGGAAGTTATAAGGGTTAAAAGTTGACCAGCGATTTCTCATTTTTACAACAAAATTTACAAAGCCATTTTTTTAGGGACCACCTCTCATTTGAAGTCACTTTGAGGGGTCTATATGGCAGAAAATACCCAAAAGTGACACCATTCTAAAAACTGCACCCCTCAAGGTACTCAAAACCACATTCAAGAAGATTATTAACCCTTCAGGTGCTTCACAGGAACTAAAGCAACGTGGAAGGAAAAAATGAATATTTAACTTTTTAGCCACAAAAATGATCTTTTACAAACTTTTTTTTTATTTTCACAAGGGTAAAAGGAGAAAATGGGCAGATAAGGTTGTTATGCAATTTCTCATGAGTACGCCAATACCCAATATGTGGGGGAAAACCACTGTTTGGGCACACGGCAGAGCTCGTAAGGGAAGGAGCGCCGTTTGACTTTTTCAAACTAAAATTGGCTGGAATTGAGATGGACGCCATGTCGTGTTTGGAGAGCCCCTGATGCGCCTAAACAGTGGAAACCCCCACAAGTGACACCATTTTGAAAACTAGACCCCCTAAGGTACTTATCTAGATCTGTTGTGAGCACTTTGAACTCCCAAGTGTTTCACAAAAGCTTATAATGCCTGGGTGTGAAAAAAAAAAAAACAATTTTCCACAAAAATGATTTTTTAGTCCCAAATTTTTGAATTTTCCCAAGGAAATTGGACCCCAAAAGTTGTTGTCCAATTTGTCCTGAGTACGCTGATACCCCATATGTGGGGGGGGGAACTGTTTGGGTGCACGGCAGGGCTTGGAAAGGAAGTAGTAACGTTTTGGAATGCAGACGTTGATGGGGGTCATGTTCCGTTTGCAGTGCCCCAGATGAGCCTAAACAGTGGAAACCCCCCACAAGTGACCCCATTTTGGAAACTATACCCCCTAAGGAACTTATCTAGATCTTTGGTGAGCACTTTGAACCCCCAAGTGCTTCACACAAGTTTATAATGCCCGGGCATGAAAATAAAAAATTCTATTTTTTTCCCACAAAAATTATATTTTAGTCACTAATTTTTTATTTTCTCAAGGGTAACAGGAGAAATTGGACCACATAAGTTGTTGTCCAATTTGTCCTGAGTACGCTGATACCCCATATGTGGGTGGGAACCACTGTTTGGGCGCACGGCAGAGCTCGGAATGGAAGGAGCACCATTTGACTTTTTCCAACCAAAATTGGCTGGAATTGAGATTGGATGCCATGTTGCATTTGGAGAGCCCCTGATGTGCCTAAACAGTGGAAACCCCCCACAAATGACCCCATTTTGGAAACTAGACCCCCTAAGGAACTTTTCTAGATCTTTGGTGAGCAATTTGAACCCCCAAGTGCTTCACACAAGTTTATAACGTAGAGCCGTAAAATTTAAAAATCATATTTTTTCCACAAAAATGATCTTTTCACCCCAATTTTTATTTTTCCAAGGGTAACAAGACTCCAAAGTTATTGTGCAATTTGTCCTGAGTGCGCTGATACCCCATATGTGGGGGTAAACCACTGTTTGGGTGCATGGCAGAGTTTGGAAGGGAAGGAGCGCCGTCTGACTTTTTCAACGCAGAATTGGCTGGACGCCATGTCGTGTTTGGAGAGCTCCTGATCTGCCTAAACAGTGGAAACCCCCATAAATGACGCCATTTTGGAAACTAGACCCCTCAAGGAACTTATCTAGATGTGTGGTGAGAACTTTTAACCCCCAGGTGTTTCACTAAAGTTTATAACGTACAGCCGTAAAATAAAAAATCTTTTTTTTTTTTTACAAAAATGATTTTTTCGTCCCCAATATTTTATTTTCACAAGGGTAACAGAAGAAATTGGAACCCAAAAGTTGTTGTCCAATTTGTCCTGAGTACGCTGATACCCAATATGTGGGAGAAAACTACTGTATGGGCGCACGTCAGGGCTCGGAAGGGAAGTAGTGACGTTTTGGATTGCAGACTTTGATGGAATGGTCTGGGGGCGTCATGTCGCATTTGGAGAGCCCCTGATGCGCCTAAACAGTGGAAACCCCCCACAAGTGACCCCATTTTGGAAAATAGACCCCACAAGGAACTTGTCTAGATGTGTGGTGAGCACTTTGAACCCCGAAGTGCTTCACAGAAGTTTATAACGCACAGCCGTAAAAATAAAAAATCCTTTTTTTTTTTGCAAAAATGATTTTTTTGCCCCAATATTTTATTTTTACAAGGGTAACAGGAGAAATTGGACCCCAAAAGTTGTTGTCCAATTTGTCCTGAGTACGCTGATATCCAATATGTGGGAGAAAACTACTGTATGGGTACACGTCGGGGCTCGGAAGGGAAGTAGTGACGTTTTGGATTGCAGACTTTGATGGAATGGTCTGGGGGCGTCATGTCGCATTTGGAGAGCCCCTGATGCGCCTAAACAGTGGAAATCCCCAACAAGTGACCCCATTTTGGAAAATAGACCCCACAAGGAACTTATCTAGATGTGTGGTGAGCGCTATGAAGCCCCAAGTGCTTCACAGAAGTTTATAATGTACAGCCGTAAAAACAAAAAAATATTTTTTTTTGTACAAAAATGATATTTTCGCCCCCAGTTTTTTATTTTCCCAAGGGTAGCAGAAGAAATAGGACAAATTGCACAATAACTCTTGGGGTCCAGAGTACGCTGATACCCCATATGTGGGGATAAACTACTGTTTGGACGCATGGCAGAGCTGAGAAGTGAAGGAGCACCGTTTGACTTTTTCAACGCAGAATTGGCTGGAATTGAGATCAGACGCCATGTCACATTTGGAGAGCCCCTGATGTGCCTAAACAGCGGAAACCCCCCAATTCTAACTCCAACCCTAACCCCAACACACCCCTAACCCTAGTCCCAACCCTAACCACAAACCTAACCCTAACACACCCCTAATCCCAACCCTAACCCTAATCCTAACTTTAGCGCCAACCCTAACCCTAACTTTAGCCGCAACCCTAACCCTAAATGGGAAAATGGAAATAAATACTTTTTTTAATTTTATTATTTTTCCCTTACTAAGGGGGTGATAAAGGGGGTTTGATTTACTATTTATAGCGGGTTTTTATGATTGGCAGCTGTCACGCTAAAAGACGCTTTTTATTGCAAAAATAGTTTTTGCATCATCACATTTTGAGAGCTATAATTTTTGCATATTTTGGCCCACAGAGTCATGTGAGGTCTTATTTTTTGCGGGACGAGTTGACGTTTTTATTGGTACCATTTTTGAGCACGTGACATTTTTTGATCGCTTTTTATTTCGATTTTTGGGAGGTTAGAATGAACAAAAATCAGCAATTCATGAATTTCTTTTGGGGGAGGCGTTTATACCGTTCCGCGTGTGGTAAAATTGATAAAGCAGTTTTATTCTTCGGGTCAGTACGATTATGGCGATACCTCATTTATATCATTTTTTCATGTTTTGGCGCTTTTATAGAATAAAAACAATTTTATATAAAAAATAATTATTTTTGCATCGCTTTATTCTGCGAGCTATAACTTTTTTATTTTTTCGCTGATGATGCTTTATGATGGCTCGTTTTTTGCGGGACAAGATGACGTTTTCAGCGGTACCATGTTTTTTATATCGGTCTTTTTGATCGCGCGTTATTCCACTTTTTGTTCGGCGGTATGATGATAAAGCATTGATTTTTTGCTTCGTTTTTTTTTTTTTTTAAGGGGTTCACTAAAGGGGTTAACTAGTGGGACAATTTTATAGGGGGGGTCGTTACGGACGCGGCGATACCAAATATGTGTACTTTTATTGTTTTTTTTTTTTTATTTACAGGAAGAAGTGAATTTATTGGGGAATATTTTTTTTTTTTTTTTATTTATTTTTTTTATTTTTATCTTTTTTTAACTTTTTTACTTTGTCCCAGGTGGGACATCACAGTATTTTATCAGATCGCTGGTGTGACAGTGTGTACAGCACTCTGTCACACCAGCGATCGCACAGGCATAGATGCAGGTTCTCATGCCTGCTCCGAGGGCTGAGTAGCCGCCTCCCTCCAGGACCCCGGCGCCATCTTGGATCCGGGTCCTGGGAGGGAGGAAGCCCTCAGAACGCGCGATCACATCGCGCTGCTCTGAGGGTCTCAGGGGGGCGCGCAGGGAGCCCCCACCCTGCGCGATCCTCCCCTGTGCCCCCAGTACACCGCGATCATGTTTGATCGCGGTGTGCAAGGGGTTAATGTGCCGGGAGCGGTCCGTGACCGCTTCTGACACACAGTCATGGGTGTCAGCTGTGATAATCAGCTGACACCCGGCGGCGATTAGCTGCGCTCCCCTCAGGAGCGCAGCTGATCGCCTATGACGTACTATCCCGTCCCCGGTCATACGGGCCCAGGTACCATGGACGGGATAGTACGTCCGATGGCAGTAAGGGGTTAATGTACAGGGTGGGCCATTTATATGGATACACCTAAATAAAATGGGAATGGTTGGTGATCTCAACTTCCTGTTTGTGGCACATTAGTATATGGGAGGGGGAAAAACTTTTCAAGATGGGTCGTGACCATAGCGGCCATTTTGAAGTAGGCCATTTTGGATCCAACTTTATTTTTTCCAATGGGAAGAGAGTCATGTGACACATCAAACTTATTGAGAATTTCACAAGAAAAACAATGGTGTGCTTGGTTTTAACATAACTTTATTCTTTCATGAGTTATTTACAAGTTTATGACCACTTATAAAATGTGTTCAAAGTGCTGCCCATTGTGTTGGATTGTCAATGCAACCTTCTTCTCCCACTCTTGACACACTGATAGCAACACCCAGAAGAAATGCTAGCACAGGCTTCCAGTATCCGTTGTTTCAGATGCAGCACATCTCGTATCTGAAACAACGGATACTCGAAGTCTGTACTAGCATGATTAAGCATGTTAAATGCAGTTTAGTTGAACACAGTTTAATGTCGATATACTAATTTTTTTAAGTTATAAGTCATGGAATAAAAGAAAATGGATTTTATGGACTTAACAGCGCTGATTATTTATCCATTTAATGGCACCTGTAGTGTTCTCGTATTGAACTCTGTCAATGGTATAGGCTTTAGGCACTTCCAGCTGAGTTCAAAAGGCCTGAGGTTTATTTTCCTACATAATCTTGGACTCTTAGAAAATTCCTCTTGTTTATTCATTTTAGATTTGTCCATCTTCATGTCATCAGATTGTTTCCGCATCACACTCGCTGGTCACACACATAATTTCTATTTTATAAACCTACAATATGCAGCGTGATTCAGATAAAACAACAATTATTTTGGTTCCCAACTACTTATATGTGCTAACATTGTTAATTGCTTCTCAAGATACTTTATGTTTACTTTAAATTTTCTAATGTCTTAGTATTTAGCAGCATCTGAAGTAGTTAAACTTCTATGCAGAACTTCAAAAAGGATGAAATTCTTTGGAGAGTCTCTGAGTTGGAACAATGTTATCACTGACTGGGTCCAAAAGCTGAAGGAAATCCACATTTCGGCAATTTTCTATCCAATCCATAATTTGGAAGCCCGTGGGATCAGGTTAAAGCCCATTGCTGCTGATCTTGATCAGATGCACCTGGCTAGCTTTGACCAAGAACCAGCACATGTGTTCACCTTTCTCTCTTAGTCAGTTGGAGAAGTTGGGCAGAGTGAGTGTGCTGTAGCTGGGAAGAGACAAGCCAGAGTCTCTCTGTTAGGCCAGAGTCACACTAGCGATTAGTGTTGAGCATTCCGATACCGCAAGTATCGGGTATCGGCCGATATTCGCTGTATCGGAATTCCGATACTTAGTTCCGATATTTTTCATATATCGTATACCGGAATCGGAAGTTCCCATAATTCTTTGAGAGGCACTGTGATTTTAGTCAGCCAATGAGGAATCCTACGAAGTGTGGGCACATCCTGTAATGCTGCGTTCATCTTAACTAATGGCATGGCTGTGATTGGCTGCTGAAATGATGTCAGAATGCACTATAAAAGGCGCCGCCGCCATTTTAGCGTCACTGTGCTGTGAACTCAGTTAGGGACAGAACGCTGCTCTGCTGACTCTGAGGGACAGTTAGAGATTGCGATTTTGTGTACTGTGCTTTAGGCAGGCTAGTTTACCAACCGCTGTGTAAAGCTTCCTTTTGCCTTGCAGTGTTGTTTTAACAGCTCTGTGCAAGGTGTGTGTGTGAGAGTGCAGGTGACGCTGCAGTTTGCTCTGCATCCACCGCTGTTTGTAGGCATCTGCACGTGTCACTCACTGACTCTTTTTTTATTTTATTTTGTGGAATTGGTGCAGCTCCATTCAATTGAAATTAACAGTGATCTATTAGTGTGACGCGCTTCCATCCGTATACAATACATTGGTTGCAAACACTATAGAAGTACAGAAAGGAGCCTTTCACAGCTAGTGAACAGTTGTGTGCAGTGTTCACTGTAGTCTGTGAGGTTTTCATTTTTTGAGTGCAGATCACGCTCCAGTAAGTTCTTCAACCACTGCTGGTTGTAGTCTGCTGAGCGTGTGTCACTGCCTCCTCCTTGACATTTTTCTCTAATTGGTGCTGCTCCATTCTATTTAAAAAAAATCGAATCTATTAGTGTGACGCGCTTCCATCCGTATACAATACATTGGTTGCAAACACTATAGAAGTACACAAAGGGGCCTTTTACAGCTAGTGAACAGTTGTCTGCAGTGTTCACTGTAGTCCGTGAGCTTTTCATTTTTTGAGTGCAGATTACGCTCCAGTTAGTTCTTCAACCACTGCTGGTTGTAGTCTGCTGAGCGTGTGTCACTGCCTCATCCTTGAGATTTTTCTCTAATTGGTGCTGCTCCATTCTATTTTAAAAAAATCTAATCTATTAGTGTGACGCGTTTCCATCCGTATACAATACATTGGTTGCAAACACTATAGAAGTACACAAAGGGGCCTTTCACAGCTACTGAACAGTTGTCTGCAGTGTTGACTGTAGTCTGTGAGCTTTTCATTTTTTGAGTGCAGATTACGCTCCAGTTAGTTCTTCAACCACTGCTGGTTGTAGTCTGCTGAGCGTGTGTCACTGCCTCCTCCTTGACATTTTTCTCTAATTGGTGCTGCTCCATTCTATTTTAAAAAAATCTAATCTATTAGTGTGACGCGCTTCCATCCGTATACAATACATTGGTTGCAAACACTATATAAGTACACAAAGGGGCCTTTCACAGCTACTGAACAGTTGTCTGCAGTGTTCACTGTAGTCTGTGAGCTTTTCATTTTTTGAGTGCAGATTACGCTCCAGTTAGTTCTTCAACCACTGCTGGTTGTAGTCTGCTGAGCGTGTGTCACTGCCTCATCCTTGCGATTTTTTTCTAATTGGTGCTGCTCCATTCTATTTTAAAAAAATCTAATCTATTAGTGCGACGCGCTTCCATCCGTATACAATACATTGGTTGCAAACACTATAGAAGTACACAAAGGGGCCTTTCACAGCTACTGAACAGTTGTCTGCAGTGTTCACTGCAGTCTCTGAGGAATAACCACACTTAGGCCTTATAACTTTTCTGACTTTCTTTATCAATCTACCAAGATGAAGAAGGCAGGGAGTAAGGCACGTGGTCGTGGCCGTGGAGTTTCAGCAGGGAGAGGACGTGGGGATTCTGTGGCTGCTGCCGCCCTCAGTGACACAGCATCCACCAGTTTTCCCCGTGAGCGTTCCTTTATGCGCACTTTTGTAGGAGGTCGGCGTACCCCCCTGCTGCGGGAAGAACAAATTGAAGCCGTTGTTGGTTGGATGGCAGCCAATGCATCGACTTCAATTGCTTCCACCTTCTCTCAGGACCACAGCACTGATGAACAACCATCTGTCTCTTCACCGCCTGCCAAATTGCCCAGGCAGTCAGAGAGCTCTGTAAAGGAGCCAGCTGAGTCTCTGCTTCTGTTCTCAGAATCTGTTGGCTTGCAAACAGGGGCCCAGCCAAGCAGCATTCTGGAATGTGAAGAAGAGGGAGTATGAAGTGATGCGCAACAGCTGTGTCTCTCTGAATCTGAAGAGGCGGGTGAGCCAGTGCCGATGGTCAGCACACCGCAGAACGCATCTGATGATGATGAGACTCAGGTGCCAGTTTCTGTTGAGCATGGTGCTGGCCAGACCACCCAACAGCAGCAGGTGTTGGAAAAGGGTAGTGGAGTTGATGAGGTCCAAGACCCAACATGGCGTGAGGAACAGGAAGGTGGTGGGAGCAGCTCTGAGGAAGAGATTGCCCCAACGGTCCAAACAGTAGGGAGAGGTAGGCTGCAGACTCGGTTGCCTGTAGCCTCCAGTTTGGCACCCGTTCGTAGCAGTTCTCTTACAACAGCCAAAACGGGTGCTCCCAGGACTTGCACTGCGTGGTCCTTTTTTGACACACTTGCAGATGATATTTGCTATGTCAAATGCAAGCTGTGTAATCAAAAAGTAAAAAGAGGTAAAAGTGTCAGTAACCTTAATACCACAAATATGTGGAAACGTGCGGACAAAGCACGTGGTTGAGTTACAAAGGCACACTGGAGATGTAGGCCAACCTACAGCAGCACCTACATCTTCAGCTCGTGTTGGAGCCTCTTCCTCCAGCTCACACACAGCTGGTTCGCCTTCCTCACAGGATCGCCATGGAAGAACCTCTGTCACTGTTGTCCAGAGACCCAGTGTTATTCCACACACAGCTGCAAGTTCCCTGTCATCCTCACACTCCCAGGCCACAAAACAGCCATCGGTAGCACAGGCATGGGATAAAAGACGGCCATACTCGGCAAACCATCCACGAGCACAGGCTCTGAATGCTGGCATTGCAAAACTCCTGTCCCTTGAAATGCTGTCATTCAGGCTGGTGGAGACTGACAGTTTCCGTAACTTAATGGCATTGGCAGTCCCACAATACAATGTGCCCAGCCGATTTTATTTCAGCAGGCAAGCCGTCCCTGGTCTGCAAAAGCATGTTGAGGGAAAAATTAAACATGCGCTACTAAACGCCGTCAGTAGCAAGGTCCACCTGACCACCGATGCGTGGACCAGTACCCATGGCCAGGGACGATACCTTTCCCTCACTGCCCATTGGGTCAATGTTGTGGAGCCGGGTACAGATCTTGCGAGTGGCGCTGTACGTGTTCTGCCAACTCCAAGGATTGCAGGAATCCAGTCTGTCCACATTGACTCCTCCTCCTACTCCAGTTCCTCAGAATCATCGCTGCAGGAGCCGTCACGGTCTACCTCCACATGGACCCGTGAACGCTTACCTGTTGCGACCGATATGAGCACAGCCGTGGCCAAACGTCAACAGGCCGTCCTGAAATTAATTTCCATGGGGAATCGAAGCCACACAGGCATGAGGTCTGGAATGCCATCAAGCAGGAGAGCGACGTGTGGTTTTTGCCAGCGAATCTCCAGCCAGGCTTGGTAGTGTGTGACAATGGCCGAAATCTGGTGGCAGCTCTGGGCCTTGGCAACCTCACTCACATACCATGTCTGGCACATGTGCTCAACTTGGTCGTGCAGAGTTTTTTGAGGGACTATCCGGATCTTGATGCACTGCTGCACAAGGTCCGCCTAGAGTGCGCTCACTTGCGACGTTCCAGCATGGCCAGATCGCGCATTGCAGCTCTGCAAGCAGATTTCGCCTTCCTGAACATCGCATCATATGTGACGTACCCACCAGGTGGAATTCCACGTTACATATGTTGGAGCGGTTGTGTGAGCAGCAGCCAGCAGTAATGGAGTATCAGCTGCATCAGGCGCAATCAACTCGCAATTTGCGTCGTTCACACTTCACCACTACTGAGTGGGCCTCTATGAAGGACATCTGCCACGTTTTGCGTGCGTTTGATGAGTCAACGCGGATGGCGAGTGCAGATGATGCACTAGTCAGCCTGACTGTCCCCCTTATCTGCCTGCTTCAAAAAACACTGCAAGCACTAAGGGATGAGGTTTTGGAAGAGGTGGAGGATGAGGAGTCACAAATTCCATCACCTTCTGGACAGTCAGCGCAACGTGGTTCCTCACAAAGAGCTGGGCAGGGCTCACTTTGTGAGGAGGATGAGGAGGAGTCAATGGAGGAGGAAGACATCGCTCCAGAGGGAGGTACACAACGCTCTAGTCAGTATGTAGAGCGAGGGTGGGGTGATGCAGAGCAGGCAGAGATGACGCCTCTTGCAGGGGACAGCGTTTCTTGGCCAGTTGGGAGTCTGCAGCACATGGTTGATTTCATGCTGCAGTGCCTGAGAAACGACCGCCGCATCGCCCACATTCACACCACGTCTGATTATTGGGTGTACACCCTCCTAGACCCTCGCTACCGGGAAAACTTACAAAGCCTCATCACACCGTTGAACCGGGAGCGTAAAATGCGGGAGTACCAAGACACACTGGTGCAATCCATTATGTTCTCCATTCCAGCCGAGAGCACTGCTGCTGCTACTGCTTTACAAAGCAGCTCTGTGCGTCGAGGCAGTGGAGACAGCTCTGCAACAAGAGGGAGCACAAGCAGCGCCTCTGCACAGGGCAAGACCAGTATGTTCTAAATGTGGCGAAAGTTTTGTGGCAGCGCCACAAATGTCTACACCATCCGAGACGGCTCCAGTCAGCAGGAGGCAACGTTTCCGTAAGATGGTGACAGACTACATGTCTTTCCCTCTCAGTGTACTCCCAGATGGCTCTTCCCCATTCAAGTTTTGGGTCTCTAAGTGGATACATGGCCAGTATGCATTGGAGGTGCTGGCTTGCCCTGCTGCCAGTGTATTATCGGAGCGCGTCTTTAGTGCTGCAGGTGGTGTACTAACAGACCGTCGCATGCGACTATCCTCCGATAATGTAGACCGGCTTACTTTTCTGAAAATGAACAAGGCATGGATCTCGCCTGAATTTGTCTGTCCGTTTTCAGATTAAATAACTGGTTCGCAACGTTATCCATGTCTCCTGTTATGTTCATCTTTCTACCACCTGAACTCTACTCCCTGGGCTACAACACTGCCAGTTGCTGCTCAGAAGTGTCGTGTCCACAGACCAATACACAAGCTATAGTGTTAGTGGGGTTCAGTAACGCCAGCTGTTCCCCTGCTGTGTGTCCGGCAAGAAGTCTCCTGTTCCCTACACATGCACAGAAAAACCCATGTCGAACATGCTCCAAATAGGGAAGAGCCGTCACCCTGATTGTTATGCTTAAAACAGGAAATTGTGAAGTTTTCCAGGCCTAGAATGATAAATTTTTATAACAAATATGGACAAATAATAATTTGTCATCACAGCGCATATCTGCACATGTCTATTAGAAATGGTAACAAAAACTAAAACATAGTGTTCACTTTTTTAAATTAATGCATAAAAGTACATTTCATACTTATCAATTAATGCTTTTTAAGGAACTTTATCTGTACCTGTAAGATAATGCAGTCAATGGATGTACGAATCATAAACATCCTCATCATCACGAGTTATATTTATGACAGACATTATAAAATACACATACTGATGCCAACTGTAACTTCACACACCATATATGAAATGGCCAGCATCTAAACCTGGTAATAATGTGCAATACTAAATTATTACATCTACAAAGTGCATCATGCATACTGACAATAGGTAGTTATACCTGCAAGTGCTGTTGAAACAACCACAACAGATATAAATTAATAATGGTATATAGGTATCACAGTGCATAGTTACTCATGGACAATGTCGATGTAATACTGTACCTCAATAAAGTCAGCGTCAACCATTATGCTTGTTAGTCTTGTAGATTGTTAAAGAGGGAACGTGCTTTTTTTGTTGGTCATAGGTGGAGTATTAGACAGTAAATGATTACTGCTGTCGTATTTTTGGCGTCCCTAGGGCAGAATAACGCTGCGTAAGGTCACATTTTATAGAGAGTCATCTAATAGACACACGCTACCCTACCCTACGCGTGACAGTAGGAAGGTAGTGTTGACGGATAAAGCCTTGCGCAACCAGACATGCTTTTACCCTCATCAACACTGTACAAGCAAAAAATGCATGATTGCAGCCGCAGACTTTATTGACGTACAGTATAACATCGCCATTACCCATCAGAGGCTGTCCACTGTCTGATACAGACATAGAATATACCTTTGCTATCCGTAGCCTTTGTTTCACCTACACTTGCAGGCACACACTAAAATTGTGACAATGCATAATGTTTTTTTAAATGGTTATTTTTTATCGTACATTATTGCGTCATCACAGTGATGAGTCCATGCTGGACATGTCATACATGCTGTACAAAGTAACGATTTTATTAACTTAAATAATTGAAATGTCTGTGACTGTCACATATAAATTGCAATGATGATGATAAGTGACTATTACAAAATCCATTGTCTTCACTATGTTATGGTTTAACATAGCGTTCCTTAAGCATTATTCATAAATACAAAAATGGACTTTTATTCTTAAATTTACAACACTATATTTTGTAAACTAATTTTTGGGTGGTGTGTTGTTCCATTTCTTGTTGCCATGTGCATATATGCGTTTATATTTGCAGGGTCTTTATTTTTAGTCTTGAAATTAGGAAAGATGTGTATCTTCGTACCGTGTTAGCCAGTAGATAGAAAAATATTTAGACTTGAGAGTCCTCAGTGGTTGATACCTTTTAATGGATAACTGAAAAGATGGTAACAAATTGCAAGCTTTCGAGGCTACTCACGTCTCTTCATCAGGCAAGACTAAAACAAAAAATGAAGAATCACATATTTCTATACACAACAGGACACAGGAATAGTGCAATAGGTAAGACAAGTGACGTGCAGCTGAACTGTCATTATGCCAGAGGGATGAACATAAATATTGGAACAGTTCCTAGATAAGGATAGAAAGTTTTATTGCCCTCTGATTGTGGTCTGGTTTTGTGTTTTCATGCCCCTGGAAGGGCAGAGACGCAGATTCCTTAATTGATATAGAATGACATGAATCCGTGTGATCTATTCATTTCAGCACTAAGAGTGTCAAAGGTCATGATGAGCTTATATTCCAAAACCTTTCTATCTTTCTCAGATTTGAAGTTAGATTTTAATACCAGTAATTCCATATCCATCATGCTATGACCGGGCATACCAAAGTTTTTTGCCACAGGTAAATCCATTATTTTTTCTCTTATTGTGTGGCGATGATAATTCATCCTTGTTCTCAGTTTTTGGCCAGTCTCCCCCACATACAGACCCCCATTTGGACATTTAGTACATATAATTAGGTACACCACATTAGATGTGATGCAGCTGAAAGTAGCTGGGATCTTGTAGTCGTGATGGGAGTTGGGGATCTTTATCTTGTCCGTGGTCATTATAGATGCACAGCTTTTACATTTCTTCCGGTTGCAAGGAAAGGTTCCTGCAGCTGTTGGGGAGGACAGGGAGCTTCTGACAATGATGCTTCTTAGATTTGGGGGCTGCCTAAAACACAGTAGTGGGGGGTCTGGAAATATGGATTGTAATATCGGGCATCTTTTTGTAGTAAAGGTTGTAGTTTCCGTGTAGCTCCCCTTAGCACCTCCAGATTTGGATTGTAGGTGACCACTAGAGGCACCCGGTTATTTTCTTCTTTACCTTTGTAATGAAGCAGGTGATTCCTTGATATTCTGTTGGCTCTTGAAATTTGGTTTTCAATTGTTCTTGGATGGTATCCCTGGTTCAAAAAAGTCTTTCTGAGGCGACCCCCCACTACTGTGTTTTAGGCAGCCCCCAAATCGAAGAAGCATCATTGTCAGAAGCTCCCTGTCCTCCCCAACAGCTGCAGGAACCTTTCCTTAGAACAAGAAGAAATGTAAAACCTGTGCATCTATAATGACCACGGACAAGATAAAGATCCCCTACTCCCATCAGGACTACAAGATCAAAGGTACTTTCAGCTGCATCACATCTAATGTGGTGTACCTAATTATATGTACAAAATGTCCAACTGGGGGTCTGTATGTGGGGGAGACCGGCCAAAAACTGAGAACAAGGATGAATTATCATCGCCACACAATAAGAGAAAAAATAATGGATTTACCTGTGTCAAAACACTTTTGTATGCCCGGTCATAGCATGATGGATATGGAATTACTGGTATTAAAATATAACTTCAAATCTGAGAAAGATAGAAAGGTTTGGGAATATAATCTCATGATGACCTTTGACACTCTTAGTGCTGGAATGAATAGATCACTCGGATTCATGTCATTCTATATCAATTAAGGAATCTGCGTCTCTGACCTTCTAGGGGCATCAAAACAGAACACCAGACCCCAATCAGAGGGCAATAAAACTTTCTCTCCTTATCTATGAACTGTTCCAATATTTATGATCATCCCTCTGCCATAATGACAGTTCTGCTTCACGTCACTTGTCTTACCTATTGCACTATTCCTGTGTCCTGTTGTGTGTAGAAATATGTGATTCTTCATTTTTTGTTTTAGTCTTAGCCTGATGAAGAGACCTGAGTAGTCTCGAAAGCTTGGAATTTGTTAACATCTTTTCAGTTAGCCATTAAACGGTATCAACCACTGAGGACTCTCAAGTATAAATATTTTTCTATTCTTGGAATTGAAATTCATCATTTTATTGTCCTAGTAAAACTTCATTTATTCTTGTTTGAAGTACATACATTTGCAATGGCCACGTAACAAGGCAATAACTCAATATTTGATTTCAAAACCCTCCTTGACCCTGGGCTTCAACACCGCCAGTTGCTGCTCAGAAGTGTTAGATGCACAGATGAAAACAATCGCTGATGTGTTTGTGGGGTTCAGTAACGCCTGCTGTTCCCCTGCTGTGTGTCTGGCAAAAATTACTGCTTCTAACTACAAATTCAACTTCAAACATCTCATACTAGGCCTCTGCCTACACCCTCCTTGACCCTGGGCTTCAACACCGCCAGTTGCTGCTCAGAAGTGTTAGATGCACAGATGAAAACAATCGCTGATGTGTTTGTGGGGTTCAGTAACGCCTGCTGTTCCCCTGCTGTGTGTCCGGCAAAAATTACTGCTAGCTACCTACACATGGTGAAAAAAACATGACATGTCAAAGTGTCTAGTGCTACACATAGATATGAGGCTACACCCTGATTTCTAAGCTGTAAACAATTGAAACGTCAGCTTTAAAACCATAAAATGATTAGTCTTTGTCACAAATCTGTAACAAAATAATTGTGACATATTATTTCAGATATGCACATGTCGAAAACAAATGCTAACACAAAAGCCTAGTTATGCTATAGGATACTGATGGTCAACCTTGTCACTCCATAGCTTAGACAAATCCAACTCACATCATGACTCAAATGCTGCAATGTTGGAAGTGCATAATGTGGGTTGAACTTTGACAACAGCTGCAGTGCGAAGGTTAGACTTCAGTGTTCTTGGCTTTTAAATAAAAGCATACAAGTAAATATAATAATCCAATGTTGATTAAGGGACGTGATGTACACCTGTAATATTGTGCAAACAATGCATGTAGGAATAGTCCTCTTCAACATTACTTATATTTGTGTCATTTTAAAAAATACATATTTAATTAGAAAGTTAACAGCCCATATCATAAAGGTCCTTCATGTAAACATGATAATCGGTAACAAAAATCAGGCATTACCTTGTTAAAGTCAATAGTGCATAGTCAAATAGCAAAATATATACCTGTAAGTGGTGCTGAAAGAACGACAACTGATAGAATAGGTGAATGATATCTATTTATCAGACTGAATATGGACACCTGTACAATGTCGATATAATACTGTACCTTAACAAAACAGCTGTGTCACACCTCACACGCGTTTTTCTTGTAGCTTGTTATGTAATAGGGCACATGCGTGTATGTTTCATCATAGGTGCATGTTTACTGAGTAAAGCAGTCATGACAACGCCTTTGTGTTGTCGGTACGCTTGCGATGATGAACGATGCGCACCGTGAATGTTAGTCTGCGTCATAAGACGCACAGACGCTCCAATACCCAACGCGTCACAGCAGGAAGCCAGTCTGTGCATCCAAACAAAGGCGCAAGCATACATGCACGTACCCTTTTATAAAGCTATATAAAAAAAAGGATGTAGTAGTAACGCACACTTTATTGAGGTACAGTATTACATCGCCATTCACCATCTGTGGCTATGCAGTCTCATCTATATATACCTTATCTATCCGTTGTCATGCTTGCAAGTCCACAGTCAGGCATAAATAGCTGTTTTCACTATGCACTATGCACTTTTTAAAGGTTTTGTTTGTTAATATAAATGATTGGCACATATTATCAGTATTACATGATGGAAATTTTAGATATTTTTAAAAACTTTTTAGTGATATTATTCAGCAAATGTAAAGTTTTATGAATGTCACAGATAACTTGTAATGCTGATTATGTTTTTAAGTCAGCCATTCATTGTCTATACAATAAAAATGGTGTACATACTGTTACTTATCCATCATTAATGGATTCTGATATGTACTTGTATGCTTTTATTTAAAACCATATAGCAGATTATTTAACCTATTTTTATTGTGGTTTGCATTGCTTTTCAACATGTTAATGTATGCGTTTATGTTTGTCAATTATTAATTTACATATATTTTTTAAAGTAAAATCATCATCTTATGGTACTAAAGGTTATATTTCTCTTGTTTGGAGTATAGACATTTTTAATTGACACGTAACAAGGAAAATACTTGATCTAGTATTTAAACATCCTCCTTGACCCTGGGCTCCAACACCGCCAGTTGTTGCTCGGAAGTGCTGTTAGCACAGTCAACACTTGCTCCTGTGTTACTGGGGTTCAGTAATATCAGCTGTTCCCCTGCTGTGTGAACGGCAAAAAGTCCTGCTGCCTCCACCCTGTTCTCTTCTCATCCCTGGGGTACAACACCACCAGTTGTTGCTCGGGAAGTGCTGTTAGCACAGTCAACACTTGCTCCTGTGTTACTGGGGTTCAGTAATGTCAGCTGTTCCCCTGCTGTGTGAACGGCAAAAAGTCCTGCTGCCTCCACCCTGTTCTCTTCTCATCCCTGGGCTACAACACCGCCAGTTGTTGCTCGGAAGTGCTGTTAGCACAGTCAACACTTGCTCCTGTGTTACTGGGGTTCAGTAATGTCAGCTGTTCCCCTGCTGTGTGAACGGCAAAAAGTCCTGCTGCCTCCACCCTGTTCTCTTCTCATCCCTGGGCTACAACACCGCCAGTTGTTGCTCGGAAGTGCTGTTAGCACAGTCAACACTTGCTCCTGTGTTACTGGGGTTCAGTAATGTCAGCTGTTCCCCTGCTGTGTGAACGGCAAAAAGTCCTGCTGCCTCCACCCTGTTCTCTTCTCATCCCTGGGCTACAACACCGCCAGTTGTTGCTCGGAAGTGCTGTTAGCACAGTCAACACTTGCTCCTGTGTTACTGGGGTTCAGTAATGTCAGCTGTTCCCCTGCTGTGTGAACGGCAAAAAGTCCTGCTGCCTCCACCCTGTTCTCTTCTCATCCCTGGGCTACAACACCGCCAGTTGTTGCTCGGAAGTGCTGTTAGCACAGTCAACACTTGCTCCTGTGTTACTGGGGTTCAGGAATGTCAGCTGTTCCCCTGCTGTGTGAACGGCAAAAAGTCCTGCTGCCTCCACCCTGTTCTCTTCTCATCCCTGGGCTACAACACCGCCAGTTGTTGCTCGGAAGTGCTGTTAGCACAGTCAACACTTGCTCCTGTGTTACTGGGGTTCAGTAATGTCAGCTGTTCCCCTGCTGTGATAACGGCAAAAAGTCCTGCTGCCTCCACCCTGTTCTCTTCTCATCCCTGGGCTCCAACACCGACAGTTGTTGCTCGGAAGTGTCATTGGCACGGGTACTCACTCCTGCCCAGACTGGTTACAGCACGCCATCTGTTTCCTGTCAGTGTAAACGTCACTTAGCCTCCAATAAGTTGTCCTGTCGTGTTGCGGTCGGGTTAGCCGACTCTATGGTGCCTGGAGTTTAGGTGCTTCCTATGTGTGCTGCGGGATATGCAAATAAAGGCTGTTTCCGTTGTGACAATAGGACAATCACCCACTGTAGTACTGTGGGATTCGGTAACTGCGGCCGGCTCGCGGCCTGTCAACTTAAATTTCCATGGGTACCTTCTGCTACCCGTCCGGGTTCCAGTACCGTCAGCTGGTTCTCCGCAGTGCCTTTGGCCTAGGTGCCTCCATCTCAGTATCCGAGTTCCAGCAACGTCTGCTGGTCCTTGGTAGTGCTTTGGAGCACAGGTACCTCCTGCTTAGTAACCGTGTCCCAGTAACGTCAGCTGGTCCTCGGTTGTGCCATTGGCTCTTTTCCTTCTGCTGCCCCTCCGGGTTCCAGCACAGTCAGCTGGTCCTCGTTACTTGCATTGGCTCTTGTACCTTCTGCTACCCGTCTGGGTTCCAGTACCGTCAGCTGGTTCTCCGCAGTGCCTTTGGCCTAGGTGCCTCCATCTCGGTATCCGAGTTCCAGCAACGTCTGTGTCACGCTGTCTCTGTATACAGGAGGACCGGGGTCTATGCTGACCTAAGCTGGGGTCCTGACTAATCCCTCTACCTGGAGGTACTGTTGATGGTACAGAGGTCCAGGCCGCCAGCGTAGCCCTATCTCCTGTGAATCCCTAACCACTGTAATCTAGTCCTGAGAAGGACCCTGATTACCACCACAGGGAATAGGAAGGTAACTGCCTTCACACACAGTATAAGACGAACGAGACAGTACAAGGGGTAAAATAAAAGACCACCTTGCATACAAAACTATCACTACAGAGGGAACACCAACGGGTAAGGAGATAAATAATAAAGCGAGGAGAGGAGAAAACCACAACAGGTACTCTTAGCTTTAGACTTCTCAATACGATCCGCTCTGCTGGTCTGCATGAATGCTTTCACCGACACTTCCCCAGCAGACAGGCAGGTATATGAAGGAAACCAATTACCCCAACATTAATTGCAGCTGAGCGAGGCTGGTCTAGTCCAGCACGGAAGAATTAACTCCCTCACTGCCGAAAAACACCCAGCACCAGAAACTCAGCTGTGAGAAGTCAGGGTGTGCAATCGCGACGATCTTCGCAGCGACACACCCGTGACAGTACCCCCCCTTCTACGAGGGGCCTCCGGACCCTCAGGGCCGGGTTTATCTGGGTGAGTAGTATGGAAGGCCCGAACCAATCGGTCTGCGTTAATATCCGACGCAGAAACCCACGTCCTCTCCTCAGGACCATACCCCCTCCAATGAACAAGGTACTGAAGGGACCGGCGATTCAGACGTGAATCGATTACTCTCGACACCTGGAACTCCAAGTTACCATTGACCACCACAGGAGGAGGAGGTAAAGGTGAAGGTATCACCGGCGCCACATACCTCTTAAGCAACGATCTGTGGAACACATTATGAATTTTAAATGTAGGAGGGAGGTCAAGACGGAATGCAACCGGATTAATTATAGCACTGATCTTGTATGGCCCGATGAACCTGGGACCCAGTTTCCAGGAGGGAACCTTAAGTTTTATATTTTTGGTAGACAACCATACCAGATCGTTCACACTTAGGTCCGGACCAGACACTCTCCTCCTATCAGCCATACGTTTGTATCGGTTCCCCATAGTACTCAGATTATTCAGCACTCCTCTCCACACAGAAGCAAGTGACGACGAAAATCGTTCCTCCTCAGGAACCCCAGAAGAGCCCCCCCCTATTGAAAGTACAAAACTGGGGGTGAAAACCATATGCCCCAAAAAACGGGGACTTACCAGTGGACTCGCTCCGCCTATTATTTAGAGCAAATTCCGCCAGAGGCAAGAAAGAAGCCCAGTCCTCCTGGTTCTCTGACACAAAACACCGGAGATATGTCTCCAAGCTCTGGTTCAGACGCTCTGTCTGACCATTGGTCTGCGGGTGAAAAGCCGATGAAAATGACAACTGCATCCCCCGCCGTGTACAAAATGCTTTCCAGAATTTGGACACAAACTGAGACCCCCGATCCGACACCACATCGGAGGGTACCCCGTGAAGCCTTACAATCTCCCCAATAAACACCTGCGCAAGAGTTTTAGCATTAGGAAGAGCAGGAAGAGTGATAAAATGTGCCATCTTGCTGAACCTGTCCACTACAACGAGTATGACTGTTTTACCCGAAGATGGCGGGAGGTCCGTAATGAAGTCCATAGACAGATGAGTCCACGGACGCTCCGGGATCTTCAAAGGTAAGAGGGTCCCCGACGGACGGGTATGTGGGGTCTTAGAGCGCGCACAAACCTCGCAGGACGCGACAAAAGTTACCACCTCCTTATGTAAGTTAGGCCACCAAAACCGACGCGAGAGGAGATCCTCAGTTGCTTTACTCCCTGGGTGTCCTGCCAAAGCTGAATTATGGTGTGCCTCGATCACCTTTTGTCGCAACTGATTTGGAACAAACAGTCTCCCTGGAGGTCCTACAGGGCCGTCTCCCTTAGCCTCCAATACCTCCTCCTCAAGCTCAGAGCATACTGCCGACACCACCACCCCCTCCTGAAGGACCGGAACCGGGTCCTCCGTATTCCCAGCCCCTGGGAAACAGCGAGATAAGGCATCCGTCTTAACATTTTTTGAGCCAGGACGATATGTGACGAAAAAATTAAACCTGGTAAAAAAAAACGACCACCTAGCTTGTCTGGGATTCAGACGTTTAGCGGACTCTAAATATAGCAGGTTTTTGTGATCGGTAATGACGGTGACCGGGTGGACTGCCCCCTCCAAAAAATGACGCCACTCCTCAAAAGCCAACTTAATGGCCAAGAGTTCCCTATTGCCGACATCATAATTCCTCTCAGCGGACGACAATTTTTTAGAGAAGAAGGCGCACGGATGCCATTTACCAGGGGACGAACCTTGTGACAATACTGCTCCCACCCCTACCTCGGAAGCGTCCACCTCAACAATGAACGGCTGTGGCGCATCAGGTTGAATAAGTATGGGTGCTGAAGCAAAACATTTTTTCAAAGAGGAAAACGCTTGACAAGCCTTGTCAGACCACTTTGAAAAATCCGTCCCTTTTTTAGTCATGTCTGTGAGAGGTTTAACTATGGACGAAAAATTACGAATGAATTTCCGGTAGTAGTTAGCAAACCCCAGGAAACGTTGTAATGCCTTAAGATCCTCTGGCAGATCCCACTCAAGAACTGCCCGCACTTTCCCAGGGACTATACGAAAACCGGATGCTGACACCAGGAACCATAAAAACTGAAGTTCCTGTACGGCGAACACACACTTCTCCCATTTGGCGTACAGTTTATTATCCCGCAAGATCTGTAACACCTGCCTAACATGTTCCTGATGAGACACAAGATCTGGCGAGTAAATTAGGATATCATCCAGATATATAACCACAAACTGTCCCATTAGGTGGCGAAAGATGTCATTTACAAAGTGTTGAAACACCGCCGGGGCAATACTCAGACCAAATGGCATGACAAGGTTCTCATAATGCCCCTCCGGAGTGTTAAACGCCGTCTTCCACTCATCCCCCTCCTTCATCCTAATCAGATTGTACGCCCCCCTGAGATCCAACTTAGAGAACCATTTGGCACCCACGATCTGATTGAAGAGATCGGGAATAAGTGGGAGCGGATACGGATCTCGGACCGTAATCCGATTAAGCTCACGGAAATCCAGGCAAGGGCGTAGGCCTCCATCTTTTTTCTTCACAAAGAAGAACCCCGCGGCCACAGGGGAAGATGAAGGTCTAATGTGCCCCTTAGCCAAACTCTCTGAAATATAATCCTTCATGGCCTGTCTCTCAGGACCAGAAAGGTTATACAACCTAGATTTCGGTAACTTGGCCCCAGGGAGCAAGTTAACAGAACAGTCATACTCGCGATGAGGAGGTAGTTCTTGACACCCTTTTTCCGAGAATACATCCTCAAAGTCCACCAGAAATGGAGGTAAGGCCCTAGGAGCGACCGCACCAATGACCGTATTCATGCAGTTTTTATTACAGAAATCGCTCCATTGGGTTATCTCTCTGGATTGCCAATTAATAACCGGGTTATGCTTAGTTAGCCAAGGCAGGCCCAGCACTATAGGAGTGGGAAGACCCTCCAACACATAACAAGACAACAGTTCTTTATGTTGCGCCCCCACTTGAAGATCTATGTTATGCACAGCTTGCACAAAACTTCCCTGACCGAGAGGTCTGGCGTCGATCGAGAATATGGGGACGGGTTTAGCCAACCCACTCAATCGCATACCTTGAACCTGGGCAAAGCGAGCATCCACCAGATTAGCCCCGGCCCCACTATCCAGAAGAACAGATATCCTCTCAGTTTTCGCACCCACCACCACCTCCGCCGGTACGAGAAACTGAGACGAACTTAGGGACGAAATACTTACTCCCAGATTGCCGTCCACCACACAATCTGGGATCAATAGTTTTCCGGCGACTTCTCACTCTGCAAAGGACGGGATGGACACCCCCTAATAAAATGTCCCTTTTTTCCACAGAAGAAACAACTTCTTGTTTTGTGGCGCCCCACCGATCCCCTCCTAATTGCATAGGCTCCTCTGGACTGACCAGGGAAACCTCCGTATAAGGGACCCTTGAGGAAGGTGGAGTCATCACAGGGGGCGAAGTTACCCCGCACCTCTCCCGAAGACGTCTGTCAATACGAATAGCAAGGGCCATAGCGGCTTCCAGTGTCGTGGGAGGGTCATACTGCACCAACACATCTTTTAATTTGTCAGATAAACCTTGACAAAACTGGCTCCTAAGAGCCGGGTCATTCCACTGGGTGTCCGTGGCCCACCTACGGAACTCCGAACAGAATTCCTCTGCCGGACGATCTCCCTGCTGTATCTTACGTAACTTAGTTTCAGCAAGGGAGACCCGATCCGGGTCATCATATACAAGACCCAGATCTGCGAAAAATCTATCCACTGACTGGAGAGCCGGGGAGCCCGGGGGAAGAGAGAACGCCCAGGATTGGGGGTCCCCTTGCAGCAGTGAGATGACAATTCCCACCCTTTGATCCTCACTCCCAGATGACCGAGGTCGCAGCCGAAAGTACAATTTACATGCCTCCCGGAAAGCAACAAATTTGTCCCGCCCTCCAGTGAACCTGTCCGGGAGAGCTACTTTAGGTTCAGGTCTGGCTTGCTCCGGGGGGTACAAAACCTTGGACTTAACGTCCCTCAGCTCCATGGACAAACTCTGCAACTGCTGAGCTAGACTGACTACTGGATCCATGGTGACAGGAGAAAATCTTTAGTGAGGTCGGTGAAAATGTCACGCTGTCTCTGTATACAGGAGGACCGGGGTCTATGCTGACCCTAAGCTGGGGTCCTGACTAATCCCTCTACCTGGAGGTACTGTTGATGGTATAGAGGTCCAGGCCGCCAGCGTAGCCCTATCTCCTGTGAATCCCTAACCACTGTAATCTAGTCCTGAGAAGGACCCTGATTACCACCACAGGGAATAGGAAGGTAACTGCCTTCACACACAGTATAAGACGAACGAGACAGTACAAGGGGTAAAATAAAAGACCACCTTGCATACAAAACTATCACTACAGAGGGAACACCAACGGGTAAGGAGTAGAGTTGAGCGATACTTTCCGATATCCTAAAGTATCGGAATCGGAATGGTATCGCCGATATCACTAAAATATCGGCGATACCCGATACCGATACCGGAAGTCCCATGTAAGTCTATGGGAACAAAATATCGCAACTAAAAAAACCCCATTCTTTCCTTGTAAACACTAAATATACACACATAGAATACATATATATATATATATACATGTCATTGTGACATATATATATACATATATGTATAGTTTATACACTTCTACATAGTAAAATATCCTCTGATTCAATTGCGGGTAAAGCCGGCTTCAGTGAAAAGACAGAAGCACCCGACATGAAATGACACTTGGTGTACATAGGGTTAACCATGTCTTTTCATGTCGTTTGCTATCTGATTTGCACAAACAATTAAATCAGTCTATGTGTGCAAAATTTCACACCTGTAGGGGTTAATTAAAGGTGTAAATTCGTTGTAAAAAAAACTGACTTTTTTGCTACGAATTTACACCTTTAATTAACCCCTACAGGTGTGAAATTTTGCACACATAGACTGATTTAATTGTTTGTGCAAATTAGATAGCAAAGGACATGAAAAGACATGGTTAACCCTATGTACACCAAGTGTCATTTCATGTCGGGTTCTGCATTTTCACAAAAGCCGGCAATTGAATTAGCGGCTATTATACTATGTAGAAGTGTATGAACTACAAATATAAATATATATATATATGTGTCACAAATTCAATGACATGTATAAATATATATGAGGTGTAAAATTGCTGAAAAAAAATGCGTGGGCTCCCGCCCTATTTTCGCAACCAGACAGACAAAGCCAGTGAGTGGGGGCAGATAATAATAGCCCAGAGAGGGACCATTATTTTTGCCCCCCCCCGGCTACTAACATCTGCCCCCAGACACCCCAGGAAAGACAAATCTATAATTAGATTCGCCCTTTCTGGCACTTTGCCCGTCTATTCCCATTGCCCTGTAGCGGTGGCGAATGGGTTAATATGGGGTTAAAGCCACCTTGCTATTGAAAGGTGACCTTAAGCCAGGTTAATAATTGAGAGCTGTCAATTAGACAACTATCAATTATTAATCCTATTGCATGAAATAAAAATAAAACACACACACTTTAATTAAAAATCATTTTAATGAAATAAAGACACATGTTTTTGACCATCTTTTATTTTACTGCAAAAACCATTTCCTGTAATAAAAATAAAATAAAAAAGCAAAATTATTCTTACCTATCCCATGCACAGTCAGGTCCCACGGTGTAATCCTTCAGAAAGGGTTAATGTTTACTGCAGGGACCGCAGCTAATGCTGCAGCCTCACAGTAAACCCCAAATGAATGAGTTCCTCTCCTGCCTGACAGGAGAGTAAAGGCTGGGTGTCACATAACGATACACCAGCGATCCCGACAACGATATGCACTTGTCAGGATCGCTGGTGTATCGCTACATGATCGCTGCTGAGCTGCCAAACAGGCAGCTCAGGCAGCGATCTGGGACAGCGACACTGCGGGTAACATCGCTTAAGGGCCCGTCTCACATAGCGATATCGCTACCGAGATCGCTGCTGAGTCACTAGTTTTGTGACGCAGCAGCGAGCTCACCAGCGATATCGCTGTGTGTGACATTCAGCGACGATCAGCCCCCCTGCCGGGTATCGCTGATCGTCGCAGAAATGTCAGGACCTTTTTTTGATCGCTGGTCTCCCGCTGACAGGCACGCATCGCTGCGTGTGACAGGCGGGAGACCAGCGATCCGCTGGTAACCAAGGTACACAGCGGGTTTCCAGGCACCGCGCAGCGCTTGGAAACCCGCTGTGTACCTTGGATACCAGCTCCCTGCATCAGGGCGCTGGTATCCAAGGTACACAGCGGGTTTCTAGGCACAGCCCCGCGCCTGGAAACCCGCTGTGTACCTTGGTTACCAGCGGATCGCTGGTCTCCCGCCTGTCACACGCAGCGATGTGTGCCTGTCAGCGGGAAACCAGCGATCAAAAAAAGGTCCTGACATTTCAGCGACGATCAGCGATACCCGGCAGGGGGGCTGATCGTCGCTGAATGTCACACACAGCGATATCGCTGGTGAGCTCGCTGCTGCGTCACAAAACTAGTGACTCAGCAGCGATCTCGGTAGCGATATCGCTATGTGAGACGGGCCCTTAAGTGGAAAGCTTAATTGATTGCTTTCCACTTTCACTTCAGGTCAGCCAGGGACACAATCAGTGACGTCAGAGGGAACTGATTAACAAAAATAGGGGTTCCCTTCGAAAAAAAAAATGGCGTGGGGTCCCCCCTATTTTTGTTAACCAGCCAGATGAAGCAGACCGCTGAGGCCTGGATTTTCAGGCTGTTAAGGAGCCAAGATCCATGGACCTTGCCAGCCTGATAATACTAGGCCACAGCAGTCTGCATATCTTGGCTGATTAACAAAAATAGGGGATCCCCTCGAAAAAAATTGGCGTGGGGTCCCCCCTATTTTTGATAACCAGCCAGATGAAGCAGACCGCTGAGGCCTGGATTTTCAGGCTGTTAAGGAGCCAAGATCCATGGACCTTGCCAGCCTGATAATACCAGGCCACAGCAGTCTGAATATCTTGGCTGATTAACAAAAATAGGGGATCCCCTCGAAAAAAATTGGCGTGGGGTCCCCCCTATTTTTGTTAACCAGCCAGATGAAGCAGACCGCTGAGGCCTGGATTTTCAGGCTGTTAAGGAGCCAAGATCCATGGACCTTGCCAGCCTGATAATACCAGGCCACAGCAGTCTGCATATCTTGGCTGATTAACAAAAATAGGGGATCCCCTCGAAAAAAATTGGCGTGGGGTCCCCCCTATTTTTGTTAACCAGCCAGATGAAGCAGACCGCTGAGGCCTGGATTTTCAGGCTGTTAAGGAGCCAAGATCCATGGACCTTGCCAGCCTGATAATACCAGGCCACAGCAGTCTGCATATCTTGGCTGATTAACAAAAATAGGGGATCCCCTCGAAAAAAATTGGCGTGGGGTCCCCCCTATTTTTGTTAACCAGCCAGATGAAGCAGACCGCTGAGGCCTGGTTTTTCAGGCTGGTAAGGATCCAATATCCATGGACCTTGCCAGCCTGATAATACCAGGCCACAGCAGTCTGCTTAGCTTGGCTGGTTAACAAAAATAGGGGATCCCCTCGAAAAAAAAACGGCGTAGGGGTCCCCCTATTTTTGTTAACCAGCCAAGTAAAATGCAGACTGCTGCGGCCTGGTATTAAAAGACTGTCAAGGCCCATGGATTTTGGCCCTCAACAGCCTGATAATACCAGGCTACAGCAGCCCCACATTTGGCGCATCAAAAGATGTGCCAATTGTGGCACTTTACCCGGCTCTTCCCACTTGCCCTGTAGCGGTGGCAAGCGGGGTAATAAGGGGTTAATGTCACCGTTGATTGCACGGTGACAATAAGCCCGGTTAATAATGGAGAGGTGTCAATAAGACACCGATCCATTATTAATCCCAAAGTTATTAAATGTGTAAAAAAAAAACACAGCAAGAAAAAAGTATTTTAATGAAATAAAAGAGACAACACAGTTTTCATTAATTTTATTATACTCTCATTCCTGCGACGCCATCGATCTCCTGTAAAAAAAGAAAAAAAAAAAACCAACAGTATACCACCTGTCCGACGCAGTCCATAACGACAGTCCCACGACGATCCAACTCTGCTACATCGCAATGACAGGCAGAGCCTGTCATCGCAACGCAGCACAGCTGATTACCTGCTCCCCGGCGGTGACGTCATCGGACTGACTGCTTTACGGCCGGGATTACCCAGCAGTCACTGCAGTTATCGCGAGAAACTGCATGTGACCGCCGGGGAAAGAAGATTGCGGCCATCAAGCAGTCCAGGACGTGACCGCCGGAGATCTTCTGCCAGGTAAGTGCCGCTGACTCCTGACAGACCCGACCGACGGACACTGACATGTGACAATCCCGATTCCGGTATCCGATATGACGAAAAT
>JARQOD010000007.1:70479899-70530319 GCA_033576555.1 Oophaga sylvatica
TGTCATGTGTGCATTGCCACGAAGATCGTCGCGGTTGCACATTTTGACTTCTCACAGCTGAGCTGCTGTTTCTTTGTGTTTGGCAGCTAGGGAGTTAATTCTGTCTGTGCTCGGTGCTGGGACTGGGTGCAGTTTCTCCCGGCTGACAATTGATTATTTGTTGATTGGTTTCCTTTAAATTCCTGGTTGTCTGCTTGGGGAGTTGCCAGTGAAACCTTCATGCAGACCACAGATAGGAATGAATCTGTATAGACTTTAGTTGTGAGCTCCTTAGTTGTTCTAAGCTCAACTTGGTTAGAGTTTATTTCCCAGACCATTTATGTTCCTTTGGTGTTTGAGTGTGTATGCAAGCGAGTGTTATCCTGTCTGTCTTATATGTCTAATCTGTGTATTTAGCTGAGATCAGCCCATATCCCTTTGGTGGTAGTCAGGATCCTTCTTAGGACTGATTACAGGGTTCAGGGTCTGATAGGAAGGGTTAGGTTGGAGACTTGGACCTCTGAACCATTATCAGTACCTCCAAGGTGAGGGATTAGTTAGGACCCCAGTTTAGGGTCAGGTTAGATCCCGGTCCACCTCTTTCCTGTTTCAGCTCATCAAGTCCTCAAGATTAACCCTGAGTTCAGCAGATATCGTGTCAGGTAAATCTATTCTATACTTACATGCTGATGTTGCTATACTAGTTGTTGTATAGAGTGTTGTTCCTGTATTAATAGTTTACTGACATTGTATACATATCATTAGACAGCGTGACACTCAGCTAATGAGCGTTGAATAACCTCCTGTTCTAGTCTCTAGGAGGTCATGTGCCAACAAAGACTTATACAATGACATCAAAATGTAAATTAAATCATGTGATATAATAACGGTATGGAGAACATTAATATATGAGTGATGAAAACCAACTGGATGCCAGAGAATAGACCAAAGGATCCTTTATGTTAAACAAGATTTGGCTCCAAGATTCTTTGTATTTGTAAATGTGATGATGATTTTGTATGTGGTGGTATAAAGATGATCTCATATGAGGGTGGTATTAAGATATGGTATGAGGGCAGTATTAGGATGATGTGGTATGAGGGCAGTATTATGAAGATGTGGTATGAGGGCAGTATTATGAAGATGTGGTATGAGGGTGGTATTAAGATGATATGGTATGAGGACAGTATTAGGAAGATCTGGTATAAGGGCAGTATTATGAAGATGTGGTAAGAGGGTGGTATTAAGAACATCTGATACAATTGGTATATTAGAAAGATCTTGTATGAGGGTGGCTTAGAAACATCTGATATGATCACGGTATTAGGATAATGTGGGGTGAGGTTGGTATTAGGATGGTGTGGTATTATGATGTTGTGATATGAGGGTGGTATTAGGATGATGTGGTATGATCGTGGTATTATGAAGATCTGGTGTGAGGGTGGTATTAGAAAGATCTGGTATGAGGGTGGTGTTAGGATGATGTGGTATGAGGGTGATATTAGGATGATGTATAAGGGTGGTATTAGGATGATGTGGTATTAGGATGATGTGGTATAAGGGTGGTATTAGGATGATGTGGTATTAGGATGATGTGGTATGAGGGTGGTAATAGGATGATGTGGTATTAAGATGATGTGGTATGAGGGTGGTATTAGGATGATGTGGTATAAGGGTGGTATTAGGATGATGTGGTATAAGGGTGACCTAGACGCCTCGACACAGCCAAAGAGTTAACTAAGCGTAAAGAGAGAAAGGGGAAAGCTAAACTACCCCGGAGTAGAGCCCCAAAGGAATAGGTAGCCCCCAAACATATATTGGCGGTGAGACAAGATGAAATACAAACACAGGCAGAAAATAGAGCAAGCTAATGCTGGGGCCCAATCTTTCTAGATAGAACAGGACAGGAAAGAAGTCTGCAATCCAGCAAAAACCCAAAGAAAAATGACAACACATCTGATATGCAAAAATACTGAGACCACACGATCTCTCCCCCGCTAGATCAGAACTCTGGTGTGAACTGGCAGCAAATCAGCAGATACTGAAATAACAGGGAACTGAAAATACATAAACTGTCTCTGGTGTGAACTTGTAGCAAATCAGCAGATACTGAAATAGCAGGGAACTGAAAATACATAAACTGTGGCAAATGAGAAACAGGGTCCAGCACAGGACCCCGCAGGGAACCTGGCTGTAGTAACTCCAGAAAGGCAGAAAACTGAGATAAGCAAAAGGAAAACAAATGCCACAGAAATAAGCAGCAAAATAACTTATCTGAAAGTTGCAGGACACAGCAGGAAGCAAGCAGACTTCCAAAAGGCTCAGGAAGAAACAAATCACCGGCAAGAATCATGGGAAGGCTGCTCACTTAAATCTCCCCAGTCAGCAATACCTGATTGCCAATCATCGCCCTCTGGTGATAGACTTCTGTTAGCCAAAGCAGCTTCATTACCATCAGCAACCACCAGGTGGAGCCCAAACTCAGAAGTCAGATTGAAAGTGTTCACAACAGAAGTGGTATGAGGGTGGTATTAGGATGATGTGGTATAAGGGTGGTATTAGGATGATGTGGCATGAGGGTGGTATCAGGAAGATTTGATACGACGGTGATATTTGGAAGATCTGGCTTGAGGGTAATTTTACGTTGATGTTGTATGAAGGTAATATTAGGATGATGCGTCATAAGGGTTGTATCAGGATGATGTGATATATGGTGGTATTAATACAATATTGTCTAGGTATGGTATTACAATAATGGTAAGAAAGTGATATTAGTATTTGGGTGGTATACGGATAATATGTTATGAGGGTGATATTGGAATGATATAGTTTGAGGTTGGTATTAGGATGATATATACAGTACTATGTGTCAAAAAAGGGACTTCTGACTATGAGTTGATAGTGAACTTATGTCCTTTGGAGAACGAGTGCCTTACTATAAGACAGTCAAACTTTAAATGAGGCATAAAAAAATTATTCCTTAATAAAAAAAAAATATATATATATGATAAAAAGTTGTACATAAAAAGTAGATCACCTTTGTAAATGCATTTCTTTATTTTGTACAAGTTCTGAGTTACAGCCTATATTACTCCACATCTCAGAGCTGCCTTTAGGATGTTGCATGGCGTCATGAGGTAAGACGACAATCTTGTTGTCAGACACACCTCTAGCAGCTTAGCTGAGCTCCTGATTGATTTTTCGTACAACTTATGACCTCCCAGAACAAGGCTATACCTCCCAAAATGCAAATCATCAGATGACGCCCTGTGCAGACTCCAAGCCAGCAAGGAATGCAGGGAGATTTCAGCTCTGATGCTTTAAAGGGAATCTGTCACCCCATTTTAGCCATATGAGATAAAGATATCATTGCATAGTGCGTCCCATAACTAATCTATGGGTACCTATGATATCTCTTGACACCCCAGTTTTCATGTAAAAATACCTTTGTAAAGTTAGTTTTCTAGTATGCAAATCCGTGCTGTCCAGCCCGATGGGCGGCTTTTCTTCACATTTCCCCACCGCATCCATTTTTGCCCTACGCAGTTTTTTGTTTCTTTGCTTGCCGCGCTTGCACTTTTCAAAATCCCCTCGCGCATGCGCAGTGTGCTTTGCCCAACAGTGGGCAAAGCACAAAATCATTACAGCGCATGTGCAACTATTTTCCTTCATTTTCCTTGCCTTGGAAGTCGTCCAAAGCAAGCAGTCATTTCCAGGGCATGGAAAGTGAAGGACAATAGTTGCGCATGCGCTGTAATGATTTTATGCTTTGCCCACTGTTGGGCAAAGCACACTGCGCATGCGCGAGGGGATTTTGAAAAGCGCAACTGCGGATACACTACGCCGTCTGTGCTGTTCACAGACGAAGATACGCAAGAGAAGCCGAGGAGCGGGGGGGGGGAGAAAAAAACACCGCCCATCGGACCAGACCACAGGGATTAGCATACTAGAAAACGAACTTTACAAAGGTGTTTTTACATGAAAACTGGGATGTCAGGAGATGTCATAGGTACCCATAGATTAGTTATGGGATATGGCTAAAATGGGGTGACAGATTCCAATTAAGAATCTTGATTGTAACTCTATGCTAAAATGTAGACTGCTACTATGTATCAGTTTGAAATAAGCACTAAAAAGTTAGTTCTTTGTACTTAAAGGGGTTTTACCATCATAAAAAAAATCTGAGTGCACCTTAGAATGTTATTATAAAAAAAGTCATACTCACCTTACCAATCCCTAACTCTCCTGTTCTGATACTCATCAGCCCCCATCAATATTTGCAGTGCTATAATAGCTCGAGAGATGCGGAAACTTCTAGCTAGGGGACCACTGCAGTCAACCATTGATTGTCTGCAGCAGTCATGTGACTAGACAGCCTGTCATCAGCTACAAAGATAAGCAAAGACCAGCAGCGGATCAAGAAGGATCAGTACCAGAGAGATGGGGATAAGTAAGGTGAGAATAACTTATTTTTTGTTATTTCCAACATTCCAAGCTGTTTTCAGAATTTTTTTTATGTCAGGACTAAAACGATGTTCGAAAATGGACATAAGATTTATGTGGTACATTTATAAAAGGTAGAATACAAACTGATGACGACCTTTGACACTCTCAATGCAGGAATGAACTTTAGCATGGATTTATGGCTTTTTACATCAGTTAAGTAAGATGTATATCTTAAAGGTATCAACCATGAGGACTCCACTCTAAATATTTTTTTACATCAGTTAAGGAATTTGCTCCTAAGATCCTGTGGGAGCATCACAAAACATTACCAGACCCCAATCAGAGGGCAATAAAACTTTCACACTCCTTATCTATGAACTGGTCCAATATTTATGGCCACAACTATTCATCCCTCTCCCATATTGATAGTTCTGCTTTACGTCACTTGTCTTATCCATTGCACTATTCCTGTGTCCTGTTGTGTAAAATATGTGATTCTTCAGATTTGTATTAGTCTTTGCCTGATGAAGAGACCTGAGTATCTCGAAAGCTTGCAATTTGTTACCATCTTTTCAGTTAGCCATTAAAAGGTATCAACCACTGAGGACTCTCAATTCTAATATTTTTCTATCTACTGGCTAACACGGTACTAAGATATACATCTTTCTTGTATTAAAAGATAGAAGAGAAGTTGTATATAGCCACCACAGGTGCACAGTAAGAACTTTAGTCACAATTTTTTTTTAATTCGTTCCTTAACGACAACAGCTTTCAGTTGGGGAGCATGGACTAGTTTTTTTCAGAAATGTGGCATGTTCTGTTCCAAAAACTGTTGGCCCTCCTGTGCTATGTCCGACCAATCACACATTGAAGAGCTGGTAGCGCTCTAATGGCGCTCTAATGGCGCTCTATTGGTGCTGTAGACGTTTAGATTTGTACGGAGCTGTAACAGACGTCTTATTACACTTTTTATAAATGTTCCCCAATGTGTTGTAGATCAGTGTAGAGAGAAATGTGCAGAGACCGTTGGCATCTAGATGGTGTCCAGAGCCGTCTTCTGGGATTTTTATCGCATGAATATTGCAGTTAACCTGTAGATTGAATTACTCTGGTGCTATGTGATTCAATTCTAACCACACATTTTCTTACAGTGCACAATGCTGTTTTTAATAACACATCGATCTTTCAACAGGAAACAGATGGCCGCTCTCTGAAGCTATAATGGCGGTATAAATACCATTGTGATGAACCGTACCTTCTGTTTTAGAAATGATTTTTATCGCTTTTTGATTAACTGTGACATTTACAGTGTATTAATTTATATTCTTTAACCAACAGTCATTTTACATTGTAGATTTATCAATAGATTTTATTCCTTTAAAAATATCAATATTAGATACATTCAGCGAGTTAATGGGGCCATTAAAAGGAATTTTTTACATCTAAAACATACAATCTAATATTTGACCAGCATGTTATAAGGCAGGAGAATCCATAAAAGTCCAGTGGGCCTTCCCTTTATGAATATGCATACAGAGATAACTGTCAATCAAAGAGCAGGACTGCCAACTGGACTCCCAAGCCTCAAATCAATAGTTCAACTAAATATTTTCCAACAAAACTATATATATATCAATCTGCTCAGCTATTTACATAAATGTCATCCCTTCAGATTAAAGTTTTAAATTGAAAACCTCGGGTCATTCTGGGTTTAGGAGTCCAGTGGGCTGTCTTACTCCTCTATTCCTTGTTATGACTGCACAAGCACACGTGTAGTGAGCAAACCAGGAGGTCAAAAACCTAAAACTGACAGATCCCTGTTTATACTGGTAAAAGCCTCACTCTGTCTCTGGTCTGTCCCTACATGACCGCAGACGTTGGCACTCTATGATAACGTAATGGCGCCACTACTCGACAGCGGCTCACTCTGAATGCCTCTAAAAGCTCCTAGAATAGTTATGCCTGTGTAGCAACTCACTCAGGAAAATAGGTTACACACTAAAAACTGCAACTGTCCCTGTCGGTTCCTGTACAGACTAAATATCTAGTGGTACCTGCAGATGTAGAGATAGTCATAAGCACAGAACTAGGAGATGGCAACTCTGTCCTAAACTGACTAAAAGGCCTATGAGTTGCTTCAGGTTCCTCCTAAAGAACTGGAGGGCAGAGTAGAGTGTGAATTACCTACAAAAAGAGTATTTGCTGAACAAAGGAAAGATCCAAGACTGAGTAAAGTAAATAATGAAATACCAAAGAAAGAATAAAGCAAGTACTGTTGACAAATATACTGCCTACTACCTAATGGTAAACAAAAGATACAATAGGTGTAAAACATAGCAAAGAAACAGCAATGTGAAAATCATTAGCTGGAATCTCACAAACTGGTCCAAACATCAGCATAATGGCAGGACATCCAGATGAATCGATCAACAGCAGGAAACGCCAGCATGGAGACAGAGTATAAAGTTTAACCCAAAAGGTGATACGATGAGAAATGAAAACACGTGTGTTAAACTAAGCAGACTGCATCCAGAAATGCAGAACCCAAACACCCAGAAAAAAGTATGTCTCCTGTGGCTCGGTCAAAAGAGAAGATGACCACAGAACACAAACTCAAGGGATTGAATCTAGGGGCATGACATCTCTATTTGAGTATGCATACAGAGACACTGTCAATCATTAAGTAGTACTGCCTACTGGACTTCTAAGGAGAAAATGGGCAGAGGTTTAAAACATGCTCCACTATTTGATTGCAAATCTTGTCCTATGAATATTTAAAATAAATGAAAACTGTTGTGCTACTCCAAGATGTTCTATATTATTAACGTAGTGCAGCAGTCAAATAATTGGCAGCTGTTACAACTGTTGAGATCAATGTAAATGGTCCTGTCTTTAGAGCCTTGAATATAAATATATAACACAACAGTAATTGAATACAAGTTGGTTTTCATGTATAATTGTCATGGAGTTACACGACCCAACGGGTGGTCGGTCAAAGGACGGCACAACACTCTCTCAACGGGATTGAATTGGGGAGAAGAAGGCCCTACCGATAGAGAATAAGGGATGTCACCACCTGTGCTCAAACCTGAGCCTGTCCCTGCACTCCCCTAACGCCCTATATGGATCCTTCCCCCCCACCACCGTCAGGATACCTCGTCCCTCGCTGTCACCTGAAACTGCCCTGGCTAGTGCACTGGACGGTGTAGGGCGCTAGCCCATCCACTACAGGTAATACCACACAGGGATAGTGACAAACATGTAAGGGACGGGGAAATAATAACTTAGCTTATAGACACCGCTGCTAAGATCCACACAGCAGATAATACAGAAACTGGACTCCAAATACCAGACGTGGCTGACACCAGAGAGCTGCTCCTGCTAGGCTGGTCTCCAGAAAGGAACTGGATCACCAACAGTCAGCTGATGCATCAGGTGACCATTTAAAGGGTGGTGGGGAGTGGTCACCACCCACATCAGCTGATCCAGCAGCACAGCAATAACACCAGATTGTCAGTGGGGAAAAACTAACATTAACCCCCAATGGCCTGAAAGGAAAAGGAAAAAAGTTTTAACTGAGTGAAACCAGAGCTGCCACAAATCCAAAAATGGATCGTGACAATAATTGCATCAGTCTGGTTGGTTTATGAGTCAAACACAATTTTAAGCACCAAACTGACATCCATAATCAAAACCAAAATGATGCATATAGCAAACGATGCATAAAGCAAACAAACAGTGCATACAGCATTTTCTTGTCTGGCTTAAGAACCAGCCTACAACAACTGATGCGTCTGATGTGTGGGAAAAATCCCATAGAAAACTATGGTTCTAGTTATGTCATCAGTTTCCTTCCTTCCGCCTATCTAAATGGAAACGTAACCTTATTATTTTGATTCATCGGTCATTTTTGTAGACTGTTCATTCGAAATAATTGCTAATCATTACTCTAAAGGCCCTGTCTCACATAGTGAGATCACTAGCGAGATCGCTGCTAAACAGCAATCTCAGCAGCGATCTCGCTATGTCTGACACGTACCAGCGATCAGGCCCCTGCTGTGTATCGCTGGTCATGTCAGAAATGCCTGGACTTTTTTTTGATCACTGGTCTCCCGCTGGCCAGCACGCATCGCTGCGTGTGGCAGGCAGGAGACCAGCAATCAGCTGGTAACCAAGGTACACATCGGGTTTCCAGGCGCGGGGCTGTGCCTGGAAACCCGATGTGTACGCTGGATACCAGCGCGCTGCTGCAGGGGAGCTGGTAACCAAGGTACACATCGGGTTTCGAGGCACCGCACAGCGCCTGGAAACCCGATGTGTACCTTGGTTACCAGCTCCCTGCATCAGCGGGCTGGTATCCAACATACACTGCGGGTAACTGGGCGACATTACCCGCAGTGTCGCTGTCCTGATCGCTGCCTGAGCTGCCTGTTTGGCAGCTCAGCATCGATCATGTGGCGACACACCAGCGATCCTGATCATTGTCGGGATCGCTGGTGTGTCGCTATGTGAGACGGGGCCCTAAGACTTCGGTGGAGATAAATACATTGATCATCAGACCAGGACAGGTTTTTTTTCTGTCTAAGAACTAGGTCTTTTCCAACCTTTCTAACTTTCAGGGGTTTTATTGCGATTACTGCTCTAAAGTCATCTAAGACCTCTTAGGTATTCCTTTGATGACAGTTTTCGTCTCATGTCGGATTTTTTTTATTACTAAATCTTCTTACTGAATCCAACAGCAGTTAATATGCAATTAATATGTAATAGCAATTTTCAAGAACAGGTGGAATTACTTTTCAGGTGCAGCGCAAGGTGAGCACTATATGGACTTAATGTTGGATGACCCAACTGTGTCATATGCAATTGTAATACAATTTGTATATACAAGTTCTGCATATTACAAAATATAAAATGCTGTAAAAAATTACTTTCTTAAAGCCACTTCATACGCCCAATACTTCATACGCCCAATCTTAAAGGAGTATTCCCATCTCAAACATTTAAGTGAAATTCACAGGATATGCCATAGATGTCATATAGATTTGGGTTCTACCTCTGCGCTCGCACCTAAAGGAAATCTGTCATCAGGTTTTTGCTATGTAGTCTGAGAGCAGAATGATGTAGGGGCAGAGACCCTGATTCCCACGATGTGTCACTTACTAGGTTGTGTTTTTCTATTTCAATAAAATCACTGTTTTATCAGCAGTAGATCATCACTACTGGACTAGGTGTCTCGTGCAGTCTGGTCCAACCAAACACCAACCACACCCCCACCACTGATTAGCTGCTTTCTGTAAATATACAGTGTACACAGAAAGCAGCCAATCAGTGGTGTGGGCGGGGTTACGCAGGACTCAGCATTCTGAGCTCTGCTCGACCTGCAGTAGAGAAAACTGTGATTCTATCACAACCGCTGCACCCAGCAAATTGAGTGATACATCACCATATTCAGGGTGTCTGTGCCTACATCATACTGCTGTCAGATTACATAAACCATGCTGATGGATTTCCTTTAAGAGTGGAGCCCTGTTTCACCCCACTAAGAATGAAGAGTCTGCTGGCCATGCGTGCCTCAGAACCCAGGTAGAAGGGAACAGAAAGAGATGCAAATGTACGATCACCTATTTATTCCTGGTCGTGTGAGATGGGGGACCCTCATCTGTCTGACACTTGTAGCATATTCTGTAGATAATTCTTAAATATCTTTAAAGAGGTCTCTCACAATGGTGGATTCTCTTCATACTTCTTGATAAGCTGTTTCTCTTTTAATACTTCGTCTACTTCATATTTTGGACAAGACAATATTATGGTCATACCACCAAACTAGTAGTCACCAAAATACGTGACCATATCACTAGATGAGTCATGTCTTGCAAACTACATTACTATGATCATATCATTAGACTAGTCTAGTTATGTCTGACCGTGTACAGTGCCATGGTCTAATTCATAGGATCACTGTTTTTCCGTGAGTAGCACACTTATTCAGGTTGTCATGCTTTCTTCTGTGTAATTAGACGGTCACAGGAGCTCGTGACTCATGTTAGCGAGAATTACAAGAGAACCAAGGGCAGGATGAATCAGAGTCTGGCTCTACGATTGCATCTAGGTAGAGTTTTCTATTAAAAAAAAATCCAGCTGATCTTCTCACCGATTTGTACCGAGTGACCTTTTCTTAAAAGGAATCTGTCACCAGGTTTTTGCTACCTCATCTGTGAGCAGCATAATGTAGAAAAAGAGATCCTGATTCCGGCGATGTATCACTTGGTTTACTGGGTGCAGCGATTGTGATACAATCAGAGTTTTTAGATGTAGCATGTAGTAGAGCCCAGAAAACTAACTCTGCCACACCGGGCTCTCTATGTACATTGTCTATTGACAGTAAGCTGATTATCAAAAAAGAGGCATGGTTGGACCGAGGCTCATGTGTACTCTGGTCTAAGCAGCGATAGTCTCCTGTTGTTAAAACCTTCATTGTATGTAAACAACAGCACACAGCCTAATAAGTGACACATCCCTGAAATCTGCGTCTCAGCCTCTACGTTATGCTGTCCTCAGATTACATGACAAAAAACCTGCTGACAGATTCCCTTTAAAGGTATATTTTGGACAAAAAAATGTATGATCTTGGCACCAGATAGGTGATAAGTGTTACATGAGGGTCTGACTATTGGGACATCCACTAATTGCTAGAACTGTGTTTTTATAGCAGAATGTGGTACAGAAATGAGAACTGTTGTTTTTTTGTTTTCATTTAGGTTTCTCTTATTAGCTTAATAGCTAATGCCTTGGGATATTCAGAACTAGGAGCTATTAAGTCCCTAAGGACCCTAAGGGCATTGAGACCACTAAGAGCCCTTTCACGGTTTGAAGGGATGAGGGTAAGACGAACAAGTACTTTAATGCATGTGTAGATACTCGCATGTGGCATGTAGTAAGGAATGAACCGGCGGCTCTGTACTATTGCGTTACACAGCGGTTCTCAACCTGTGGGTCGCGACCCCCGCGGGGGTCGAACGACCAAAACACAGGGGTCACTTAAAGGAGCCGGCGGCTGCAGCACTGTAGTGACAGCTGCAGCCGCCGGCTTCATTAGACATCCATACTTACCCTCCTCGCTCCGTCGCTGCAGGTCCCTGCATCCCTGTCGGCTGCGTCAGCTTCCTCCTGGCAGTGCGGTGACGTAGTACTCCCATAGGCGTGGCGTCTATATTCATGTCCTTAATGAGCGGTATTACGTCACCGCTGCGCACAGGAGGAAGCAGGATGGGAGGGGGAGCGGAGCCATGTATACAGGATGGGAGGGTGGAGCGGAGCCATATATACAGGATGGGAGGGGGAGCGGAGCCATATATACAGGATGGGAGGATGGGAGCGGAGCCATATATACAGGATGGGGGGGGGAGCGGAGCCATGTATATAGGATGGGAGGGTGGGAGCGGAGCCATATATACAGGATGGGAGCGGAGCCATGTATACAGGATGGAGGGGGAGCGGAGCCATATATACAGGATGGGAGGATGGGAGCGGAGCCATATATACAGGATGGGAGGATGGAGCGGAGCCATATATACAGGATGGGAGGATGGGAGCGGAGCCATATATACAGGATGGGAGGATGGGAGCGGAGCCATATATACAGGATGGGAGGGGGGAGCGGAGCCATATATACAGGATGGGAGGATGGGAGCGGAGCCATGTATACTGGATGGGAGGGGGGAGCGGAGCCATATATACAGGATGGGAGGATGGGAGCCGAGCCATGTATACAGGATGGGAGGGGGAGTGGAGCCATATATACAGGATGGGAGGATGGGAGCGGAGCCATATATACAGGATGGGAGCGGAGCCATATATACAGGATGGGAGGATGGGAGCGGAGCTATATATACAGGATGGGAGGGGGGAGCGGAGCCATGTATATAGGATGGGAGGGTGGGAGCGGAGCCATATATACAGGATGGGAGCGGAGCCATGTATACAGGATGGGAGGGGGAGCAGAGCCATATATACAGGATGGGAGGATGGGAGCGGAGCCATATATACAGGATGGGAGGATGGGAGCGGAGCCATATATACAGGATGGGAGGGGGGAGCGGAGCCATGTATATAGGATGGGAGGGTGGGAGCGGAGCCATATATACAGGATGGGAGCGGAGCCATGTATACAGGATGGGAGGGGGAGCCAGCCATATATACAGGATGGGAGGATGGGAGCGGAGCCATATATACAGGATGGGAGGATGGGAGCGGAGCCATATATACAGGATGGGAGCGGAGCCATATATACAGGATGGGAGGGGGGAGCGGAGCCATGTATATAGGATGGGAGGGTGGGAGCGGAGCCATGTATACAGGATGGGAGGGGGGAGCGGAGTCATGTATACAGGATGGGAGGGAGGAGCGGAGCCATGTATACAGGATGGGAGGGGGGAGCGGAGCCATATATACAGGATGGGAGGATGGGAGCGGAGCCATGTATACAGGATGGGAGGGGGAGTGGAGCCATATATACAGGATGGGAGGATGGGAGCGGAGCCATATATACAGGATGGGAGGATGGGAGCGGAGCCATATATACAGGATGGGTGGGGGGAGCGGGGCCATGTATATAGGATGGGAGGGTGGGAGCGGAGCCATATATACAGGATGGGAGGATGGGAGCGGAGCCATGTATACAGGATGGGAGCGGAGCCATATATACAGGATGGGAGGATGGGAGCGGCGCCATATATACAGGATGGGAGGATGGGAGCGGAGCCATATATACAGGATGGGAGGGGGAGCGGAGCCATGTATATAGGATGGGAGGGAGGAGCGGAGCCATGTATACAGGATGGGAGGGGGAGCGGAGCCATATATACAGGATGGGAGGATGGGAGCGGAGCCATGTATACAAGATGGGAGGGGGAGTGAAGCCATATATACAGGATGGGAGGATGGGAGCGGAGCCATATATACAGCATATTTCCGATGGCTTTAGCCCAGTGGCGTAGCAGGGGTGTAGCGTGGGCGGGCGGGGGGCGGTCCGCCCCAGGCAGCACGTGTGTGGGGCGGCGTGGCAGCAGCAGCAATTCCTCCTTCCATGGAGTCACAGTGCTGCGGCCGGGACCCTCCGGAGCTGAGCGGCGGGTCGGTGAGTCCACTGTGCGGGGAGAGGGGGGACCCGGCCTGAGCAGGCGGCGCAATACTTACCTCTCCCCGTGCCTCCGTAGCTCCGGGCTCCAGGGGGCGCCTGCAGGGCGCCCGCGCTTCCTGTCACAGCAGCGCCGCTGGATGACGTCATCATTCAGCGGCCGGCTGTGGCAGAGAGCGCGGGCGTCGGACAGGTGAGATGTGAGGTGTATGTGTCTGTGTGTATCAGTGTGTGTGTTCTGCCTGCGTGTGTGCATGTGAGAGAGTGCTGCCATGCTGTCTGTGTGTGGTGCTGTATGTGTGATGGTGATGGGGGGAGGCAGTGATGGTGGTGAGGAGGCAACGATGATGATGGGGAGCCAATGATGATGGGCAGGCAAAGATGATGATGATGGGAAGGCGATGATGATGGGCGGGCGATGATGATGATGATGGCGAGGAGATGATGATGGGGAGCCAATGATGACGAGCAGGCAATGATCATGATGATGGGGAGCCAATGATGATGGGCAGGCAATGATGATGATGATGATGGGGAGGCGATGATGATGGGGAGCCAATGATGATGATGATGGTGAGCCAATGTTGATGGGAAGGCAATGATGATGATGGGGAGCCAATGATGATAGGCAGGCAATGATGATGATGGGGAGGGGATGATGATGGGGAGCCAATGATGATGGGCAGGCAATGATGATGATGGGGAGGCAATGATAATGATGATGGGGAGACAATGATGATGGGGAGGCGATGATAATGATGGGGAGACAATGATGATGATAATGGGGAGTCTTTCCACAGTGCCCTTTCCTGAGCCGTAACAGTGCAGAACGCAGCACAGTGCAGAGGAGAGCTCCATATTTTGTATAGAGCATTATATGGGGACCAGTATTCTTTATGGAGCATTATATTTGGCCCTTAATACTGTATGGAGGACTATGTGGTGCCCATAATATTGTAAGGAGGACTGTAATTATTTTTTGGTTTGGGGGTCACCGCAACATGAGGAACTGTATTGCGGGGTCACGGCATTAGAAAGGTTGAGAACCACTGGCTTTACACATCATTGCAGCTACAGGACACATTCACCTTATATTCTTATATTCAATGATATTTTTCATTAATGATCATAATAATTATAATTCATAATTGAAAGGCTAGAGCTGGTATGTCACTCTCCACAAGGAGAAACGTTACCCCCTTAGACCCCAGTCCGGAGCCTCTGACCTAGCCAAATCAGTTCTCATACTTTGCACTGACGAGGGGCAATAGCCCGAAACATCGTGTCTGCAAATTGAGATTCTGATTTGTCCTTTATGACTTATGATCTGGTGATAGTCCAGTGCTTCGATAAAAAAAAAAAAAAAGAGTAAATTCAATGGGCAAGTACTGCGAAATTTGCAAAAATGTTACCGATAGTGTTTATGGCTGATTTGCAAAGACAAAGTTGGGTATTCTATACATAAGCTGATGTTTCAGTTCTGTCTACAGCCCAGGACTGGTCACTTTAATAGCGTACTGAAATGTATGGCAAGCTGCCAGTGTAGAGTCTACACATGGTCGCACTCCAGATAGGCACACGGAACTGCATAAGGAAGCGAAACATGTCTGCTTCCTCAGGACATTACATGACTTAAAGGGGATTTCCAGGATGCTATTCCAAAATGTAGTAGGTATAATAATAACATTATTATTATCAAATACCTCCTATTAGAAATGTAGTATAGTTTTTCTGATTAGCTAAGTCACTTTCCTCATGCGCAGGCATTGCAGGACCTTAGGTATCCATGGTTATAACCACTGATATAGTGACAATTAGTTAACTAGTGGTCGTAACCATGGACACCTAAGGTCCTGCAATGCCTGCGCATGAGGAAAGTGACTTAGCTAATCAGAAAAACTATACTACATTTCTAATCGGAGGTATTTGCTAAAATTATTATTATTACACCTACTACATACTGGGATAGGATCTTGAAGATAGAAAATCAGTTAAAACAAATAAATAATCATATACAAATAACAAAAAAAAAGAAAACGAAAATTGAAGACAGATTAAAAAAATTTAAAATGCATTCCGGTAGTTCAGTGGGTTAGCGCCTGTTGTTTTGTATCATTGGGTTCCGGGTTTTGAAGCCGACTAATGCCGACATTTGAATTGAATTTTTGCATTCTCCCCATTTTTGTGTGAGTTTCTTCCTACACTCCAAAAAACAAACTGAATTTAGGAATTAGATTATAAGTAATGGCAATTTCTGTACTAGTTGCAGGGAATTTTGGTGCCATATAAATGGATAAAATAAATAGTAAATCCCCATGATGGAAATATATTACAATTGTATCCTGAGCCATATGAAGAAGAATATCAATGACCTCAATTATTTTTATACATCACTAGTTTTTATTGACTCAGCCCCGACCCAAACTACTGTTATTCTTGCAACAAAGATGCAGCAAAATAGGCAAAAAATCTAGAATGTTCTGCAGGAGAATACTCAGGTTGTCTATGGAAATCACGTGGCGTAACCGGTAACCAATGAAAATAGGAATCTACAGATATTGCCAATGTCTTTATTATAGCACATTGACTGCAGGTAGTAAATCCGATCCGCATAATAAACTGGAGCAGCTTTACTAATATTGGCGTAATCTGTTGGGTGGATGCTGCCATATAATACATTATTTTCCTCACTATTGTCTATATACAATACAAATTGTATACAGTCTTTTCTTTTCTTGCTATTTAAACATATTAGTCTCTGAAGCTTGTACTACAATGACTCACTTGAGATCACCAACTTGTAGAATTACTTAAAACTGTAGTATTCACTCTAAGATGTAAAAATAATCGTATGTTCATAAATATAAATTTAAAGAAATCTTAAAAACAATTTTTTTTCCCCTTCTTTATAACAGCATCTGTAATAGATTAACAAGAATTCAATAGATCCTTATTAACTTTGCCGAAAATGATTTTCAATTACCTTTCTAGGATCATTAACCACACCAGTGCAATCATTTCTTTGACGTTGTTACCCCAGAGCCTTGATTCTAGTTTTTTGTAGGTTTATAGACAAGAGCAACCTCTGCTGCACGGTCATGTTCTTGCAGCAGAGGTTGTCAAGACGACACCCAGTTCTTAGATCAATCGGATTTTTGCTGTGATTGACTTAAAGGGAACCTGACATCAGAAAATAGCATATTAAGCTTATCCCAGGCATCCAGAGGCCATTTTATGATAACTACAATGATGTTTGTAGCTAAACTATATGAGCAGTGGTTTTGCTGTAGTTATAAAGTAAAAACTTTGCCTCCATGATCACGCAAGTGTATGCACTGGATTTAAGAGACATCACCTGGCTGGAGCGATCAATCAAAGAGAAAAGATGGTTCATCCAACCATGACTCGGCCCGTATACTGTACCACCCCAGTTACTTGGGGTAATGGTTTTCCACTCACAGAGACAAGTTTTTACTTTATAACATAGCAAAATTTGACTACACCCATAGTTTGTCTACACACATCATTGCAATCATTATGTAATTGCCTGCAGGAACCTGGGATTAGTTTCATAGTCAACTTTCTGATAGCAGGTCCCCTTTAAACTGTGTTTGGGTCATAGTATTGTCACTACACAACTATCACCTTCATCATGTTGAAATATAACGGTTTAGTAAAAGTCATAACAATTGATTATAAAAGTCTCCGGAAAACTAATATCGTGAATAAAGTACGCAAATACGGTGCGTGATATATTGAAGAATGTCAAGAATGGCATATAAACAAGCACATAAGATGCAAGGAGGCTTTATTTTTAGAAATCCAATATAAAAATAATTGCCTTAATGACTATTTATGATTGATCTGTGGCGAAAGGTTAATTCTAAAAATACCTCCAGTCATTCAATTGTCTGATTATATCTATATAAAATACGTTGTATAATGACTCAGGATGGCTATTGATGCACATTTGTCACAGGATTTTGGCTAAATATAGGTTACTAGATAGAACAGTTTAGAGTCTACACTATGCACCACACATTACATCTGTATTGATAGTAGATCCCTGTTTTAAGCAGAGGAGAACTTATATTTCTATCCCTGGCTTTGTTATGAGCCACAGAACTATTCTTCAACAGAAAAGTATTAGCTAAACTAGATGTTCATTAAAATTCAGATATCCGGCTCCATGGAAACTAAGCCGCGGTGAGGCTGATATGACTTATTTTTCTACTTGATGGTTCAGAAATAAGTTTGTTTTTCCTGCAGCAACATAATTTAAACAGTCTCGAAATTCCAAGAACTTCATCGATAGAATAATAAGATTTAGTTATATTTATTATTTATTATTATAGCGCCTTTTATTCCATGGCGCTTTACATGGGTATACATGATAAAAAACAAGTACAGTAATCTTAATAAAAGTCACAACTGGTACAGGAGAGAGGACACTGCCCGCGAGGGCTCACAGTCTACAAGGGATGGGTGAGGATACAGTAGGTGAGGGTAGAGCTGGTCGTGCAGCGGTTTGGTGGATCGGTGGTTACTGCAGGTTGTAGGCTTGTCGGAAGAGGTAGGTTTACAGGTTCCTTTTGAAGGTTTCCATGGTAGGCGAGAGACTGATATGTTGGGGTAGAGAGTTCCAGAGTAGGGGCGATGTGCGGGAGAAATCTTGTATTTAATTGTGGGAAGAGGAGATAAGCGGGGAGTAGAGTAGGAGATCTTGTGAGGATCAGAGGAGATAGGTTGTGGATGGCTTTGTATGTCATGGTTAGGATTTTGAACTGGAGTCTCTGGGTAATGGGGAGCCAGTTGAGGAATTGACAGAGGGGAAAGGCCAGGGTATAGCGGGGGATAGGTGGATTAGTCGAGCAGCAGAGTTTAGAATATATTGGAGGGGTGCGAGAGTGTTAGAGGGGAGGCCACAGAGCAGGAGATTGCAGAAGTCAAGGTGGGAGATGATGAGTGCATGGACTAGGGTTTTTGCAGATTCTTGGTTGAGGAATGTACGGATCCAGGTTGTCTGGTAATTTGTCTGATAATTAGTCTTACGACGTTTGCCATTGGGGGAACGTTGGGACAACCCCAAACATATTAGACCGTTGACCCGTGGCTGATGAATTTGGTGTGTTAAGCTGAAATTATGCTATTGTGTATGGCCAGTGTTGCCAAATTTTAGGAGAAATCAGAATTATAGCTAAGCCAGACCTTTTCTCTGCCAAAATTGATGTATAGGAACTGTGAACAAAGCATCGAGCACATAGGGTAGCACATTTTGGTTGATGGCATATAGGAGGTGGAAATGCGCTCACCTGTTGTGGTTGTGTAGGGACTCAACTCCCATGTAGGCATAAAAAATATCAGCTGCTTCGGCTCTGTCTGAAGAGGATCTAAAAGCATTTCTGCATGTGTATTCCAATGGATATTGGAGTGATCAACAGTTGGCTATGTTACGTTGCCGGGTCTAGAATAAGTTTTCAAAATAGGACAGTAAGTACAGTAGTTTATGTACACGTTTTGGGCTTGTGGCTATCTTGAAGAATGGGCTAGTGCAGCCCCAAAATGCCTAAAATAAACTACTATACTTACCAGTCCTTGTGTAAAGAATTATTCTCCACTCAGCAGCGCAGAATCACCTACTGTTGCCTCCTATATCCATTGAAAAACAATGTATATGTAGTACGCCGGATGGGTGGTGATCATGTCAGCACAATACATACTCACTGTGCCGGCTGCTGTTTCTTTCCCTCGAAGGACTTGAGACGGAGGCCAAAGCAACTTTATACATAACGGATTTATTCTCCTCAGGACACAGCACATCCATAACACTTCCAGCACACTTGTCACAGTACCAGCAATGCATTTTCTTCGTCTACTTCCCAAGAATAAGCCACAAAGATATAACGGGACGAGGAGCCCAGTGAAAACGCCACTTCGATGTATCTCCCTGGAACTGACTTCAGACCAGACACGGAAACACTATCTACTGGGTCGTCCACCCCTTTACGGTTCTCCTGCCTGCGCACTCACTGGTGGCCCACTCTACTACTTCAGCGCTCAAACTTCTCCAGTAATTTCATCACTAACTTCTTCACTGACTTCTTCACTACGTTGCTGCGGATACCATGCACTTTACTCTTCTCTTCCTTTCTTTGTACTTGTCTCCTTTCTATGGATGGCTGAGCTTCTACTTGGAAACGTGTGATAGCTGAGCAGCCCAGGCCATAGGCCGCCTGAGCACACACAGGGGTCTACCCCCTGACTGACTCTAACCAGGAAGTCTCACTACCTTATTCCCCAGCTATCCCTCCTACTGTTAACGCCTAACTGTACTACAGCTAAACCTTACTATGCAGTGTACTCCGTGCCCCCATCTAGTGGCCCTTTTCCTAACTGCACTGTTCCTATCTTACACACAGAATAATGTAGCAATAATACAACAGATACGAAAATATATCACAAGGCAAAATACTTCACAAGGCAAAATATTACAATAATATACAGGTAAATGTACATAGCATCATAAACATTTAAAGGGGCTAAGCCCTGACCCCCTTACATATAGACAGAGAAGGGGGCTGGCTTAGCTATTAAATGATCAGTCAGTAAGACCTTGCACAAACATCACTTGTTATGTCTCACAGGAAGCACTGTCCTGTGAAGGACAGAAAAATGGAAGAGGACCTGCCCAAACCTGGGGTCATAGCTTAAAAGTACTCGATTAGCACAAAATGACTGTTCAAACCAAGCACAGGCGCTTGGTGCACTCGTGACATCGCCGAACAGTTCAGTGCACCTTCCCACCTACTTGTTTTATGTCTACCTCCAGCATCCTCTTCCTTGATTGAGAGCTCTGGCTATACAGGAACCAGAGAAAGGCAGAAGTAGATGGAAAACAAGTAGGTGGGAAGGTGCCCTGTACTGCTCTGACACAATTTATCATGCATGTAGTGATGTAGTGATCATTGTAGTTCAAGCTTCAGACACAGTAAGTGTGAATTGGTGGTATAAAGATAATTTCTTACTGATTTTATGCATGTCAGGATCTAAAATAAGTATGTTTAACTTGACACACTCAAGTGGATGAGGTGAAAAATATTTAATAGAGGTGTCGAATACATACAGTAGTCACAATAACAAACGTTTCGGCCTTGCGAGACCTTCATCAGTGTACTCTAGAGAGTGGTAATAGGGTGAATACCAAAACCCTTATGGTATGGAAGTGATCAATATATGCCACTGGGAAAAGAGCCCAAAAGCTGTAATCCAGAAGACAGCATATCAGAAAAAAATGGGGTAGGGGCAGATGTCCTATTATCCTATGACGCAGTAGGGTGGGGCGCTACCTAAGGCCAATCTCACACATCAGATTTTTTTTCCTATGTGAAAAATGGTCCATGTTTCTGGCAGTGTGCTGGACCCATTTTTGGTCTCTTTGTCAGTCTTTATAATTTTTGTTGCATCCATTTTTCTTACATGAAAAAAAAAATTCTTAAGGCTATGTGCACACGTTGCGGAATTGCCATGGAAATTTCCGTGGCAATTCCGCACCTCCCTGCCGCGGGAAATACGCATATTATAGGTATGCGTATTCCCGCTAAAAACTAGCGTTTTGCAAGCGTAATTAGCTTGCAGAATGCTAGCGTTTTACAAGCGATCTGACAGGTTGGTCACACGAGTCAAACAAGTGTTTGACAAGTGTGACCATCTTTTTACTATTGATGCTGCCTATGTCGCATCAATAGTAAAAAGATCTAATGTAAAAATAATAAAAAAAATAATAAATAATGATATTCTCACCTTCCGGCGGCCCCCGCAGCTTTCCCGCCTCTCAGCGACGCTCCCGGCCAATCCTGTTCCCAGGCGTCCTTTGCGACAATCATCCCGATGACGTAGAATCACGCGAGACCGCTACGTCATCTGGGGTGATTCTCGCAATGCATTACTGGGAACGGGATTGGCCGGGAGCGTCGCTGAGAGGCGGGAAAGCTGTGGGGGCCGCCGGAAGGTGAGAATATCACTATTTTTTATTTTAATTATTGTTTTTACATGGATATGGTACCCAGGGACTGGAGGAGAGTCTCCTCACCTCCAGACCCCGGGTACCATCCGCACATGAGCCGCTTACTTTCCGCATGGTGGGCACAGCCACATGCGGAAAGTAATTGGTTCAATGCATTCCTATGGCGGCGGAATCGCCGCGGTTCCGCAAAAAAGAATGAGCATGCTGCGGATTCTCCCGCGATGCGATTCCGCCACGGAAAAACCCGCAGCATGTGCACAGCATTGTGGAATCCCATAGGCCTTAATGAGTTGTATTGTGTAAGCGGTTTTGCCGTGGTTTCGCGGCGTTCCCGCCGCAAAAAACCGCGGCAAAACCGCTAGGAATCCGCAACGTGTGCACAGGCCCTAACTCTTCCTACTCATTAAATAGTAAAGTAATGACAGTTATCCATTTTGTTTTCATGGGGCCTTACATTTTCTTTTTTTTGAGGATGTGTGAAAATGAAAAAGGCAAATTTATTGTAATAGTTCCATAATCTATCTGTAAAAAAACAAAATAGCACCCATAGGCTCTAATCATACTCGATCTGGGTTATGTTACACTTAGGGAAAAAAAAGAAAGCCCCAGTGGCCAATGTGAAAATTAAAGACATTTTTTTTTTGATTAATACTGATTGTGATATTTAGAAAAAAATTGCCAAATATAAAAAAGTAAATACATTATACGCGAACAAAAGATTTAAAAAAATAGGTATTTTTCTGATGACACATTCCCTGTAAAGAAGCCCTCCACCCATCAAAGTTTTTATCCTTTTCATATATTATATTATACAGCATTGTGTACTTACAATTGCTCATTTTGCCTTTCTACCCAGCTAATTCTTCTCTTTTCCATTAGGTTCTATGACATCACGTGATTAATAACTGACTAGCTGAATCCTTCTAAGCTCTATGTAGAAACAGGAGATCAATTTTCCCTGCACAAGTCATGAGTCACTGCAAAAGTGTATGGCAGGGGGAGCAGTGAAGCATCTGGGTCAGGAGTGGAAGAGGGAATGATAAATGCAGGGACAAGAGACTTCCTGTTTCTACATAGAGCAGAGAAAAGAGAAGAACTATCTGGGTAGAAAGGCAAAATGAGCAATTGTAAGTTCACAGCGCTACATAATATGATGACTGCAATATATTAAGAGAATAAAAACTTTAATAGGAGTTCTTCTTTAAGCTGTTAATTGAAAATAATATAAGGGGTATTATAATATTAGTTCATTTTATAGTTTTCAAAGTATTATTGTAAAATGAATACGCAATTGGCAGTTATGAGAAAGGACAGCACGTAGAAAACAGAAACAGAGAGAACAATCTATATTACTGCTATCCAAAATGGCAAATTGTAATGTTATTATAATGCATGTCCATCACACTCCCGATATACCCACAGCTGATTAGAGCACGTGCAAATCTAAGGAAAGTACTGCATGTTTCGGATTGAAATCTATACACCATTTTTAATGTATTTTATGCTTTATGGTCACAATCTTTTAGATTTTTTTTCCAGTTTTTATCTTATTTTCTGAACAAATTTTGTCCTAAAATCATTCCACCACTTATTACTTCTGTTCAATATGATTTACGGTTTCCTTTTATTTGACTTGTGTCCTTTATTACATTTCTTTTAACATTTTTCTTTTTTTTCCTGCAGTTTGCATGTCTATGCGTCCATCTTTCCACTATCAGGTCTTTATTTTTCTATATTGTATTCTATATACGGTACTTTTCCTTTTTTTTTTTTACTTTGTAACGTCTGAATTATTTTCCCATCTGTTTAGATTTATTTAGTTTTATTTGTCCATGTCCAAAACTGACCTGACAGCATAATCTGTTATGTGAAAAAGTGACATTCTTTTTTTTTCCCCTAATTATTACACTAGGTGGTTGTGAATGCGCTGATCGGAGCAATTCCCTCCATCATGAACGTGCTGCTGGTCTGCCTCATATTTTGGTTGATTTTCAGCATAATGGGAGTGAATCTTTTTGCGGGAAAGTATTATCACTGCGTTAATACTACGACGGGTGTCAATTTCCTTGATACGGAAGTTAATAATAAATCAGAATGTTTACAGCTCATGAAGGCAAATGAAAGTGCTCGATGGAAGAACGTAAAAGTCAATTTTGATAACGTGGGAGCAGGGTATCTGGCGTTGCTTCAAGTGGTAAGTCCAGTTCATATATTCTCTACATCATAAACTTCTGTGTATACCACAATCTAATCTAAAGACTAGGTAACCTTCTCACAGAATTTTTTTTTAATTGTTTATTTCCTAAATGCAAAGTTAAGCAACTTTGAAAATAGTCTTAATGAAAAATTGTATTTTATTTTGCTCCTGCAAAACTGATACAAACATGTCATAGCTCCTGCTCCTGCCAGCTCTCTGCACTCCCCTCCCTTCTCTCAGTGTTAGAGATAGCAGGAGTGAGAGAGAGTGGTTTGTGCTTAGATCTGCATTGGATGTAGGATAGAGTATCTCAGGGAGGGCGCAGAAAACAAACTATAGACTTTAAAATGAATACACTAGAAATAACTAATGGATATTAATTGACATTAGAGTTATATTTTTAGGTCACAAATGGTGGTTGACGCAGATTCTAGAAATACATTTTGCAGACAGTTTCTGTTTCAAGGGAAGAGCTCATCTAGGTAGAAATCATTGGCATACACCTGAGGAAGGCTGGATGCAGCCGAAACGCAAAGTGTTTTTTTTAATAAAAAGGGAAGAGCTCATCCATGTAGAACTCATCGGCATAACCTGATTAAGGCTGGATGCAGCCGAAATGCAGTGTTTTGTTTTTTTTAAAAAAAAGGGAAGAGCTCATCTATGTAGAACTCATCGGCATACACCTGAGGAAGGCTGGATGCAGCCGAAACGCAGTGTTTTTTTTTTAAAAAAGGGAAGAGCTCATCTATGTAAAACTCATCGGCATTGTCATGTGTGCATTGCCACGAAGATCGTCGCGGTTGCACATTCTGACTTCTCACAGCTGAGTTGCTGTTTCTTTGTGTTTGGCAGTTAGGGAGTTAATTCTGTCTGTGCTCAGTTCTGGGACTGGGTGCAGTTTCTCCCGGCTGCAATTAATTATTTGTTGATTGGTTTCCTTTAAATCTCTGGTTGTCTGTGTTGGGAGTTGCCAGTGAAATTCTTCATGCAGACCACAGATAGGATTGTATCTGTATAGACTTAAGTTAAAGAGCTCCTTAGTTGTTTTAAGCTCACCTTGCTTAGAGTTTAATATCCCAGATCATTTATGTTCCTTCTGTGTTTGAGTGTGTATGCAAGTCTGTGTTTTCTCCAGTCTGTCTAATATGTCTAATCTGTGTATTTAGCAGAGATCAGCCCATATTCCTTTGGTGGTAATCAGTATCCTTCTTAGGACTGATTACAGGGTTCAGGGACTGATAGGAGACAGGGTTAGGCTGGAGACTTGGACCTCTGAACCATTATCAGTACCTCCAAGGTGAGGGATTAGTTAGGACCCCAGTTTAGGGTCAGGTTAGACCCCCGGTCCTCCTCTTTCCTGTGACAGTGTATCAAGTCCTCAAGATTAACCCTGAGTTCAACGGATATCGTGTCAGGTAAATCTATTCTATATTTACATGCTGATGTTGCTAATCTATATGTTGTATAGAGTGTTGTTCTTTTAAGAATAGTTTACTGACATCGTACACATATCATAAGACCGCGTGACATTTTCACTGGCCCATAAAATTATTCCCAGTTGCCATGGATCCAGTAGCCCAGCTGGCTCTGCAGTTGCAGGGATTATCCATGGAGCTGACGGACTTTAAGTCCAAAGTTTTGTCTCCCTCGGAGCAAACCAGATTTGAACCTAAAGTAGCTCTCCCGGACAGGTTCACTGGTGGGCGAGACAAATTTTTTACCTTCAGGGAAGCATGTAAATTGTATTTTCGGCTTCGGCCTCGATCATCAGGGAGTGAAGAGCAGAGAGTGGGAATTGTTATCTCGCTCCTACAAGGGGACCCTCAATCCTGGGCCTTCTCCCTTCCTCCGGGATCCCCGGCTCTACAGTCAGTAGATCGATTTTTTACTGCCCTGGGTTTGGTATATGATGACCCAGATCGGGTCTCTCTTGCTGAGACAAAATTACGTAAGATACAGCAGGGAGATCGTCCGGCGGAGGAATTTGCTTCTGAGTTCCGTAGATGGGCCACAGATACTCAGTGGAATGACCCAGCTCTTAGAAGCCAGTTTTGTCATGGGCTTTCTGACAAATTAAAGGACGTTTTGGCTCAGTATGATTCTCCTCCATCACTGGAGGCTGCTATGGCCCTAGCTATCCGTACTGATAGACGGCTCCGGGAGAGGTGCGAGGTAACTCCGCCCCCTGTTGTTACTCCACCTACTACTAAAGTCCCTTATGTTGAGGTTCCCCTTGTCTGTTCGGAGGAGCCTATGCAGTTGGGAGGGACATCATTTCGTAGGAGGGGATTGGCGGTACGCCGCAGGACTAGAAGGTGTTTCTTCTGCGGGAAAGAGGGACATTTTGTTGGGGGATGTCCATCCCGTGCCTTGTTGAGCAAAAAGTCGCCGGAAAACTGTTAATCCCAGGTTGTGTGGTGGACGACAACCTGGGAGTATGTATTTCGTCCGCTAGTTCTTCTCAGTTCCTTGTACCAGTGGAGGTGGTGGTTGGTACGAGAGTGGAGAGATTTTCTGTTCTTCTTGATAGTGGGTCCGGGGCTAATCTGGTTGACGCTCAGTTTGCTCAGGCTCAAGGTATGCATCTGAGTGTATTGGTCAAACCGATCCCTATATTCTCCATTGACGCCAGGCCTCTCGGCCAAGGTAGCTTTGTTCATGAGGTCATAACATTGACCTTCGGGTAGGGGCAATACATAGGGAACTATTATCTTGTTATGTGTTGGAGGGTCTACCTACTCCTATTGTGTTGGGACTTCCTTGGTTGGTTAAACATAACCCTGTGATTAATTGGCAGTCCAGAGATATAAGCCAATGGGGGGAGTTTTGCAAAAGTAACTGCATGAACACAGTCATCAGTGCGGTCGTGCCTAGTACTTTGCCTCCTTTTTTGGAGGACTTTGGGGATGTGTTCTCTGAGGAGGGGTGTCAGGAGTTGCCTCCTCATCGCGTGTATGACTGCTCTATTAATTTACTTCCTGATGCTAAGTTACCTAAAGCTAGGTTATATAACCTTTCTGGTCCTGAGAGGCAGGCTATGAAAGATTATATTTCGGAGAGTCTGGCCAAAGGGCATATTAGACCTTCATCTTCCCCAGTGGCCGCGGGGTTCTTCTTTGTGAAGAAAAAAGATGGAGGCCTACGCCCTTGCTTGGATTTCCGCGAACTTAATCGGATTACTGTTCGAGATCCGTATCCACTCCCTCTGATTCCTGATCTCTTCAATCAAATTGTTGGCGCCAAATGGTTCTCTAAATTGGATCTCAGGGGGGCGTATAATCTGATTAGGATAAAAGAGGGGGATGAGTGGAAAACGGCGTTTAACACGCCGGAGGGACATTATGAGAACCTTGTCATGCCTTTTGGTCTGACTACTGCACCAGCAGTGTTCCAACATTTTGTTAATGACATTTTTCGTCATCTGGTGGGGCTGTTTGTGGTCGTATATTTGGATGACATTTTAATTTACTCACCAGATCTTGTGTCTCACCAGGAGCATGTGAGACAGGTGTTGCAGATCTTGCGAGACAATAAACTATACGCCAAACTGGAAAAGTGTGTATTCGCCGTACAGGAACTTCAGTTTTTGGGTTTCTTGGTGTCAGCCTCCGGTTTCCGTATGGACCCTGAAAAGGTGAGAGCAGTGCTTGAATGGGATCAGCCAGAGGATCTTAAGGCTCTGCAGCGTTTTCTGGGGTTTGCTAACTACTACCGGAAATTTATTTGTAATTTCTCATCTGTTGTCAAACCTCTCACTGACATGACAAGAAAAGGGACGGATTTTTCTAAATGGTCGGACAAAGCTTGCCAAGCTTTTTCCTCTTTGAAAAAATGTTTTGCTTCGGCACCCGTTCTCATCCAACCAGATGCATCACAGCCGTTCGTTGTGGAGGTGGACGCGTCTGACGTAGGGGTGGGTGCAATATTGTCCCAGGGTCCGTCCCCTGGTAAATGGCATCCGTGCGCTTTCTTTTCTAAAAAATTGTCGTCCGCCGAAAGGAATTATGATATCGGCAATAGGGAACTTTTGGCCATTAAGTTGGCTTTTGAAGAATGGCGTCACTTTTTGGAGGGGCAGTCCACCCGGTCACCGTCATTACTGATCACAAGAACCTGCTGTATTTGGAATCTGCTAAGCGTCTGAATTCCAGACAAGCTCGATGGTCGTTGTTTTTTACCAGGTTTAATTTTGTTGTCACTTATCGCCCTGGATCTAAGAATGTTAAGGCGGATGCCTTGTCTCGCAGTTTCCCAGGGGCCGGGAAAATGGATGACCCGATTCCTATCCTTCAGGAGGGGGTGGTAGTGTCGGCTGTATGTTCTGAGCTTGAGGAGGAGGTGTTAGAGGCTCAGGGGGACGCCCCTGCAGGACCTCCAGGGAGACTGTTTGTCCCAAATCAGTTGAGACAAAAGGTTATTGAGGCACATCATAATTCTGCTTTAGCAGGACATCCAGGGAGTAAGGCTACTTTAGATCTCCTTTCTCGCCGGTTTTGGTGGCCTAACGTTAATAAAGATGTTTTAACTTTTGTCGCGTCCTGTGGGGTTTGTGCTCGCTCTAAGACCCCTCATACCCGTCCGTCTGGGACCCTCTTACCCTTGAAACTTCCGGAGCGTCCATGGACTCATTTGTCTATGGACTTCATCACGGACCTTCCTCAGTCGTCAGGGAAGACTGTCATACTGGTGGTTGTTGACAGGTTCAGTAAGATGGCACATTTCATTGCTCTTCCTGCCCTCCCTAATGCTAAAACTCTGGCGCAGGTGTTTCATTGGGGAGATTGTGAGACTTCATGGGTTGCCTTCTGATGTGGTGTCAGATAGGGGGTCTCAGTTTGTGTCCAAGTTTTGGAGGGCATTTTGTTTACGTCGGGGGATGCAATTGTCATTTTCCTCGGCTTTTCATCCGCAGACCAATGGTCAGACAGAGCGTCTGAATCAAAGCCTAGAGACTTATCTTCGGTGTTTTGTCTCAGAGAACCAGGAGGACTGGTCTTCTTTCTTGCCTCTGGCAGAGTTCGCTCTTAACAACAGGCGGAGCGAGTCCACTGGTAAGTCCCCGTTTTTTGGGGCATATGGTTTTCATCCCCAGTTTTGTACATTCAATGGGGGGGTCCCTTCTGGGGTTCCTGAGGAGGAGCGTTTCTCGTCGTCACTTGCTTCAGTGTGGAGAGGTGTATTGAATAATCTGAGTGCTATGGGGAACCGTTATAAACGTATGGCTGATAGGAGGAGAGTTTCTGGTCCAGATCTTAATGTGAACGATCTGGTATGGTTGTCTACCAGGAATATAAAACTTAAAGTTCCCTCCTGGAAGCTGGGCCCCAGATTCATCGGGCCGTACAGGATCAGTTCCATAATTAATCCTGTGGCATTTCGTCTGGACCTCCCTCCTACGTTTAAAATCCACAATGTGTTCCACAAGTCATTACTTAAGAGGTACGTGGCACCAGTCATACCATCACCTCTACCTCCTCCTCCAGTGGTGGTCAATGGTAACTTGGAGTTTCAAGTGTCAAAGATCATTGACTCACGTCTGAATCGCCGGTCCCTTCAGTACTTGGTGCATTGGAAGGGGTATGGTCCAGAGGAGAGGACGTGGGTTCCTGCGTCTGACATTAACGCAGATCGTTTGGTGCGGACCTTCCACAGAACTCACCCGGGCAAACCTGGCCCTGAGGGTCCGGAGGCCCCTCGTAGAAGGGGGGGTACTGTCATGTGTGCATTGCCACGAAGATCGTCGCGGTTGCACATTCTGACTTCTCACAGCTGAGTTGCTGTTTCTTTGTGTTTGGCAGTTAGGGAGTTAATTCTGTCTGTGCTCAGTTCTGGGACTGGGTGCAGTTTCTCCCGGCTGCAATTAATTATTTGTTGATTGGTTTCCTTTAAATCTCTGGTTGTCTGTGTTGGGAGTTGCCAGTGAAATTCTTCATGCAGACCACAGATAGGATTGTATCTGTATAGACTTAAGTTAAAGAGCTCCTTAGTTGTTTTAAGCTCACCTTGCTTAGAGTTTAATATCCCAGATCATTTATGTTCCTTCTGTGTTTGAGTGTGTATGCAAGTCTGTGTTTTCTCCAGTCTGTCTAATATGTCTAATCTGTGTATTTAGCAGAGATCAGCCCATATTCCTTTGGTGGTAATCAGTATCCTTCTTAGGACTGATTACAGGGTTCAGGGACTGATAGGAGACAGGGTTAGGCTGGAGACTTGGACCTCTGAACCATTATCAGTACCTCCAAGGTGAGGGATTAGTTAGGACCCCAGTTTAGGGTCAGGTTAGACCCCCGGTCCTCCTCTTTCCTGTGACAGTGTATCAAGTCCTCAAGATTAACCCTGAGTTCAACGGATATCGTGTCAGGTAAATCTATTCTATATTTACATGCTGATGTTGCTAATCTATATGTTGTATAGAGTGTTGTTCTTTTAAGAATAGTTTACTGACATCGTACACATATCATAAGACCGCGTGACAGGCATACACCTGAGGAAGGCTGGATGCATCCGAAACGCATAGTGTTTTTTTTTAAAAAGGGAAGAGTTCATCTATGTAAAACTCATCGGCATAAACCTGAGGAAGGCTGTATGCAGCCAAAACGCATAGTGTTTTGTTTTTTTTAAAAAGGGAAGAACTCATCTATGTAGAACTCATCGGCATACACCTGAGGAAGGCTGGATGCAGCCGAAACGCATAGTGTTTTTTTTTTAAAAAAAAAGGGAAGAGCTCATCCATGTAGAACTCATTGGCATACACCTGAGGAAGGCTAGATGCAGCCGAAACGCATAGTGTTTTTTTTTTAAAAAAAGGGAAGAGTTCATCTATGTAGAACTCATCGGCATACACCTGATTAAGGCTGGATGCAGCCGAAATGCATAGTGTTTTGTTTTTTTTTTTAAAAAAAGGGAAGAGCTCATCTATGTAGAACTCATCGGCATACACCTGAGGAAGGCTGGATGCAGCCAAAACGCATAGTGTTTTTTTTTTAAAAAGGGAAGAGCTCATCTATGTAGAACTCATCGGCATACACCTGAGGAAGGCTGGATGCAGCCGAAACGCATAGTGTTTTTTTTTTTAAAAAAAGGGAAGAGCTCATCCATGTAGAACTCATTGGCATACACCTGAGGAAGACTGGATGCAGCCAAAACGCATAGTGGTTTTTTTTTTAAAAAAGGGAAGAACTCATCTATGTAGAACTCATCGGCATACACCTGAGGAAGGCTGGATGCAGCCGAAACTCATAGTGTTTTTTTTTTTTTAAAAAGGGAAGAGCTCATCCATGTAGAACTCATTGGCATACACCTGAGGAAGGCTGGATGCAGCCGAAACGCCTAGTGTTTTTTTTTTTAAAAAAGGGAAGAGCTCATCTATGTAGAACTCATCGGCATACACCTGATTAAGGCTGGATGCAGCCGAAACGCATAGTGTTTTTTTTTTTTAAAAAAAGGGAAGAGCTCATCTATGTAGAACTCATCGGCATACACATGAGGAAGGCTGGATGCAGCCGAAACGCAGTGTTTTTTTTTTAAAAAGGGAAGCACTCATCTATGTAGAACTCATCGGCATACACCTGATTAAGGCTGGATGCAGCCGAAACGCAAAGTGTTTTTTTTTTTTTTAAAAAAAGGGAAGAGCTCATCTATGTAGAACTCATCGGCATACACCTGATTAAGGCTGGATGCAGCTGAAACGCATAGTGGGGTTTTTTTTTTTAAAAAAGGGGAGCGCTCATCTATGTAGAACTCATTGGCATACACCTGAGGAAGGCTGGATGCAGCCAAAACGCATAGTGTTTTTTTTTTTTTTTTAAAAAGTGAAGAGCTCATCTAGGTTTAGCCATTATCACAGACGCAGATTCTTTACTGTAAGAGCAGTGAGACTATGGAGCTCTCTGCCGTCTAATGTTGTAATGAGTGATTCCTTACTAAAATTTAAGAAGGGACTGGCTGCCTTTCTTGAAAAGTATAATATTACAGGCTATATTCACTAGTTTCCTAGATATTGCGTTGATCCAGGGAGCTAGTCTGATTGCCGTATGTGGAGTCGGGAAGGAATTTTTTTCCTCAATGTGAAGCTTACTGTTTGCCACTTGGGTTTTTTTTTTGCCTTCCTCTGGATCAACATGTTAGGGCAGGTTAGGATAGGATATGGGTTGAACTAGATGGACTTAAAGTCTTCCTTCAACCTTAATAACTATGTTACTATGTTACTATGTAGAACTCATCGTCATACACCTGAGGAAGGCTGGATGCAGCCGAAACACACTTTTTATTTTTATAATACTTTTGATCTACAGTATTCGCACTTATTGGATCTAGCTGCCTTTTTCATTTCTACGGGAATGCCCTCCATCTTTTTTTTTTTCACTTAATAGAAGTAAATCTTGCAGACAGTTTTCGTTTAAAGGGATAAACTTGTCTCTGTAGAACTCTGGCATAATAAATGAAAAATATGCAGAAATTGTAATTCCATGATATGTTATATAGGAAACGTTCATTGTTTGTCAAGTCCAAAGTATAAATGTCTCCCAATAATCACCTAGTATGGAGCTAATGGCCATCAGAATTGTATCACGTATCTATACATCTATGCAGGGGATTTGGATAATTTTGGATAATTTTAGAGTTAAAAAAAGGCTGCTCATTAGCGAATATTCACTTGAAATGATGCGCTGGTTAACGGTAGCAGTGCATTTTGCTAACATTACAGTGTAATACTGTCCGCTTCTCTGCATAACTGTATTACTGCAGGCAAACACGGTCACTACGTAAGGGAAGTTAATTTGTGAATTAAAATCAACATGCTCACACGTTTTCTGTCGAGAGTATCCAAGTTATAATGATGCGAAATGCATTTTTCTTGCAGGCAACATTTAAGGGCTGGATGGATATTATGTATGCCGCAGTTGATTCACGGAAGGTTTGTATAAATTATGAATGACTTATGCCATTAGTGTGACATCGGCTTCTGTTACATTGTAATTCTATAAGAAAAACAACCCCTGAAGCGTCAGTGATTTACTTTTGATTGTACACTTTAAATGTCATATCGGGTTAGTACATAAAGGAAAATGAGTACAATTTTAATAAGGCCCTTTAACAATACACAAAAGTCATGTGCTACAACCCCACGGTAAAGGTAACATTATTCCGCAGGTCACCCTATATCTTACTACCTCCAATTTTTACCCATCAGGCAGCCTCCTAATGAACCTTGTATAGGCAAAGCACATCAGGCCGTTGTAGATTCTGCTGTCTTTGCGGTATTAATGTATAATAGATTCAATGGGCAATTACTTTTTAGGTTCCTTAATACAAAATTTCTTTAAAAAAACAAAACCATCTCATATCTCATGTTCAATCTTCAGGAGTGCATCACTCTCCTGTCTACCGGCGTCCTGCTTGCCGGGGGTGGTAGTGCTCTCCTTGTGATTGAAAGTTCAGATTAGCAACTTTATATGTTGCTAGTTTAGTCAACTTTGTCTCTACAGCATCGGAGAGGAACAGAGACACTGACCTGGCCAGATCCATCTTGGAGCAGCGCATGCAAGCTCTACAGTAAAGAGCTTATAAGTGCTGCCCTCCTTGTGTGCTCCTTGTCTAGGAGAACAGCCGTATCTGATAGACTAGAATGGTGTCCAGTAAACTTGACAGTGAGCAGTAAACTATCAAATTAAACATTCCCCGAGAAGATTTTTATCAAGTGCTAAATGGAAAAGTTGCTTGCTTTTACATGCACTTTGCAATTATTTATAATGTTAAGAAAATTACAGTTGGGTTCATAGAACCATGGAATGTTTAGAGTTTGAAGGGACCTCCAGGGTCATCATGTCCAACCCCCTGCTCAATGCAGGACTCACTACACCATCTCTAACAGATGTCTGTCCAGCCTCTGTTTGAAGACTTCCATTGAAGGAGAACTCATCACAGTAACTACATACATGTGGAAGGATTCCAGTGGCTCTCAGGAATAGCTTTAAGGGCAGAATTAATTTTTGTACAGGAAGAGTGAAGAGGCACAATCCAAGCTGCTGGAGGTCTAGTGTGAAGTTTCCACAATCAGTGATGGTTTGGGGAGCCATGTCATCTGCTGGTGTAGGTCCACTGTGTTTTATCAAGACCAAAGTCAGCTCAGCCGTCTACCAGGAAATTTAGAGCACTTCATGCTTCCCTCTACCGACAAGCTTTTCGGAGTTGGAAATGTAATTCTCCAGCAGGACTTGGCACCTCTCCACACTGCCAAAAGTACCAATACCTGGTTGACAAACAACAGTATCACTGCTTGATTGGCAGCAAACTCATCTGACCTTAACCCCTTAGAGAATCTATGGGGTATTGTCAAAAGGAAGATGAGACACATCAGACCCAACAATGCAGACGAGCTGAAGGCTGCTATCAAAGCAACCTGGGCTTCCATAACCCCTCAGCATTGCCACAGGCTGATCGCCTCCATGACGCTCCGCATTGATGCAGTAATTGATGCAAAAGGAGCCCCGGCCAAGTATTGAGTGCATTTACTGAACATACATTTCAGTAGGATTTTAAAATCATTTTTCAAGCTGGTGTTATAAAGTATTCTAATTTACTGAGATAATGACTTTTGGGTTTTCATTGGCTGTAAGCCATAATCATCAACATTAACAGAAATAAACACTTGAAATAGATCACTCTGTCTGTAATGACTCTATAGGAGTTTCACGTTTTGTATTGAAGAACTGCAATAAATTAACGTTTTGATGATATTCTAATTTTGTGAGAAGCACCTGTATGTAACAATGTATTTTTTTTTAATTATATTATTAATTAAAGGGGTTATCCAGTTCAAAACAAGGTACAGGTGATAACTTATTAATCTGTGTGGGTCCAACCACGGGATTGCACTTATCAGCAGAATGGGGAATTTTTATCCCCAAAGATGCACTTTTATCCTTGTTAGAAAACAGATCAGTGGGTCAGACACCTGAACCCTACTCTATTCATTCTCTATGTGGTCGCTGGGTGCTTTACTCGTCTTTTCCAGCAGTTTGGTGCTCGGCAGCCCCAATGGAAATGAATGGAGTGGCTGAGCATGCGCGCTACCTCTCCAGTTGTAGCTGCCTCTTAAACGGCGGAATAAAAAAATTGATTTTAACTATTAGGGTATGTGTGGAGGATCCGGAAGTAACAGCGCTTTGGACGCAGAGCATGTCCGCTGCCGTCTATTGAACGTAGGTGAATCCGCTGCGGATTCATTGTGTCCAATTCGTTGTATTGGTGAAATTTCTCTTGGAGAGACGCGTCACATGTCTGTCTCTGCATGGAATCTGTGGGAGTTTGTGAACGCATAGTGTGCGTGGGATTTCTTGAAATCCCATCCACTATGCTGTAACATCCGGCAGGTTGGATGCTGCACAAGTACGCAGCGTCCAACCCGCATCATTCACTGATCATGTGCACATACTCTTAAGGGATGGGTGGATTTCTCCTGCTTTCATTTGCAAATTTTGGCAGCACGGTGGCTCAGTGGATAGCACTGTAGCCTTGCAGCGCTGGAGTCCTGGGTTCAAATCCCACCAAGGACAACATCTGCAAGGAGTTTGTATGTTCTCCCCATGTTTGCGTCGGTTTCCTCCCACACTCCAAAAAACATACTGATAGGGAATCTAGAATGTGACCCCATCGGGGACAGTGACGATAATGTGTGCAAACTGTAAAGCGCTGCGGAATATGTTAGCGCTATATAAAAATAAATATTATTATTAATTTTTTAAATAACCCCAAATGCAAAAATCTATTAATTATATTTTTATTTACAAACAAAAACCTCAATGAAATAAAAGAAACCAAACAAGGATCTGTTATAAATTGCTGTAATTTATAATGTTCATTTCCTTTACAAACTACAGTTACTGGATCAGCCTAAATATGAAGACAACCTCTACATGTATTTATACTTTGTCATCTTCATCATATTCGGCTCCTTCTTCACCTTGAACCTGTTCATTGGTGTCATCATCGACAACTTCAACCAACAGAAAAAGAAGATAAGTATTATATTCGTCGTCTTACTGTTTAGATAGGTAGTAAAGTACAGTAATTACCTTATTCTGATAATAATATATTGTGTGTGACTGAATGCAATAAGTGATTTGTCCCCTTCATATGGCTTGTTATTGAAAGGTACCTGTCCCTTTGTATAGGTCTTATATGCAGGAGGCATCATGTTATAGCACAGGAGCGATATCACATTTTGTGGAGAAGATTCAAAGAAATTTGTATTTTAATCATTTTTATGCTTAGTAGTCAAGTGGGCGGTCTTATTCAGTGAATAGCAAAGCATGCTGTCAGTCATTGAGTAGGACCGCCCACTGGCCTTTTAAGTATAGGATGACCAGGGATTTAAGTAAAAAAAATCAAGTTCTGCTTAATATTTTCTACTGAATATTTCCACACAAAACCTATATTTTAATCTGCTCAGATTCTCCTGTTCTATAACAGGCTGCCCGTAGATGGGACGACATATACAATGTGACAAGTTTCCTTTAAATATCAAGTCTTTTAAAGGTGAAGTGAAGTGTCGTCTGAGCAGGGCCGGCTGGAGGTTTTCGTGGGCCCCATGTGAAAAGAGTCTCAGTGGGCCCCTTTAGCACATACCACAATTCATGATGCACAGATACGGCAGAAAAATATAGGTATAGTACAATGCCAAAGATTTCACTTACTTCATACATTACATGAGTGATATCTATTGTAAATTCTACAATAGGTCAGAAAACAAACAGTACAGTCCTCCATACAGTATTATTGGCACCACATAGTGATCCATACAGAATAATGAGCCCCATATATTGCTCCATACAGTATGAGCCCCATATATTGCTCCATACAGTATGTAATAGGCCCAATATACTTCTTCATACAGAAATGAGCCACATATATTGCTTCATACAGAATAATGAGCCACATATATTGCTTCATACAGAACAATGAGCCACATATATTGCTTCATACAGAATAATGAGCCCCATATATTGCTTCATACAGAATAATGAGCCACATATATTGCTTCATACAGTATAATGAGCCACATATATTGCTTCATACAGAATAATGAGCCACATATATTGCTTCATAATACAGTAACAATGAGCCACATATATTGCTTCATACAGAATAATGAGCCACATATATTGCTTCATACAGAATAATGGGCCGCATATATTGCTCCATACTGTATAATGGACCACATATAATGTTCCACAAAGAATAATGAGCCACATATATTGCTCCATACAGAATAATGAGCCCCATATATTGCACCATACAGTGTATAATAGGCCCCATTTATTGCTCCAAACAGTATAATGAGCCCCATATAATGCTCCATACAGTATAATGAGCCCTAAATATTGCTCCATTTATAATGGGTCCCATATAATGTTCCATACAGTATATGATGGACTCCATATGATGATCCAGTATATGACGGGCCCCATATATTGCTCCTTATGTAATAGACCCCATATAATGCTCCATACAGTATAGGATGGGCCCCTTATAGTATAATGAGCCCCATATATTAATCCATACAGTATAATGAGTCCCATATAATGCTCCATACAGTATATGATGGGCCCCATAATTTGCTCCATACAGAATGGGTCCATATAATGCTCCATACAGAACAGGCCCCATATAATGCTCCATATATAATGGGCCCCATATGATGCTCCAGTGTATGATGGGCCCATATAATGCTCCATATATAATGAGCCACATATATCATGCTCCAGTGTATGATTGGCCCCATATAAGATTCAACAGTGTATTATGGGCCACATATATGATTCTCCAGTATATGATGGGCACCATATATTGCTCCAAACATAAAAAATGAAATACTCCCCTCTCCTTGCTGGCCACTGCTCTGCTCCGGACTCAGCGTCACCGTTTTCCAGCTCTCTGCACTGCGACTGCTCAGACAGAGGGCGCACAGACTTAATGTCATTGCACCCTCTGACCTGAAACATCACGGTCAGGAGACACGGAAGACGCCGCAGCAGAGGAATGGGGAGAGTTATCGCAAGTGCCGGGGCTCTAAGCAAGCGGGCGGGGGCACACATGCAGGCACTGGGCCCCCATAGCGTGCCGGTGTCCCTGATGATGAGTGGGCCTCCCTGTCTGCTCAGGGCCCCGGAAGTTGCCTGGGTGCTGATGATGGCCCTCCATCCGAGACTATAATTTCCAAAGGTTCACCCATGTCTATAGACATCAACTGATTTAAGAGGCTGTATTAAAGTATTTCCTTATTGAGTTTTCTAGCTAATAGCAGCCGAGTGTAAATGTTAGGGGTTGTAGTTTTGCCAGAGGTTGGAATCCATTGTGTTATAGAATAAACAATATGTGAAAAGCTTCTACATGTTTGTAATAATAAGTGTATTGTGTGCACGTAATCATATTTTCCAGGTTATAACCAGTTTTTGTTTCTATTTTCTTTACTTTGGAGGTCAAGATATCTTCATGACAGAAGAACAAAAAAAATACTATAATGCAATGAAGAAGCTAGGATCAAAAAAGCCGCAAAAGCCCATTCCAAGACCACCGGTAAGACGCTTCACATAATGTGAATATTGGAAGTTTACCAGGACTTTAACATTGATGGCTTATTCTTAGGATTGGCTAGCCATTGTAGATTAATGGGGACCGACTCTTGGCACCCTCCCTTATCACTTGGTCATGGAGCCGTGTTGAGGGTACCAGATGTGGTTGGTAGAAATGAGCGAATTTGTTCAAGTGGAATTGAATTCTACAAAACTCCATATTTTCTGCATGGAAGAGAGGGCTGGCAAAAATTAAAAAAAAAATAAAATACTGACCTCACCGCTCACATCTCTCTGGCCAGCTCCACTGCTTCCTCTTTCCTATATGGTCCTTGGGTCATTTTCTTACCCCCGCAGCCATGACTAAGCCCAGGACAACTCTGCACAGAAGTCCTGGTCATGACATCGCCTACACCTTACACCATGCATGCGCAGAGACGTCCCAGGCCTAGTCACAGCTAGAAGTCCCAGCCTAGTGTTAGTGACTAGGCCTGGATTGTCTCTGTGCATGTGCGTAAGGTTGTGGTGACTTTGTCACATGCGTCATGGCTTTATGACGCACACTCAAAGCAGAGCCTAGGGTTGTCCAGGACTACCATGAGGATGCATGATAATAGTGGACGAGCATGAGAATGGTGATAAGATCTACTGAGGACAGTACAGGGGATAGTAAGCAGTGGAGGTAAAGCAGTGAAGTGAGAATTAGTTGCTTTTTTTTTCTACAAATAATGTTTATTATGCCCTGGTGTGTCTTCAGGACCTATAGCATCATAAAAGTCATTCACTACAAAAGAATAAATTCACTGAACATCGAATTTCCTGGTAAAATCGTTGCTAATGTTGGCGAATTTAAATCTCGTCACATACGCTCATGTCTAGTACTTAGCATTGCAACTCAGTACCATTCACTTAAAGGGAACCTTATAGTAGATTCATGCTGCCTGAACCACGGGAACCATGAAGGCACCATGAATCAGACACTGCGTTTCTACAGGGTATGTTTCTGTCATGTATGATTTAGCATTTTGAGAAAATGTACTTTGAAAAGCCAGACAGTTGACAATGAATTTGTTTGTTTAGTCCAAGGCAGTAGAGCAGGTTCCTAGTGGCTTCCCTTTGTCTCGCTACCCATGAATGAAAGGTTTCTCCCTATGTCTGTTGGTAGGGAGACACTCGTCAGTCTAGGGGAGCGGGGCAGGAATAAGCCATTAAGTACAGGCCTCTCGGAGTAGTTGTCTGAAATGTATGGTCCAGCGGGATTATAATGTCAGTTGGTGGTGATTGTGGGGGCACCTTACAGTATGTTGGAGTTGTGGGGGCATCAAAGTGTGGGGGAATATAAAGTGGTGGCATAAATACTGTGTAGGGGTTATACCACATCAGCATCATTTTATTGGGGGAATGTACTGTGGAGGCATCATACTGTATGTGGGGGGCACTGTGGGGCCATGAAAGTGAGATAATGCTGTGAGAACACTAATAACAATATTTCTGTGTAGATACATATAAAGGACTGTGCAAGGTTAGAGAAGCAGTTTAGCATAAAGTAAAAATGTGTCCTTTTTCTGACTTTCAGACTTGAGAGATATGAAACCAATCTGATATTAATGATCAATATTGTGTGGTAATGATATTATCTTAGGTGTGGGGAGAGGTATCACAGGAACCTGTTGTGAATAGGCTGGAAATGAGTTCTGAGCAGAAGCTCCCTCTGGTGGTTACAAACGGTACTGGACTGTCCAGTGAAGATTGTGAGGATTGGGAATCAGGTGTTACTGACTGGTCTTATATAAGGGAGTCGCCTTCCCATCAGGGTTGCCGGTGATCAATTGTTCTGGTCTCAATCCTTGATTCCTGTTTCCTTGGTAGCCTGCTGTGTCGTGTCTGAATCTCCTGCTAACAGATAAGACATTTTCTTCTTTTTGTTTTTGTGCTTGATTTTTGCATTTTGTCCTGCACTTCTGTGGGGGCCTTCAGGGTCCCCTCAGGGGGCTTTTGCCCTCTCAGTTCAGTTCAGCCACTGATGTTTGTACATTTGCTTTTTCCAGTTTTTTCAGTGGCTGCTGTTTTGTTTTTGGTTACTCCAGAGAACTAATTTAGGTGGTAGAGGTCGTGTGATCTCAGGTGTTTTTGAAATTAGTAGAGTTGGTGCTTTTCAGGGTTTTTTGGGATTGCAGTAAGTGCCCTTCCTATCCTTTTCTATTTAGTAAGTTTGGGCCCCAACGTTTGCTCATACTATTTTCTGTGTGTGTCAGTATTTCTTCTTGTCTAACCGCCATTACATGTTTGGGGGCTTTCTATGTTCTTTGGGGTTCTGCTCCGGGGCAGATAGCTTTCCTCTTTCTATCTTTAGGTGTAGTTAGTTTCTCAGGCTGTGACGAGGCGTCTAGGACAACGTAGGAACGCTCCACGGCTGCCTCTAGTTGTGTGGTTAGTCAGGGCACTGCAATCTCATAGATTCCAACTGCTCTGGTGTATTTCCTTTTTGCCTGCTCTCCTCAGCTACCAAATCATAACAGGAACCGTTTCTATTTCAATGACCAGGCTGGTTTATTGGTGCTTCACAAACATGCTACAAGCAAAGGAAAATAAACGGCCTCTCAGTGCAGACTAAACAAAGTAAACAGTTCCAACAATGGCACTTAAGGGATACTCCGGGACACTCAGGCTGGATCGCATCCAGTATACCGGCTCAATCTAGAGACAACACACAGGCAGCCTTCTTACCTCCACACACATATCATGTATGAGACAGACAGGCTCCATTTTACAATGTGAACCACACCCAGGGGTGGGGTATGTGGGCAGCCAGACTTACCCATCTCTCTGGATGCCCATAAACCTGGCCCAAATGCCCTAACAAATCTCTTAGTACTGTGTGTGCTAGAGCATTACTCCACTTACATCACAGAGGACAACCACCTACACCTTCCATGAACTACCATATGTGCCCAGCAGCCACCTAATGATTGATATCTCAGAAACACCTATGTCTTTAATAGTGGTAGTGATCTAGTAATAGAAAAGAGTAGCAAGAAAAGCAGTAAAAATGGGGAAGTTCCCGAGTTCCACCAGAACCATTATACATTGTATTGAAGATATAGTAGATATAATGATTTAATTTGAGGGATGGATCTATAACAGCTTTAAAGTTGAAACAAAAAAAAACGGACTCAGCCAAAAACAGCCATTATTTACATGGAGTTTTTATAAATGTTTCTATTTTATATTTTCCTTATTCTTATTCCTACTTTCATTTTTTTTTTTTGCAGAATAAATATCAAGGCTTCGTGTTTGACCTTGTGACAAAGCAGGCGTTTGATATCACTATCATGATCCTTATCTGCCTTAACATGGTAACAATGATGATTGAAACAGACGAACAAAGCGACGATATGGAGAACAACCTGTACTGGATCAACTTGGTCTTCATTGTCTTATTCACTAGTGAATTCGTCCTTAAACTGATTTCCCTTCGTCATTATTACTTCACCATTGGATGGAACATTTTTGATTTTGTTGTTGTCATTCTGTCTATTGTAGGTAAGATCTGTATAATATCACATTTACAATAGATCATATTGTTGATTTAATTTATATTTTCAGGTGCAAGAATTTTTTAAAAAATCCTCAGGTATCGAAATATTGCTGTTACACTCTTGCTATGGCGCCCCCTTGGGTTCATTTGATTTTTTTTCTCAGAATGTCCACCTGTTGGCTCATTTTGAGTGGTCACACATGCTCAGTAGCCACATCTATTGCCTGGATCCTTTTTCTTCATGACCAACAAACTAAAGTTTGTGACATCCAAAGCTGGTTTTAGCACAAGTGAGGTTTTAAGTGGCCACCAATACCCTTAAATGGTTCTTTAATATCATTTTTTTTCACATTCATCCAATATTCTAGGCTAAACAAGTGTATAACTTATCTTTTGGGTGGAGGTCACAGCTGTATTAGGATTCAGGAAGATTGGCTGTTTGCTGACATGGCCATGAGTCATAAGTGAATTGTTTGAACGTAGGACCCCATTTAGTTATTTCAATCTTTAAAATATATATATAAAGAAAAGAAAGATTTAGCCAGTAATGTTAATTTTCATTCTTTATTGTAGGTATGTTTCTGGCAGACATGATTGAAAATTATTTTGTCTCCCCAACATTATTCCGAGTCATAAGACTTGCAAGGATTGGAAGAATCTTGCGACTCATAAAAGGAGCGAAGGGAATTCGAACTTTGCTTTTTGCTTTGATGATGTCACTTCCGGCTTTATTCAACATTGGTCTTTTGCTCTTCTTAGTTATGTTCATTTATGCCATCTTTGGAATGTCCAATTTTGCTTATGTCAAGAAGGAAGCTGGAATTGATGATATGTTTAATTTTGAAACGTTCGGCAATAGTATGATTTGCCTATTCCAGATCACAACTTCTGCCGGGTGGGATGGTTTATTGGCACCAATTCTCAACAGTGGAGCACCAGACTGTGACCCACATGCAGAACATCCAGGAAGTTCTGTCAAAGGTGATTGTGGTAACCCCTCCGTTGGGATTTTCTTTTTTGTAAGTTATATCATCATATCATTTTTAGTGGTGGTAAACATGTACATTGCTGTCATTTTGGAGAACTTTAGTGTTGCCACCGAGGAAAGCGCAGAACCTCTAGGGGAGGATGACTTTGAGATGTTCTACGAAGTTTGGGAAAAGTTTGATCCAGATGCAACACAATTTATTCAATATAGTAAATTAACTGACTTTGCGGATGCACTGGATCCACCTCTTCGTATACCAAAACCAAACAAAGTTCAGCTTATTGCAATGGATCTTCCCATGGTAAGCGGTGACAGAATTCACTGCCTTGACATCTTGTTTGCCTTTACAAAACGTGTGTTGGGTGAAGGAGATGAAATGGATAATCTCAGACAACCGATGGAAGAAAGGTTTATGGCCTCCAACCCTTCGAAAGTCTCTTACGAACCAATCACATCTACATTACGGAGAAAACAAGAGGAACTTTCTGCAGTTATTATTCAACGTTGTTTCCGGAACTATTTTTTAAGGAAAACAATTAAAAAAGCTTCATATATGTATAGAAAAGATAAAATGAAGGAAGTAAATAGCTTGCCTATTAAAGAAGACATGGTGATTGATAAGCTCAACGGGAACTCAACCACTGAGAAGACAGACATGACACCCTCGACGACATCACCTCCATCTTACGATAGTGTAACAAAACCCGAGAAGGAAAAACATGAAAAAGACAAAGCAGAAAAAGAGGACAAAAGCAAAGATGCCAGGGAGAATAAAAAATAAAACTGCACATTTTTATTTTTCATTTGTGTGACAAATTGTTTACAACCTGTGAAGATGACCCATCCGTGTCAACAGGACTCCTTTTGGGAGATCTATGCCAAACTGACAGTTGTTGCATATATGTACTAAAGGTCAGTGCCTATAATAAGACAGTGACCTCTTGTCAAGAGATGGTGTATCAAGCTTGACTGGTGGTTACTGCTTAAATACCAGTTGACACTTACTCTGGAAGCCACCAGAGGCTTCTCAGCCTGTTGGGATCAGTCAAGGGAATGCAAACCTATACTGTTTGTGTGTTTCACATAAAACACTGTAGTACAATAATTGTGTCCACTGTTTGCATTTTCAGTTTCCATGCTGCCATATGTTTACAGAACTTCTTGTGTTAGTGATTTTATCATTTTTTTAAATTTAATTTGTAGGCCATTTATTTATATATGTGACTATTTTTGTAAATGGGTTTTACAGTATGACAGGGATATAGTACAAACCTTTACAGAAAATGATCCTAAATCTAAGAAAAAAAAATACAGACGACCACACACTGTACACGTGAAGAAGTCATTCACACCAACTCAACAGCACAAGCAGGAGAGATGCAGGCACACCCAAGCTATTTTTTAACAGTTACACCAATATAGAGATTAGTACCGAAGACAGTGTCCATGGTTCTCCATTCCGTCGGTAAAGTTGTGAGAAGTCACCGTGAGATAAGGAAACTTGTATCTCCCCCCCCCAAAAAAAAAAAGCAACATATAGGCAGTAGTTGTCCAATTTCAAGGTTATGTCGATGCATGGGGGTAAGAGTAACCAAGGTGTTCTCTCTTCTGTATCTGTTGAAAGTTCAAGATCATGTTATATTACATCTTTACGTTCTAAATGATTTGAAATAATAATAATAATAAAAAAAAATATGGAGCGACCTAAATAGAGATGACTATTGTTATATAGTGGCTGGGATTGTAAATGGAATAAAAAAAAATAAAGACTCTGAAAAATATCAGCTATATAAAGAGGGCCGAAAGGTTTAATGAAGACAAGGTCTTTCAAATAGAAATATATCGTTCCGAGAGGGATATTTTATCGAGTTTTATTTAAAAGATGCGCATTCGTGTGCTATATAAAAATGTAAGGATTGTGGTGAGTAGATGGGAAGATAACATATTTAAAGTTTTTTTGTATTATATATATATAAAAAAAAAGAAAAATATTTAAAATGGAAAACAGTAGCCTATTGCAAGACATTGAAGAAGAAACAATCTCAGACGCATCGGCAGATGTAAAGGTTTTTCTATGACCCATAATGTGCCTGAGAACTCCCGAGCCTTTTTTAATACAGAATCCTATAAGAAACGTCTAACCTGAGGACAGAAACACCTACCGTCGAACTTGCCTAATCGGTTTGTCCGCCCGTATGTACTGAAGATATAGACTGCGCCCACTTGAAACACAACATCACTTAGTTCGAAAGTGTTCCATAGTGGAATGTATCACAAAAAACATCTCAATTTGAAAATACATAAAAAGTGGGTGTTTTATTGTGGCCCGTTCATTGTGATGGTTGGACAGCGTCGATATGCAAGCCTCCAGTATAAGAAATACATTTCATCTTTCTGGATACATACCGTAAGAAAAGCCAATGTTGTACATCACCAAAACCAATGTGAAATGATTGACGATGTTAGATTTCTGTCTCCAGACAACAGACTGATGTTATGTCACTTAATGAAGTGTTTCACACAGATGCGTATCATTAAGAAGGTGTATCATTTATTTATTTTTTTCCAAGTTAACCAATAAATGGGCGTCTTCCCTGAATGATTGTAATTATTTTTGACACCTTAAGTCATGCAAAAAGAAAAAGTGTCTCTTCGTTAATGACAAAATAGCCGTGTTACACTGTTGCCAAAACCAGTTGTGTACTGTCTTAACAATTCTGTGTTACAAAAGAAAAAAAAAAAAGAAAAAAAAAGTGATAGTACCTTAAAATGTTAATGTAGACTCGGTCTTTTGAGAATTGCAAGTGTGTTTTTTGATAACATATTAACAAACTGTCTTGAATGTACATTGTAGATAAATCAGCAATCGTATTCCACTTAGCACATCACTGTATGGGACTTGTTCAAAATATATTCCATACAAAGTGTCTTAAGGATACTGTATATTTTTGCCCTGATACAGCGAACATGATATGGACAGATGCTACATTCATTTAACACAGGGACCCCATTTGTCATATTATATTATTTTATTTATTTATTTTTTTCCGAAAATCTTTTACTGGAAGTTTATGTGGCATTTTCTAAGGTTCGTTATTTCGGCTAAGAGTTTCAATTCAATAAAGAAATATGTATTGGCTACTTTAATAACATTTGGATTATGTGATATAATTAATGTTTTATTTATTATTATTATTCATTTTTATAGCGCCATTTATTCCATGGCGCTTTACATGTGAAAAAGGGGCGTACAAAGACAAGTACAATAAACATGAGCAGTACAAGGCACATACAAGTACAAAAGGAGAGAGGACCCTGCCCGCGAGGGCTCACATCTACAGGGGGTGGGTGAGGATACACTTGGGATTTAGAGATTTAATGCAGGTTGATTATAGAGTACCTATAATAATAATAATTTTATTTCTATACTGCCAACATATTCCGCAGCACTTTACATTATAGAGGGGACTTGTACAGACAATAGACATTACAGCATAACAATAAACACATAGATCAATACAGATACCAAGAGGAATGAGGGCCCTGCTCACAAGCTTACAATCTATGAGGAAAAGGGGAGACACGAAAGATGGATGATAACAATTGCTTTCATTGTTCGGACCAGCCATAATGTAAGACTCGGGTGTTCCTGTAATGCTGCATGAACCGGTTATCAGCCTAAATATGTAACAGTAAGACACAGAGGGCTATTAAATGCATAAAGCGGGTGAGAACATGATACAAGGAACCTGGTTATGGTAAAAATTTTGAAAGGGCCACACAGGGATAGATAGGTTAATGCGTTGAGACGGTAGGCCAGTCTGAACAAATGCGTTTTTAGGGCTACCTATCATTTATTTATTTTTGGAAAATGCTAAGTATTACCTAACATACCGCGGTGTGGAGGGAATCCAAGACCCCACTGATGACTGAAAAAGCTCAACACTTCTGCTTGTTGAGAAGTGGCGCTACAGATAAGCTTTTTGATCCAATGGTGTGGGTCTAAGTATCCAGACCCTTACCTATCTGCAGGATATGATAAGAAATACCTATCATTTAAAAAATATATATATATCAAAGGTACTCTTTAAGAATTTAATTTTAAGGGTATTTCTTTGGTTCAGTGAATTATTACCATTAAAAAAATGCTACTTATGTCCCAACCTTCCCTTCTGCGTTAGATCCTTGTGCACAGAGCCGTACTATGGTGCTCTTAAAACTTAGCTGGATAGAGCCATCATATGACATCCATAGACTTCTATGAGACCCTGTCTTCCCACCGTATGCCTTCGATTTCATATAAGGGTGTATAGATATTTTTTTATAGGATTTTCAGGAGGAACAGTTGTGGCATGTTCTTATGGATTCCATGTTTCACAACCATAAAGTGCACCGTATGTCAGGACACTGTGGCTCTCTACTATTGAGTGCCTACAGTTTTGCTATGTGCATGAGACTAGAAATGCAAGACAGGGTCTGATTTTTTGTTATGGGCTGGAGGTGTTTGTAACAAATCTCTCAGTCATGGCAGATAAAGATCCCCAGCGCCAAGGCCTTAAGCACCAAAGGTATAAGTAATGGACTTTGCTTTTCTGTACTTTATGGTAACCAGACATCTCTAGCAACCATTTTAGGCCAGGGTCACACAACAGTATTTTCTCTGGAACATTCCTTTTCTTTCCAACATGCATCGTGATCGCCTCTGTCCAATGTGCTCTGTCTGGAACTCAAAGCTCCTTGTCTGCTATACCAACATGCAGTTCGAGAGACAGGAGAGCAGGAGCAGAGCGACGAAGACCCATCCCAACTTCCTGTAATCTATCTCTGAGTCTCTGCTGCTGGGCATGGATTACACTTGACAACAGGCAGTGGAGAGCAAGCTGCGCAGACAGGTGATGCTAGTGACCGGCAATTAGGGAGGGTATGAAAACACTATTTTGAAATAAACTGTTGAGCAGATTGATAGCTAATGTGATACACAAACAATCATTTGTCTAGTAGTATAAAGTTACAGTGACCATTTTATAATTTTCACCACTTTGAGAGATTTTCAGCAATTTTTTCATTTTGAAGTATATCGGTCTGATCTCCACTCTAAGGGCTCCTTTCCACTTGCGAGAAATACGTCCGATTCTCGCATGTGAAATCCCAGCTCTGGGGCCGGCATTCGGGAGTGGAGCGAGCAGCTGCATACAAATACATGCAGCCGCACACTCCACTCCCGAGTGTCAGCCCCAGAGCTGGGATTTCACATGCGAGAATCGGACGTATTTCTCGCAAGTGGAAAGGAGCCCTAAGGATATAGATTGGCATAGAATAAGGAGAGAGATGCTCAGCTATGGAAATGTGGCTTACTATGTTCTGATTCATCAGTTTCACATAAAGAGGTGTTTAAATGCGACCACAAAGTCTTAAGTGCTACTTTCCCCATCCAAACACTCAGAAAGTCTTCGACCTCCAATTCATCATGATTGGCGTTTTCTACTCAAAAGAGGAGCCGGGGATGCCGGTAGGTAAGGATATTCACAGACCTCCAGTTCAGTGGTCACAGTGTACTGACCTGACTGATGGACCGGAGTCTTGAGAATCGATTCTCCCATATCTAATTGTATCATATGTATAAGTTAGAGAAAAATTGAAAGTCGAAATTAAAAAAAATTTAATATTAAAAATCAAAGAACACAAGTGTAAAGGTCAAAGTCTTCGAACGTAGAGTAGTTTTAGTCTGCCTTAAAAAGAATAATCTTATAGGAATTATCAATAGGGTCGCTTCTCGGAATAGTCAGTAGCAACATATTACCAGGACTCCTTGGGTGGACACTTACCATAATGGGACAACCATACGCTGAGGGGAGCAGACAGGAGTGGTGTTTTTAATTTAATTGTTTTTAGTTTTCAGCAATCGGTGGGAATCACTATGGTCAGAACATTAGTGGAGCATCCAAATGTACCAAACATTGATGCAAATTAGTAGCACAAAATAAACCAGCTAATAGTTGGTGTAAACTTAAAATAGACAGTCTAAAGATGTGCCAAATGTATTATCCAGCAGAAGCCACTGTGATCAATTTGGCACATTTTTGAATTGTGTAGACTAAATTTATATTGCCTAAAAAATTGGATTAGTAAATCTGCCCCAGAGTCCTCTGAGGACTTGTTAAATCTATGTTACAACAGACAGCAATTTGGAGGTCTATGAATGCCTTTCTCCTGTGCTATCAATTCAGGGCATTTTGATCTTCTGTTGCCGGCCCCGGGATTTGGGCCCATGGACTACCCATTTGTATTACCCCTTTTGCCTGACGCACTCATACCTTGGAATTCTGACTCTTGACTGCGATCTGCCTGCGCCTTTGATCTTCCCCTGTTTTATGACGTACCCTCCGGCTCATGACCTAGACTCCTTGATTACCCTGAAATCTCAGCTTTCTGTCAGATATGACTCGGCGTCACAGGCTTAGCCGAGTCTGCGATGTTGTGTGTGTATCTGAAGAGGAAAAAGACTGCTAGACTGGAGATACACTGAGGTAGACAAAATTTTTATTGATCAAAATAGAACAAACAGAAACTTTTTTAAAACAATTAAAACCTCAAGATGGGAATCACATAATCACAATCTACGACCTGCTTACAATAGAGCAAAATCACAAATGCATTAGGGACAGTACAAATATGTATAAAGTTGTTACCAGCCTAAAAGTCCAACATAACCAATAAAAATATTTTACAATACCCAACATGTGTATATGAGGGTATCACATGTAAATATAGTTTTTCAAAGCACTAAAAAAATGGGAATTTGCCCGTATACAACATATGGTCACCGTAGCAATTTTACTAGACAAAGAAATGTAAAATTAAAAAACAAAAGGGCATATATAAACATCCGAAAATATTAAAAAGCCGCCCCTGTAAAAGCCCAACCCCCCAATTTTGCCACAAAAAAATTGGGGGAAAAATTATTGCCCGTGATAAAACAAAGGGGAAAATTATTATGCCCCCTATGTCCACAGATTTTGCCCCCAAAATCTCCCCAGATTTTTGCCCCCATATATTCCACGATTATGCCCCTTTTATGATCCACGATTATCCCCCCTATGCTCCCGAATTTTGCCCCATATGTTTCCCCAGGGTTTTGCCCCTTTTGCCCAAAAATTTTGCCCCCCTATGTTCCCCCCACTTTATGCCCCCCTATGCTAAATTTGCCCCCATATGCCCAGATTAAAGCCCCAAATGCTTTCCGATTATGCCCCATTGTTCCACAGCTTTTGCCCCCCTATGTCCATTTTTATGCCCCCAAAATTTTGCACAATTTTTAAGCCCCATGATAGGCCTCATTGCCCGGGTGGGAAAAAAAAAAAAGCGCCAACCTTTTCGTCGCGGGGCCAGGTGCCCGGGTTTTTTTTAGCAGGGGGGTGACACCCCGGGAAGCTTGGGGGGCAGGGCCGGTGTCACCCCTTGTCAGGACCCCGGAAACCTTTAAAAATATTTTCCTTCCCTCTGCACCGTGGTTTCCCCGTCTGAAATTCCTGGTGTG
>JARQOD010000007.1:70530419-70635578 GCA_033576555.1 Oophaga sylvatica
GGCGTCGCGAATGTCGATTGACACCAGAAAATCGTTCTGTGACAGAGCTGCCACAACGGAGCGAAGCGACTCCATGCGAAATTTCCGGGCATGGACATGCCGGTTTAATCGCTTGAGATCCAGAATCGGGCGAAATTTGTTCTCCTTTTTGGGAACTACAAAAAGGTTGGAATAAAAACCTTTCCCTCGGTCCTCTGACGGAACCGGTATTACTACACCCTTTTGTAGCAGAGATTCGACCTCTCGCTGTAGAGCGACAACAAGCTCGGGTTCCGATGGAACGCGAGATTGACAAAAAACATTTGGGGGTCGAGAAGCAAACTCTATGAAATAGCCTGCCGACACTATCCGCGTTACCCAGGAATCTGGAACGCGAGCCATCCAAGTCGCCTTGAAAAGAAGCAGGCGACCCCCCACTCGAGAATCCTCGAGTGGACCCCTGGCGTCAATCCGACTTGGCGGGCTTCTTGTCAAGTTCCCGCTTGTCCTGGCGGAAACTCTGCTTCCAGGGAGTACGAGTTTTCTGAGAGGATTTCTTTCCTGAGAAGGAAGGACGACCCGATCCCCACGAGGAGTGACTAGATCGTCCTCGGCCCCGAAAGGACCGCCGACCACTATAGACACCAGGCTTACTGGGCACCGAGGCCATGGCCCTACGCTGTGGTAATGCTGATTCCTTCGCCTTAGCCTTGGAAATCAGCTCTGTGAGGTCGGATCCAAAAAGATGGCCACCCTTGTAAGGTAAGGCCAACAACCCTTGTTTGGAAACTGCGTCCCCGGCACACTGTCTGAGCCATAAAGCTCTTCTGACTGTGACCGCTGAAGCTTGCGCTTTGGCCAGCAGAGATGCCGTATCCAGACCGGCATCAAAGATATAACAGGCTGCCGTTTCTAACCATTCACAAGTTTCCCGTATCTCAGATAACGGAGATTCATTTTGCAACTCCGTCTTCAGACGTGCCAACCAGCCTAGAGAAGCTCTAGCAGCACACATGGATCCTAGCACTGCTCGGAATCCATGACCCGCAGCCTCATAGCTTGCTTTTGCCGCCAATTCCGTTTTTCTATCCAAAGGCTCCTGTAAACTCGCTTTCCCCTTAATAGGGAGTAGTGAGGATTTACTAAGCTGAGATAAAGACACATCCACTTCAGGAGCAGAAGTCCAATTAGCCTTTAACTCCGCAGAGCAAGGATAAAGTGTATCAAAGAAATGCGTTCCATGAAAACGCTTATCTGGACACAGACGTTCCTCCTCTATTACACTATTAAGCTCATCCAGAGCTGGCAATGTTGTACGCGAAGCACGGGACTCCTGGAACATGCGTGCTGATTTACCAGGACGACTAGTTACCTCCTCCGGTAACTGTAATATATCTCTCATGGCTTCAATTAATGCCTCCGTACGCTTCGCCATAGAGGAACGCCCCTGCGACTCGTCCGCATCTGAATCGGATATTTCTCCATCCGAATTTAAAGGGAACTCTGTCCAATATCAGATACATCTGACTCGCTCCGTGTAGAGGCCGGTAACGGCCTGCGTCGCTTCCTCTGAGAGGAATTAGCAGACGCATATTGACCTAAAAGGTCAGACAAGTTGTTGATCGATCGAGCGATATCGTCCAATTTTTCACCGCTGTCGACCGCAGCGCTAGACGCTGTGGAGGTCTGCGTATCTGATTGCCGTAATGGAACTGGGACGTGGTCCGCGGCATCTGAACTCTGTTCAGACATGTCTCACCTGTATTAGCAGGTCAAAGCGGTAATACCAGCAAAAACTATGCGTTTTTTTTTTTTTTTTTTTTTAAAAACGCTGAAGGGTTAACGCTCCACCAGGCAGGGTTACCCCAGCGGTATTCAGTCAAAAAAATTTAGCTGGTAGAAATAACCCTCAGAGGGGTTAATATTGCAAACTCACCACAATATATATATGAAGTGTGAGCCCCAGCCAATTTTATGTCTCTAATGAGACTGCAGCTGCAGGATAGCGATTGCTGCGCTGCGGGGTGAGGAATCAGCACTCACCCAGCTGGCCGTGGTGTCTTATGAGGAGAGGAGCGGTCTGAGGAGCCCAGGAGCCTGTGTAATGGCCGCCACAGTGAGGGAGTCGCAGGAGAAACGCCAGAGCGCGCGTCTTCCTGCTCAGAAGACCGGGAATAGTTAGGCCACGCCCCCTGCTAGCTCAAATAATGAGCGCGAACTCCCCCGCTCCTGCTCCCTCTCTGTCCTGCAGCTATCTGCCTGCGGACAAAAAATCACCACATCTACTTGTAACAGCGCTGTCACAGCAGCGCTGAAGCATACTGACATACAAGTAATAGCGCTGCTCACTCAGACGCTAAAGCACTCACACATAATAATAATAAAATATTTGTGTGGAGTACTCACCAGCCAAAGCGCCACAGGGACCCTCAGGGGTTTCTGGCGCTGTGCCCATGCTTCCCCCCAGGGCGAGGAACGCAGTGACCGCACGTGTGGTTTGCGTCCCGCCAGGGAAGCCATCCTCATCCCCCAGGGCCGGCAAGGATTCTGCAGGGACTATTGAGTAAATACAGATCCGCCAAGGGAGAGGTTGGGGTACAGCAGCGCTGGTACCCCTGAGACCTCTAGACCAACTGGTGATCCAAGTCTCCTGTCCGAATATAAAATAATAAAATCTTCTGAGGAGCTGCATTAGCAGCGACCATCCTCTGGGACCTCAAATCTTAGACTGGAGCTGAGTAGGAGGAGCCCGAGCTGGAGGGGCCAGCCAGTCAGCACGCTTTTGATCTGAGGTGACATCCTGATCTGGGGCTCCGCCTACCCATCAGTAATGAATTCCTGTGTCTCCCTCCCTTCCATTCTGCAGCTGAAAAGTTATTTTTCTTCTCTTGCAGGTCGTGTTGGAGGCAGATATACAGCATTATAGAATGCTTTATATCAGCTGTGAAAGGTGATGGCCGTATCTCATATCGGTCAAACCTGGTGACAGGTTCCCTTTAAAGGGTTTTGACTTCGACTTTAACATTGAAGGCCTACGCTTAGAATAAAACATTAATGTCTGATCGGTGTGGGTGCGACATTCGGCACCTCCGCCGATCAGCTGTTCCCCATGTCAGTGGTGGCCAGAACTGCTTAGTTATGGAGCTGCCCATAGAATGAAATGGCACCTGGTCTGATAGAGAGAGTGGTCCCATGGGCCCATTGACAGATGTTATTGCCATGAGATGAGAAAACCCCTTTAATTACGGACATATTTCAAGTTACAGCACCCCTTTAACCTGCGCTTGCGTCTTGCCTCTTTAATCTGAGTACACAGTGGATAATCCTGGCCCTCAGTCTAGTGACATATAAAGGTTTGTGCTCTTTATTACAGATACGGGAATCTCCATTGTACAATCTCCTGAAAGCACAGACTCAAAAACGAATGGGAGAAATTCAGGAGGCCATTAAAACACTGCAGATGGCAATGAGCTTACCGGGAATGAAAAAGGCCGGATCTTCTGTAAAGGCAAAAGGAAGAAAAGTAGAAATCGGCGCAAGTGACCGAGTGTCCATCTTCCTGGAGCTTGTCGATTGTCATCGCATGAACGGAGAGCAGGTAATAGAGCGAAAGTTTCCGCTCACACCGGTCTCATTACTGCTGGAGAACTTGGTATTTTGATTGTAAGAAATCTCCTTCACAATGATTTACATTGGGCCGTCCTAATAAAAACAACCACCGAAGCCGTCATTACAGCTTCATGGCAAGTTTGCAAGTGCGTAGAAAAACATCAATCCTCTCTGTAATCCGTTAATAAGAATTGTATACCGGCAGAGTGTTCGTAAGAAGGGACTTATTGGCACATTTAAAGAGTAAGTATACTTTTGTTAAAGGGAGTCTGTCGCCCCTTTTTTGTGATATCAGGTAAAGATATCACTCAATTGTGCGTCCCATAAGTAATCTAATCGTACCTATCATAGTCTCTGACACCCCAGCTTTCATGCAAAAATACCTTTATAATCTTCCTTTCTCTGTATGCAAATCGCTCCGGTCCGATGGGCGGGGCTTATTCTCATTCCCCCCCCTCGGCTTGCTGTACGTATCTTCATCTGTGAATATCACAGAGGCCGTAGTGTTTCCACACGTGCTCATTGAAAAGGGCCCTTGCGCGTGCACAGTATGCTTTGCCCAACAGTGGGCAAAGCATAAAATCAATATTGCGCATGCGCCGGAATTTTGCCTCACTATCTATGCCCCAGAAGTCTTCCAAGGCAACCTGTCATTTTCTGGCCGCCGGAAATCAGAGTGAAGCCCTGCACATAACGAAGCATACTGGGCAAAGCATACTGCGCACGCGTGAGGGCCCTTTTCAAAGCGTATGTGAACGCAGTAAAAGTGGTCAGAAGAAAGTCATAGCAGCGCACAACTCCTGCCTCAGCGTGCATGCTCAGACGAGAACTGATTAAGAGGAAAGTCATAGGAGCGCACAGCTACTGTCTCAGCGTGCCTGCTCAGATGAGTATGGATTCAGTAGAAAGTCAGGCTTCCTACTACTTGTCTGCTCTGTGTGCACTCAGGCAGGGGTTGTGTGCTGCTACGACTTTTTACTTAATCTGTACTCTGATGTGCACTTGCGCTCCTGTCATTTGAGCTTCACACTTTTAAAAGGTTTTTTAACTGATTGACCGGGGGTCTCATGACCTGGACCCCTACCAATCTGCTCAGTATTAAAGGACCTAAATGTATAAAAAAAATTGACAAAAGTTTATTTACACTTTAAATGTAAGATCCCCACAATCGTAGATCATGAGAATGGAGTAAGCGTTTCAGCTCTGCAGTCAGTCTAAAGTTTTTTCCCTGGACAGCTGAACCTGGCCACCAATGTTAAGAGTAACGTATTAATTGCTGAGGTTCCGACCGTTAGTACCCCCCACTCATCCGGAGAACAAGGAAATTGCTGAGCTGAGTACTTGACTGTCTTCGGTAGTCCCAGGTAGAATGAAGGCAGCAGAGATGCACCTGCTACATTCAGACCGGGCCCTGTTCTCGGGATCGTTGATGGTTCCAGCACTTAAGGCAAAATGTTTATACATGGGGGCTTTGCTTGTACAACAAGGCGGCTGAGAGCATTGCAGCACAAGCAAAAATGGCAAAGTGGCCGTAGTGCTGATTTTGCTTTTTCATTCTCATTCACCATCTTCAGAGGTCAGACCCCGATATCTTGCTCGTTGCGGTCATCATTATAGTCTTGCAGTCTAATTAAATCAATGTCAACATCTGCATGGCCGGCTGTAGCCATGGATGCCGGATGGTTAGATCTCTCCAGTGGCTGCACTCGGATATGTATTTTCAGCAGCAGATTGAAGGAAGGGAGACACATTACTAGTGGGTAGGCGGAGCCCACACAGGATAGAACACCTCAGATTAAAAAGAGTGTTGACCGGCCCCTCCAGCTTGGGCTCCTCCTACTCCAGCTCTCCAGTCTAAAATTTGAGGTCACAGAGGATAGTCGCTGCTGGTGCAGCTCCTCAGAAGAATTTTTTATTTTATATCGGACAGAGACTTGGACCCCCGTGGTCTTGAGGTCTCAGGGGTCTCAGCGCTGCTGGACCCCCACCCCTCCCTTGGCGGATCTGCATTACCCTTTAGGGTGGTCCCTGCAGAACCCTGCCGGCCCCGGGGGATGAGGGTTGCTTCCCTGGCGGGGACGCAAACCGTGCTTCTGGGGTCACTGCGTTCCCCGCCCTGGGGGGAAGCGATGGGCACAGCGCCACAAATCCCTGGGGGTCCCTGTGGCGTTCAGCTGGGTGAGTACTCAAAAAAGCATTTTCAGCAGCAGTTGGAAGGAAAGGAGACACACTAGTAATAACTAGTGGGTAGGCGGAGCCCAGATGAGATAGACACCTCAGATTAAAAAGAGTGTTGACCGGCCCCTCCAGCTCGGGCTCCTCCTACTCAGCTCTCCAGTTTACAATTTGAGGTCTCAGAGGATAGTCGCTGCTGGAAGCAGCTCCTCAGAAGATTTTATTATTTTTTATCGGACAGGAGACTTGGATCACCAGAAGTGGTCTAGAGGTCTCAGGGGTCTCAGCGCTGCTGGACCCCCACCTCTCCCTTGGCGGATCTGTAATTACCCTGTATGGTGGTCCCTGCAGAACCCTGCCGGCCCTGGGGGATGAGGATGGCTTCCCTGGCGGGGACGCTAACCGCGCTGCATGGGGTCACTGCGTTCCCCGCCCTGGGGGGAAGCGATGGGCGTAGCGCCACAAACCCCTGGGGGTCCCTGTGGCGCTCGGCTGGTGAGTACTCCACATTTTTATTAATGTGTTTTGAGTGTTTTCAACGACTGCTGCGGCAGTCGCTGTTACAGTAATGCCGGTGACTAGTGGATTTTTGTCCGCAGGTTGATGCCTGCAGGACATAGGAGAGAGGATGCGCGCTTTTTTTATTTGAATTTTCGCGCCGCTCTGAGCGCGCGCTTTACTGCAGTCTCCCTTTCCGGCTTCTCTCAGGAGCACATCGGAGGCACAGCGCGGCGGCCATTACCGAAGCAGGCTGAAGCTTCCTCGGGCCTTTCTCTCTCCTCCCCTCCCGGCAAGACGCTACACCGTACCCAGCTGGGTGAGTCGCTTCTACCCGCCCGGGCAGAAGCTTAACCCCCTCACCCCCACAGCGCGGGCGCCTTCTGAGGCACAAATGAGTGGCAGACTGCGCTGTCCTGCGGCTGTTATCCCATAAGGGGGCTCGCACACCATTTTCATTAATGAGGTTGTGGGGAGCCTGCGACAGTGAAGTCACTGCCACTATACGTTCCCACTAACGATCCCAATAACGACGCATACTAATGCGATCGTTTGTGTGATCGTTTTTTAATGTCGCTAGTTGCTACCAATCTGGGCGATTACTGATCTCCTTAACAACTTTGGCGCATTGCGATATACAAAACAGGGAAATTTTTTGGCGATCTTGTTGAACGTTTTTTTCTGTAAGTGTGGCATAGCTGTCCTGCAGCTGCGGCCTTATAAGAGGCACTTGGGGCTCGCACATCCTTTTCATTATCAAGGTTGTGGGGAGTCTGCTACTTTAACCCCTTCTTAGGCGGTTAACTTTTAATGGGGGACAGCTAGGGTAGCTCTCTCTTTAAGAGCTTTAACCCTTCAGCGTCTGTTTTTTCTTTAAGAATCACACTGTTCTAGTTACTGACAGGTTTAACCTGCCATATACTGTGCAGAGACCGTCTCCCAGATCCGCTACAGGATCAGTCTCGCGTATCTGACACGCAGACCTCGACGGCGTCATGCGCAGCGGTCGGAGGTTCCAGTGGTGTCAAAATGGAGGCCCTTGCTAGTTTTTATTGATGGCCTGTCTGACCTTCTAGGTTATAGGGTGTCAGCTAGATCGTCTCAAGGAAGCGACACAAACCGGTGCCTTCCTTCCTGCGTAACGAAGATGTCCGATTCGGACAAGAGAGGATCGGCAGGGACACTCTGCCTCTCTTTTGGGCCGTACAGAGACTTTTATTGGAGCCATGAGGGCGTTACAGTTACCGGAGGAGGTAACTAGACGTCCTGGTAAGTCGGCCCGGATGTTTCATCGCATAGGTCGCGATCGGCTTTACAACGCTTTCAGAATGTATCCGTGTTCTACGGAGTTGATTGATAATTGGATCTCCTGAATTGGATGTCCCTTTATCCCAGCTTAGCAAATCTTCCTGTTAAAGGGAAGGCGAGTCTGCAGGACCCGCTGGACAGAAAAACGGAGATGGCAGCAATATCCATCTGCGAGGCTGCGGGTCATGGATTCAGTATTAAGGATCCATGTGTGCTTGTAAAGTTTCCCTGAGCCGGTTGGACCGTCTACGGACGGCGTGGCAAGGTGGATCCCCTCTATCGAGGTAGATGGGTTTTTCAAGTTGTTGGAGGATACTGCGTCACTCCTATCCAGGGCGCAATCCTCGGCAGTCACAGTCAGAAGAGCACTGTGACTTAGACAGTGGAACGCGGTTTCCAAGCAGGATTTGCTATCTTTAGCTTACAGGTGGTCAGCTATTTGGATCTGACTTCACGGAGCTGATTGCCAAGGCAAAAGCAAAAGAAACAGCTTTACCGCAGCGCAGAGCTGTGACTTCTGCGTCTGGCAGGAATAGTGCCGGTAGTTGTCGGCGGTCCTTTCGGTCCAGGGGATGATTCGGTCAGCCCTCTGGGGTTAGGGTCGTCCCTCTCTTTTTTAAAAAAAAAAAAAAAAGGAATTCTCAGAAATTCCGCATACCCTGGAAACAGAACTTCCGTTAAGACAAGCGGGAGGCTGGCAAGAAACCTGCTAAGGCGGACTGACGCCTGGGTCTCACTCGAGCGCTCTCGAGTGGGGGGTCGTTACTCCAATTCAAACCGACTTGGGCTTCCCGCGTGTCGGACGTCTGGGTGACACAGGTTGTGTCGGCAGGCTAACTTCATAGAGTTTTTTCTCCTTCTGCAGAAAGGTGTGGTGGTGCCGGTTCCGCCGGAGGGCCGGGGAAGAGGGTTATATTTTAACCTCTTTGTGGTCCCCAAAAAAGAGGACAAATTTCGGCCCATTCTGGATCTCAAAAGATTGAATCGGCATGTCCACGCCCGGAAATTCCGCTTGGAGTCGCTTCGCTCCGTTGTGGCGGCCCTGTCGCAGAACGACTTTTGGTGTCAATCGACATTCGCGACGCTTATTTGCACTTTCCAATCGGAAGGGCCCACCAATGCTTCCTTCGTTTTTGCCAGGATACCAGTTGTGGCTTTGCCATTCGGGTTGGCCTCAGCGCCCAGAGTTTTTACAAAAATTCTGGCGCCTCTCATGGCAATTCTTCGAAGACAGGGGGTTACGATTCTTCCCTACCTGGACGACCTTTTGATTGTGGCGTTCTCAAAGGAGGAGGCGGTGACGGCTCGCAATCTATCCCTTCAGCTCCTGGAGGATTTCGGGTGGCTGGTCAATTGGGAGAAGTCGTCTCTGGAACCGTCGCAGTCAATCCTGTTTTTGGGGATGCATTTCGACACGGTACGGGCAGTGGTGTCCCTACCTCCAGTCAAGCGGGCATGTCTCCTTCGACATGTACAGATATGAAGTCTTCAACAGCAATGTCGCTTCGGAAGTGTATGCGCATTCTGGGTTTGATGGTGACGTCCATGGAGGCACTTCCGTTTGCCCAGTTTCATTCCAGGGCCCTCCAAAGGCTCATTCTGAGTCATTGGGATTGATCGCAGGCTTCACTGGATTGCAGTGTTGTCACCTCTCACAGGGTGCGAGAATCTCCAGGATGGTGGTTACGTCCAGGAGCGTTATCACTGGGAAGTCTTCCCTCCCTCCGAGGTGGTCGGTCATAACCACCGATGCCAGCCTGACGGGCTGGGGGGGGTGTCTGGAACGTTCTCTGGATTCAGGGAGTATGGTCATCGGAAGAGTCTGTTCTACCGATCAACATCCTGGAATTGAGGGCAATTTTCCTTTGCCTCCAACACTGGACGGTCCCTTTGAGCGGTCTGCCAGTCCGAGTGCAGACAGACAACGCGACGGCAGTCGCGTATATCAACCACCAAGGCGGGACGAGGAGTTCCAGGCTCATGGTGGAGGTGTCTCGGATCCTGATTTGGGCCGAGACCAGAGTGCCAGTCATCTCTGCGATCCACATTCCAGGAGTTCAAAATATCACGGCGGACTTCCTCAGCCGCGAGAAGATGGATCCGGGAGATTGGAGTCTCCATCCGAAAATTTTTGCACTGCTGTGCTCACGTTGGGGAACTCCCCAAGTGGATTTGATGGCATCCAGGTTCAATGCCAAGTTACCGACCTTCATGTCCAGGTACAAGGACCTGAAGGCTGTGGCGGTAGATGCTCTAGTGGCTCCGTGGGGCCAATTCGAGCTAATCTATGTGTTTCTGCCGATATCTTTACTTCCTCTGGTGCTGCGTCATATCAGACTGGAGAGGATTCCGGCTATGTTGATAGCCCCAGATTGGCCAAGGAGGACGTGGTTCTCGACACTGGTGTCGCTTTTAGCGGCACCTCCATTCCCACTTCCTCTTCGCCCGGACCTGTTAACCCAGGGACCCGTTCGTCATCTGGACTTGAAGTCTCTGCGTTTGACGGCGTGGCTCTTGAGACCGAAATATTGACCCGTAGAGGTTTTTCAGCCGAAGTCATTGCCACTCTGCGAGCTGCCAGAGTCCGGCTACTACTAAGATTTATCATAAGACTTGGGAAGTCTTCTTTTCGTGGTGTTCGGGTTCTTCAAGGAACCCGAGGATTTTTTCCATTCCCAATTTGTTGGCCTTTCTGCAGTACGGGCTAGACAAGGGTTTGGCAGTTAGCACTCTGAAGGGTCAGGTTTCTGTTCTGTCCTTGCTGTTTCAGAAGGCTATCGCCTCGCGTAGATACGTGCGTTCCTTTTTTCGCGGAGTAACCCGTCAGTTTCCGTCGCGGAAGGCGCCTGTGTTTCCTTGGCGGCTCAATCTTGTCTTGGAGGCTCTTCAACATGTGCCTTTTTGAGCCTATGGGCTCTGCTAGCCTTTCTTTTCTTTCTTGGAAGGTTGCCTTCCTAGTGGTGGTCACCTCTTTGAGAAGGGTTTCTGAGTTGGCGGCTCTTTTCTGCTCGCCTCCCTTCCTGGAGTTTTACCCGGATCGAGTAGTGCTTCGCACACAGGGCGACTTTCTACCTAAGGTGGTGTCGCAGTCAATCCTGTTTTTGGGGATGCATTTCGACACGGTACGAGCAGTGGTGTCCCTGCCTCCAGACAAGCAAGCATGTCTTCTTCGACATGTACAGGTTATGAAGTCTTCGACAGCAATGTCCCTTCGAAGGTGTATGCGCCTTCTGGGTTTGATGGTGGCGTCAATGGAGGCACTTCTGTTTGCACAATTTAATTCCAGGGCCCTCCAAAGGCTCATTTTGAACCGTTGGGATCGATCGCAGGCTTCGCTGGATTGCAGTGTCATCATCTCCCACAGGGTGCGAGAGTCTCTAGGATGGTGGTTACGTCCGGAAGCGTTATCCCTGGGGAAGTCCTTCCTCCCTCCGAGGTGGTCGGTCATAACCACCGATGCCAGCCTGACGGGCTGGGGGGGTGTCTGGAACGATCTCTGGATTCAGGGAGTATGGTCGTCGGAAGAGTCTGTCCTGCCGATCAATATTCTGGAATTGAGGGCAATTTTCCTTTGCCTCCAACACTGGACGGTCCCTTTAAGCGGTCTACCAGTCCGAGTGCAGACAGACAACGCAACGGCGGTCGCGTATATCAACCATCAAGGTGGGACGAGGAGCTTCAAGCTCATGATGGAGGTGTCTCGGATCCTGGTATGGGCCGAGGCCAGGGTGCCAGCCATCTCTGCGATTCACATTCCAGGAGTTCAGAATGTCACGGCGGACTTCCTCAGTCGCGAAAAGATGGATCCCGGAGAATGGAGTCTTCATCCGGAAATTTTTGCACTGCTGTGCTCCCGTTGGGGAACTCCCCAAGTGGATTTGATGGCATCCAGGTTCAATGCCAAGTTACCGATGTTCATGTCCAGGTACAAGGACCCGAAGGCTGTGGCGGTGGATGCTCTGGTGGCTCCGTGGGACCAATTCGAGCTAATTTATGTGTTTCCACCGATTTCCATACTTCCTCTGGTGTTGCGTCGGATCAGACTGGAGAGAGTCCCGGCTATTTTGATAGCCCCAGATTGGCCAAGGAGGACGTGGTTCTCGACGTTGATGTCGCTTCTGGCAGCACCTCCACTTCCACTCCCTCTTCGCCCGGACCTGTTAACCCAAGGGCCCGTTCGTCATCCGGACCTGAAGTTTCTGCGTTTGTCGGCGTGGCTCTTGAGACCGAAATCTTGACCCGTCAAGGTTTTTCAGCCAAAGTCATTGCCACTCTGAGAGCGGCCAGAGGTCCGGCTACTACTAGGATTCATCACAAGACTTCTTTTCGTGGTGTTCGGGTTCTTCAAGAAACCCGAGAATTTTTTCTATTCCCAATTTGTTGGCATTTTTGCAGTACGGGCTGGACAAGGGTTTGGCAGTTAGCACTCTGAAGGGTCAGGTTTCTGCTCTGTCCTTGCTGTTTCAGAAGGCTATCGCCTCGCGTAGGGACGTTCGTTCCTTTTTTCGCGGAGTAACCCGTCAGTTTCCGCCGCGGAAGGCGCTTGTGTCTCCTTGGCGGCTCAATCTTGTCTTGGAGGCTCTTCAGCATGGGCCTTTTGAGCCTATGGACTCTGTTAGCCTTTCTTTGCTCTCTTGGAAGGTTGCCTTCCTAGTGGCGGTCACTTCTTTGAGAAGGGTTTCTGAGTTGGCGGCTCTTTCTTGCTCGCCTCCTTTTCTGGAGTTTCACCAGGATCGCGTAGTGCTTCGCACTCGGGGCGACTTTCTACCTAAGGTGGTGTCACAATTTCATGTTAATCAGGATATTGTGTTGCCCTCGCTCTGTCCGGAGCCGAGGAATACGAAGGAACAGGCCCTGCACACATTGGATTTAGTGCGGGCTTTGAAGTTCTATTTGTCTATTACTCAAAGTTTTCGGAAGTCGGATTCTCTGTTTGTAATTCCAGCAGATCGTCGACGTGGTCAGCGAGCTTCCAAGTACTCTATAGCTCGTTGGATTCGGTCGGCCATTTTAGAGGCTTACCGACTTAAGGGCGAACCTTGCCCGATTAAGATTCGAGCTCACTCCACGAGGGCTGTGGGTTCATCGTGGGCCTTTCATCAAGGGGCCTCAGCAGCTCAGCTCTGCCGGGCGGCGACCTGGCGCTCCGTCCACACGTTTACAAAATTTTATAAGGTGGACGTCAGTGCTTCCGCTGATGCGGCCTTAGGACATAGGGTCCTGCAGGCGGCTGTAGTTTAAAGTTTTTGTTAAACTTGTATTTAGCGCTAGTTGCGCATTTACCTAGGTTGTTGGGAATCTGCCTCTGTTGGTTTTTTTGCCCACCCTTGGTTTTTTTGCCCACCCTTAGTTTTTTGGACTGCTTTGGGACGTCCCACTAGTAATGTGTCTCCTTCCTTCAATCTGCTGCTGAAAGACGGATTTTGGTAAGACCTTACCTGTAAAATCCTTTTCAGCGAAGGAAGGAAGGGAGACACAGATCCCTCCCATGGCAGAAGTGTGTTGTTGTGTTTTCAGATGCGGCGTGACCCTTCTCTGATAGCGATTATCTGGGCTGAGGTCGGCGCGCTAAGGCTCTGTTCCAGCATTGCCAGCTCATCGCAGTGGTCAGGTTCAGTGAGTAGTACCTGGGACTGTGTGGTTTTTTCTGTTATATACATAACCTGTTTTCTTGGTTTTTTCTCTGAAGTTCTTCAGAAGGGGTTATGTTGCTCCGCTGGTGATATTTGCTCTTCCTTAGCTTGTGTACGGACTGGAGAGCTGGAGTAGGAGGAGCCCAAGCTGGAGGGGGCGGTCAACACTCTCTTTTTAATCTGAGGTGTTCTATCCTGTGTGGGCTCCGCCTACCCACTAGTAATGTGTCTCCCTTCCTTCCTTCGCTGAAAAGGATTTTACAGGTAAGGTCTTACCAAAATCCGTCTTTCTCTTAGGAGAGAGACACCTTTAATTTACAGAATATTTTTCTTGTAGCAAGTGTGTTGTATCCGTCTTGCCTCTTATGATAAATATTTTTCGCTTTCCCTTTTTTCTTTTTACATCTTCAGCACGAAGCTGCCAAAGTGTTACAAGACGCGATCAATGAATTCTCCGGGACAGCGGAGGAACTGCGCCTCATGATAGCAAACGCTGAGCTGGCCCTGTCTCACGGGGATGTGGAACAAGCTTTGTCCATGCTCCGAAACGTTTCTCCAGAGCAGCCGTATTTTGTCCAGACCAAGGAGAAAATGGCTGACATTTATCTCCAACACAGGAAAGACAAGAAGCTCTACATCGGCTGCTATAGGTGATGTACAGGGCAATCTTCAGTCTGTTCTCATGCCTTTATTACAGGGGTCTTCCATTCAGCACTGATCCAGTAAACCACTTTAAAGCCACAAATGCGAGGGGTTTATTGCTTATGGCTTAAGATCTTCTCACTCTTCCTCCTTCCGTTGCCACCAAGCTGGAAATAAAAGTTGCTTTTGCATTATCCATCTGCCACCCCCATCCCTAAACTGAAGTCAACACACTTCCTCATGGGTTACATGGCTGAGAAACACTGAGCTTTCTCCATTAAAAACTGCAATGAACACTTTGCCATCATCGCAACAAAGCATCGGCCCAGTAGTATAAACCGCAAGCACCCGAGATGTGCCAACACTGATAACACAGGCGTCGGAATCATAGAAAAGTTCCAAATGATGCTATCTTAGCAAGGAAATTAGTGATAGAAGGTGGCAAAACTGACCCGTGAGCACCATTACTCAGTATAAGATTTCTCTAGTATTCAGAGCTCAGTTTTCATCCTCATCATCAGGATGCAGACAGCAGTGAATACGGGGCCTCCGGCTCCTTCTGCCACCAATCAGCGTGTGAGACAGCAGACATGGTGACATCACTAGAGATGAGCGAATTTGTTAGGATTTTGTCTCCAAATCTGATTTTGACATATTCGTGCCGTATTGGAACACTATTCGTGCTGAATGTATGTTTGATCAGTTCTGAACATATTCGGTAATTTTTACTCCCATTGACTCTAATGATGTTCGACTGTGTTCGACGAATATTGCAAAAACAATATTCGATTCCGATCGTATTCGGAACTGAACCCGAACAAATTTGCTCATCTCCAGACATCACCTCATCGTGTCTGCTGTGCGGAGAGTAAGTTCACCGGAGACGGATGCAGAGCGCCGGGGGAACTGGAGCGAGGTGAGTACGTGTTGTTTTTTTTTTTTTCATATATGTATGGGATGTTTGCATGTATAGAAGAGGATATGTGAGAGCTTATACTGTATATAGGAGGCTATGTGGGGGCACATACCGTATATAGGAGGCTGTGTTGGGGCTCATGCTGTATTTATGAGGCTATGTGAGGACTCATACTGTCTATAGGAGGCTATGTGGGGACTCATACGGTATATAAGGCTTTATGTGGGGACTCATACTGTCTATAGGAGGCTATGTGGGGACTCATACGGTATATAGGGCTTTATGTGGGGACTCATACTTTATATAGGAGGCTATATGGGGGCTCATACTTTATTTAATAGTCTATGTGGGAGCTCATACTTTATTTAAAATGTTTTGTGGGGGCTCATACTGTATGTAGAGGGCAATGTGAGGGCTCATACTGTATTTAAAATGCTTTGTGGGGGTTTATACTGTATTTAAGAGGCTATGTGGGAGCTCATAGTGAATGTAGGAGGTTATGTGGGGGCTCAGTGAATGTAGGAGGCAATGGGGGGGCTCATATTGTATACAGAGAGGCTTTGCAGGGTGGATAAAAATCATGATTTTTAAAAAAAATAAAAAAAAATCGGATTTTTTTATTTAAATCAGATTTTTTTTATTTAAATAGGATTTTTTAATCAAGTTGTACACAAGCAAAACTTTGTCTTTTTGCAAATCAAATTATTTTACACAAATAAAAATATTAAAACAGTTGATGATTATGAAACCTAATAATTTTTATTTGCACTATTAAACAATCAGAATTGAACTACAGAGAGTAAGTACTTTTTAACAATAGCCTATCTCTAACGTTTGAAGTAAGCAAACATCTTCAGTGAATACATCAGTCCTTTAAGCCTACTGTTTATTTAGGACTTTTAATAGGAAAACTAGTCCTGCTTTAGCAGTTCCTAAGCGGTTTCGGACTGTTGTGTGCACAAAACCAAATGAAGAAAACAATCTCTCTACTCCTGCCGATGAAGCCGATGCAGTCAGTAGCTGAGTAGCTACATTTATTATCTTCGCTGGAAGAACAAGTGATTGCGACTTCCACCAGTCCAGTGGTTTTAGTTCATTAACGACGTTATCTAACGACGTTATCTGCAAACATGTATTTTTGAAATGGTGCAGATTCACACTTCAATTTCAGCACAGTTGCCACAATGTCATGGTTAGTATTGGCGAGCCACTTTGTCTTTCAAATATTTTGTACAAGCCGCTCTTTCTTTGTCGTATACAGCCTGAAGATGTTTTCCTGAGATATCAAATCTACTTGGTGGTTTGTAGCCTGGTCTTATTCCTTCGATCATTTGTACAAACAATGGGTGTTCAACTAGTCGGAAAGAAGAATTGGTTTCAAATATGAATTTAGCAATTAATTCATCAAAATGTTCTTTCTGGCTCGTCATAGTCTTTAAGAGGAATTTTTCTACACTTTGCAGCTAAGTTTTTTGTTGGGCTGCTTTGTTGAAGTTGTACCCAGATATTGATTGTCACGTGCAGCACAAGCCATATTTGACCCTGAAAGCACAGTAATTAAAAATATAATTCGACTGCGTATTTGAAGAAATATAACGAAAATATTTTGAAACAAACTTTTTGAACAATGTAATGGTCCTCGTCCTATAAGGGCTGTCTCAAAAGTTATGCTACTCAAGTTTCCGGTGAAGTTGCTGTAATACTAGTAATATCAGAGCAACTGAAAAAAATTATGTCACAAAAGTTTTAAAAATGTTTTTTTAAAAAAATGGTCAATTTGGCAGACTTCAAAAGTGAATTGTAGCCTACAATAAAAAAAAATAGGCGTATACACACTCTTTTATTTTTACTTAACGTTAATCTTCTGTGAAATATTGCCTTAACATAAATTTAAATTCTATACTCCAGAACTAGTGCTAGAAATTTTTCTTTTCATAGACTTTAACCATCCCAGTAAAACGTCTGTTAAAGTAGGTTGTAATTGCCAGACTTACCACTAGTGCTAGGGTCCTGGTGCATAGAAGCTGTGGGGGTTCATTGACATTAGTTGTATCACTATCAACATCTTCATTTCCCTTCTGGTTGCAGTTTTCATAATGTGATTTCAAACGGCAAACAAGTCCTTGGATATCCTTTTGACAGTATTTGCACTTTGCTCTCCCACCTTTCTTTCCAAGCTCTGCTGGCATCTCAACAAAATGAACCCAAATAGGGTCTCTCTTACGACCTGCCATGGCTCACTCAGATCACTTCTGAAGTTTGATTGTTACTACAGCCAAGTACTGCTGACTGACTATCCAACAAGTTTGGGCATGTCAACTGAATGGAAAAAGAAACTGAAACCAAGCTACAGAAAGTGAAACCAAGCTAGAAGTGTGGAGTTAATTGAACAATGATTGAAATTTTAATCGTGATTTATAAAAAAAATCTTTTGATTTAAATCAGTGATTTAAATCATGATAAAATCACGATTTAAATCGATCTGATTTAAATAGAAAAATATCATTTGATTTAAATCATGATTTAAATCGTTGATTTAAATCGGCGTGATTTAAATCAATCCACCCTGAGGCTTTGTGGAGACGCATACTATATATACAGTAAGAGACCCCCCACATAACTCGCTTATATGGAGGGACTACGTGAGGCCTCATACTGTATGCAAGTGGCTGTGTGTGGCATTTGAAGGGATGTCCGTATACTTAATTCTGATCAATATTAAGTGATACAGTTAATATTAATATGAAATAAGTATGATTAATAATTAATATGTTAATATTATTATTATTAAGCAGAATTAATTTTAGCCTGCTGGTTTAGCCCTCTACAACAGTCACATTCTCTCATATAGCCCCTTAGGAAAATGAGTTGCCCACCCCTGCATGAGAGGGAGCTTATGATTTGCTTGCATACTGCTATTATCAGTGTGTATACACGATGTGGTTGGCTCCCCCTAGTGGTGTAATTATTGCATTGTATGTATTTAGGAATTTTAATGAATATGGGAATAGTAGAGCACCAATTGATATCATTATTTTACTTTTAATACAAATATATGTAGAGTTTTGTCAGGAGACGGTATAATTTCTGGTGCCTTGTAAACAGATATAAGCTTAGTAGGCACGTCATATCTATTTTTTTTTCCCTTTAGAGATTTGTTAGAGAAAGTGCCCAGCTCACATACATACCTGCTGCTCGGCGATGCCTACATGAATATTCAGGAGGTACGTTACTTGTCTGGTGTGTGTGCTAATGTATCATTGTCCAGGGTAGATACAAGATTGTTTGCATTTAGGGTAGCCGAGATTGGAAACCCACCGATCACAAAGTTACTGCATATGCTACCGACATGCCGTCATTTCATGAAATGCCGATACCCTTTTAACAACAAGAGGGGCTTTATAATGTTTTATAAGAAAAAACATTGCGCCGCAGCTTTGAGGGAAATCAGAGCCGATCTGGAGGCCGTCTGTATTCTCTGCGCACACTGAGCCCTTATTAGGCTGGAAAGAGAAGACAGAAAGGCTTATTAACCGCTTCTGTCTCTGCCATCTGGGCGTTTCATTTGCTAGATTGCTGAAGTACAGTATATTTACAACAGTACAGTATATTTACAACAGTGCGTATTTACTGATGATGATTTTTTATGCCATAATAGCCCGTAAAAGCCATTGAGATCTATGAACAGGCATTAAAGAAGAATCCTAAAGATGGCGCTCTCGCCAGCAAAATCGGGAAAGCCTTGATCAAGACTCATAATTACACTAAGGTGCTGCCTCTCGCTGCTTCCTTTATTTTTTCATGTAACGCGTAAGATGTACTAATATTTCTGTTTTTTATATTACTAGGCGATTAGCTACTATGAAACCGCCCTGAAAAGCGGCCATCAGAACTTCCTCCGATACGACTTGGCAGAGCTCTTACTTAAACTGAAGCAATATGAAAAAGCCGAGCGGGTCCTTCAGCAGGCGCTGGATCACGAGGCGGGTATGGTGTGTGCTACTTAGGGTCCAAACAGATCGGGGCCCAGAGGAAGTGACTATTCCAGCCCCGTAACAAATTCACTGGTGCCTCCATAATTGTGTAAGTGGTATTAAAGGAGTTTTAGAAAGCTTTCCCCTATAAGTTCAAAATACAAAAAAACTCCTTTATGTACCCTCCCCTGGTCCAGCGCTGAGTCTCCACCGCTAAATAGTCTCCTCGGTCTGAAAGGAACAAGCCCTTTTAAATAAAGAAACTTCCTCTATAAATGTCCAACAGGTTCAGAGTTGTCGCTGTGCTGCTTCCAGCTGATCTGTGCAGCTGCCACATCCAAAAATTGGCTACGATGGCCAGTGGATAGCATTAGACCGCTGTGGCCAGTGATTGTCTCCAGTGGGCTTGTGAGTAAATGGAGCCGCGTAGTGGCACGTGATTTATCAGAAAAGTAATGAATCTTTTTTATTAACTCTAAGCATATTTCTACAGGTCCTACACATAGCAGATTTTCCACTGTGGCTTTGCTCACGGGAAATCTGCTTATAATATGCGAAATGTCATCCACACCCTGCAGAGATAAACCACAGATTAATTTTGCCAGCGCTGCCGATTTGAAATCTGCAAATGTCGATTTATGCTGTGTCTGTTGCATCAAGGTTAAGTGCAAAGGGTGAAATCTGCAGCAAGTTCCCACTTTCTATCGCAGTGAAATTTGCAGTGCACTTTTTTGGCTACAGGAAAGGTCCTACAGGAGCACACGTTTACCTAATGTTGACTAATTCCAGAGAAACCCTTTTAAGAGTAGGTTCACAACACCAATTTCTCCACATCCGAGAAAAACGGTCTGATTATTGTGAACAGACTTTGATCAGAGTGGGATGAATTTTTTTCCAACGTGGAGAGAAAAAAAAAAGTTTCTCCACTTTCTTCATTATGCCAGTCCGTGAAAATCGGACCGTACTCGGTTGTCATCTGATCGCTGTCAGATATTTTTTTTTCCGCAGACCCATAGACAAAATCGAACATGTCTACTTTTTTTTTTGCGCGGGCCACTCGGTCCGAGGAAAAAAATGAGACGTGCACAGCCCCATAGACTATCACAGTTACAAGTGCTAACCTTGAAAACCATGGATAGTGCTCGTCCTAGAAAATCGGTCGTGTGGCAGTCAGAGTTTCTTGATTATGAATTGTACAAAATCATTGGGAGTCTGCATTCTCTTCTCATATGCTTGGGCTTAGGTCTTATACACATACCTGGGTTTAGGTCTTATACACATACCTGGGTTTAGGTCTTATACATATTCCTGGGTTTAGGTCTTATACAAAGTCTTATACATATACTTGGGTTTAGGTCTTATACATATGCCTGGGTTTAGGTCTTATACAAAGTCTTATACATATACTTGGGTTTAGGTCTTATACATATGCCTGGGTTTAGGTCTTATACATACACCTGGGTTTAGGTCTTATACATATGCTTGGGCTTAGGTCTTATACACATACCTGGGTTTAGGTCTTATACATATACTTGGGTTTAGATCTTATACATATACTTGGGTTTAGGTCTTATACAAGGTCTTATACATAAAAAACTAGGTCTGAACTGAAAAAGTAAGTTGATGTGTATGCAAAATGTAAATGCATATTAAACATGACCATTATACAGAGAAAACAATAAACAAGAAACAAATATCCTAAAATAAAATAAATATATTGCAAAACATGCATGAGGTTGTAATAATAATAATAAGGGTATTTGGTAAACATAATTTTGATCAAAAGAATGTACAAGCCATCCCGCCACGTCAAGGCAACCCTTTGTGGGACAGTCCTAACTCTTGTATTAAAAACCTTTCCACCTGTCAAGTGACAAATGTGAACAAGGACAGAGAGACTGAACCCACCAGTAAAAGCATAGGCCAGACAGGATGGATTTTTCAGCTCAGAAGCAGGGCGGTCACACCCTTATATGCACAAAATGCACTAAGAACTAAATGAAAAACTAGGTCTGAGCTGAAAAAGTAAGTTGATGTGTATGCAAAATGTAAATGCATATTAAACACATGACCATTACACAGAGAAATCCAAAAACAAGAAACAAATATCCTAAAATAAAATGGGTTGCCTTGATGTGGCGGGATGGCTTGTACATTCTTTTGATCAAAATTATGTTTACCAAATACCCTTATTATTATTATTACAACCTCATGCATGTTTTGCAATATATTTATTTTATTTTAGGATATTTGTTTCTTGTTTAAGGTCTAATACATATACTTGGGTTTAGGTCTTATACATATGCCTGGGTTTAGGTCTTATATTACATATGCCTGGGTTTAGGTCTTATACATATGCCTGGGTTTAGGTCTTATACATATACCTGGGTTTAGGTCTTATACATATACCTGGGTTTAGGTCTTATACATATTCTTGGGTTTAGGTCTTATACACATACCTGGGTTTAGGTCTTATACATATACCTGGGTTTAGGTCTTATACACATACCTGGGTTTAGGTTTTATACATATACCTGGGTTTATACATATACCTGGTCTTATACATATACCTGAGATTAGGTCTTATACATATACCTGGGTTTAGGTCTTATACATATACCTGAGTTTAGGTCTTATACACATACCTGGGTTTAGGTATTTTACATATACCTGGGTTTAGGTCTTATACATATACCTGGGTGTAACGAATGGAAGCGGAGGCAGAGGTGGTGAAGTTCACATTCGTTTTTATTTTTTAATGTGGAACCTCGAGACCGCGGTCCGGGGGGCTCCGAAGGGGCGTAACTAGTGAGCTCCGGGTACCCGTAGTAAGGCCCCTCGAACAGGACCAGAATGGAATACCCGGAGGACACAGGTGCTACCTCCAGTTAGACCCCGGACACGTGGCAGCTGTCCCAGAGGGACCAAAAGGGTAACAAGTATTTACAGAGTCCGTGGAAAGTTCTTGACGGAGAAGGGTAAGGTCCTGGTCCAGAACGGATGGTAGAAGGCTGGCTTCAGTGACCTTGTCACGGTCCACGGGTACGGATGGCTGATGGCGGAACGGGATGACACTTGCGCCAGTAATAGCCGAGATTGTCCAGATTAGCCAGATACGGGTTAGCAATGATCTGAGGAGACAAACAGTATCAGCGAAGCACAGAGACTGCAGACGCAGCGCAGACAGAACAGGCACAGAACCGGATGTAGCAATGATAGAACACGTTGCTCCGGCACTCCCCTAATGGTGGAGTGACCAGATATAGTACTGAGTGCGCAGCCATTGGATAATTAGCTATTTCAAAAGATGCACGCTGCCCCTTTAAGAGAGGCGGTGGGCGCGGCCTCGCGTCCTAAGCCGACTGTCTGGAGGCCTGCCAGCAGCGTGCCAGGAAGTGGAGGAGGACTCAGGACGCCGGAGAGCAGATGGGACAGGAGACCCCAGCCCACGCACAGACCGCCGCAGAGGGACAGCCCGAGGAACAGGTGAGTGAGCAGAACGGAGTGCAGAGGCAGCGCTGGGACCGGGTGTAACAGTATCCCCCTCTTTACTCCCCCTCTTTTTCAAGCCTGCGTGAAATCTTTTAAGAAGAAGAGGGGCCTGGATGTTCTCTTTAGGCTCCCAAGACCTCTCCTCAGGACCAAAACCCTTCCAGTCCACCAGGTAATAGATCCTACCTCTTACTCGCTTAGAGGCCAAGATATGTTTTACCTCAAAAACATCATCCTCAGAGACCGGATCAGGAGTGGTACCCGGGTCCTTAAAAAAGGAGCTCAACACTACTGGTTTGAGGAGGGAAACATGAAAGGAGTTAGGTACTCTTAGAGAATTAGGCAATTTCAGTTTATAAGAGACCGGGTTGATCTGTCTCAAAACTTCAAAGGGACCAATGAAACGAGGACCCAATTTGTACGATGGTAACTTCAGACGGATGTACTTGGAGGAAAGCCATACCTTGTCTCCTGGACGAAAGATGGGAGCCTCCAAACGTCTTTTGTCCGCATGCGTTTTCATACGTTGAGAAGCTTTCTCCAAAGCCGACCTGGTCTCTCTCCAAATGTCCGAGAAATTCTTTGACAAGGTATCGACTGCCGGAAAATCCGACAATCCCGAGACAGGAAGAGGAATTCCGGGTTGCAGTCCAAACACAATCTGAAAGGGAGACTTTCCAGAAGATTCACTTACTTGATTGTTGTAGGAGAATTCCGCCCAGGGCAGTAATTCTACCCAGTCATTATGATGAGCGTTGACGAAGTGACGCAGGTATCCAGCCAGGATTTGATTGATCCTCTCCACTTGCCCATTAGACTGGGGATGATATGCAGAAGAAAAATCTAGTTAAATTTTTACCATTTTACAGAGTCCTCTCCAGAACTTAGAGGTGAACTGGACGCCCCTGTCGGACACGATGTGGAGAGGAAATCCATGTAGACGAAAGATGTGCTGGATGAAGTGAGTGGCCAGTTCTGGAGCAGACGGGAGGCCAGATAGGGAACGAAGTGAGCCATTTTAGAGAAGCGGTCCACCACAACCCATACCACTGAGCAGCCAGAATAGATGGGAAGATCCGTGATGAAATCCATCGCGATGTGCTGCCAGGGAGCGGACGGAATCGGAAGAGGCAGAAGCCTGCCGGCTGGTAGATGTTTAACAGTTTTGTTACGAGCACATGAAGGACATGCTGCGACGAACTCCTGGATATCCTTGACCATGGTAGGCCACCAGTAATACCGGGAGATGAGTTGCTGCGTCTTTTTCTGACCAGCATGGCCAGCCAACTTAGAAGAATGACCCCAGCGCAGAACACGAGTACGGTCAGAAGCAGACACGAAAGTCTTCCCAGGAGGAAGCCGGGCCAGATCAGTGGAGGCAACAGAGACTAACCTAGAAGGTTCAATAATGTGCTGAGGTTCCTCTTCCAGTTCAGGAGGCAAGAAGGCCCTAGAGAGTGCGTCTGCCTTGATGTTCTTGTCAGCTGGACGGAAATGAAGTACAAAATTGAAACGGGCAAAAAATAACGCCCAACGGGCCTGACGGGGATTCAGTCTTAAAGCAGATTGGAGATAGGCAAGGTTTTTATGGTCGGTGAATATGATTACCTGGTGATGAGCTCCTTCAAGAAGATGTCTCCATTCCTCCAGAGCCAATTTGATGGCCAACAGTTCGCGATCACCGACAGAGTAGTTCCTTTCTGCAGGAGAAAAAACCTTGGAAAAAAAAACCACACGAGATCATCCGCCCGGTAGACGACTTCTGGGTCAGAACTGCTCCTGCACCTATGGAAGAAGCGTCAACTTCAAGAAAAAATTGCTCACTTGAATTAGGACGATGGAGAACGGGTAGCGGAAGCGAAGGCTTTTTTGAGAGAAACAAAGGCCTCTTCTGCCTCGGAGGACCATTCCTTAGAGTTTACACCTTTCCGGGTTAAGGCTGTGATTGGAGCCACTCGGGTGGAAAAGTGTGGAATGAATTGCCGGTAGTAATTGGCGAATCCGAGGAACCTTTGTATGGCTTTTAGCCCAGACGGACGAGGCCAGTTGAGAACTGCAGACAACTTCTCCGGATCCATCTTTAATCCTGTGGAAGATACAATGTACCCAAGGAAAGGCAAAGAGGACTGCTCAAAGAGGCATTTCTCATATTTGGCATAGAGCCTGTTCTCTCTCAGTCTTTGTAAGACCAGGCGTACTTGCCTCCGGTGTGACGTCAAGTCAGCAGAAAAAATCAAAATATCGTCCAGGTAAACCACGACACAAGTATAGAGCAAGTCCCTGAAAATGTCATTAACAAATTCCTGAAAAACCGCAGGTGCATTGCTTAGGCCGAATGGCATTACCAGGTATTCATAGTGGCCGTCACGGGTGTTGAAGGCTGTTTTCCATTCGTCTCCCTCTCTGATTCGGATCAGGTTGTAGGCCCCTCTGAGGTCCAATTTGGTGAAGATCTTGGCCCCTCGGAGACGATCAAACAGCTCTGAAATAAGAGGCAATGGATACCTGTTTTTTACTGTGATTTGATTTAGACCCCGATAGTCAATGCAGGGCCGCAAGGATCCGTCCTTTTTCTTCACAAAGAAGAATCCAGCTCCTGCCGGTGACGATGACTTTCGGATAAATCCTCTAGCCAAATTCTCTTGAATGTAGTCCGACATGGCCTGAGTCTCTGCCTGTGAAAGAGGATAAACTCTCCCGCGAGGGGGTGATGCTCCTGGAAGAAGCTCTATCTGACAGTCATACGACCAGTGTGGAGGTAGTCTCTCAGCCTCTTTTTTCCCAAAGACGTCAGAGAAGGACCAATAGGCGGAAGGCAACCCTGGCAGGGTATCAGGCTGGACTGGAGGCGAAACAGGTTGAATCCGGGTTAAGCAACGATTCATGCAGGTATCTCCCCAACGCAGAACTTCTCCAGTTTTCCAATTAAGGACTGGTTCATGCATCTGGAGCCAAGGTAAACCTAGAAGCATGGGATGGGATAAACCAGGATATACATAAAATCGCATTCGTTCAGTATGCATTAGACCTACCCGGAGTTCCACCAACTCGGTTTGAAACTGGACGGGCTCGGTCAGCGGTTTGCCATCCACGGCGGACACCTGTAACGGATCAGGAAGACGCTGGACTGGTAAGCGGTAATGATCCACAACCGCCTGCTGGATGAAGTTCCCTGCAGCTCCAGAATCCAGTAGACAGTGTTCGGAGAATTTTATTGCTCCATAGGACACGGTGACAGAGATGTGTAAAGAGGGAGAGGACTGCTCTTTACCTAGGTTGGCCCCTCCTACCGGACCTAGGCACTGGAGTTTCCCGACTTTTTAGGACAGAAATGAATCAAATGTTCAGAACTACCGCAGTAGTAACAACTTCCCTCCTTGCGACGTGCCTCCCGGCGGCGGGTGGCCAAACTTACATGGTCCACCTCCATGGCCTCGGAGGCGGAGGGTGAAGTACCTGTTTTCTACAAACTAGAGTCCAGGTGATAGGACCTTTTGTCCCGCTTGATCTCCATGGAGCGCTTCTGAAAACGCAGGTCAATTTGGGTTGCCAAGGATATTAGCTCTTCCAAGAGAGTAGGTCTGTCCCGTCCCGCCAGCTCATCCTTGATTCTTCCGGATAGGCCTTCCCAGAAGTTAGCAACCAGGGCCTCATTGTTCCACGATAATTCAGACGAGAGGGTGCGGAATTTAACAGCATACTTAGCTACCGTGAGAGTACCTTGGCGCAGGCGGAGCAGAGCTGATGCAGTCGAAGTGGTACGACCAGGTTCATCGAAAGTCCTGCGAAAAGCCTCTAGGAAAGATTGAAGATCGTTAACCACCGGATCCCCTCTCTCCCATAGCGGATTTAGCCAGGCGAGGGCTTCTCCTCCCAGGTGTGACATGATGAAGCCCACCTTGGCTCGGTCAGAAGCAAACATATGCCCCAAGATTTCGAAGTGTAGAGTGCACTGATTGAGGAAACCCCGACACAGAGTAGGATCACCCTGGAAACGGGTAGGAGCCGCCAGACGGGGACCTTGATTTGCCATGGGAACTGGTACCTGATTATTGATAGAAGAGTCAGGTGCAGACGAGGACCCTAGGGAATCCATGCGGGTAGACAAGCTGCGTAGATAAGTCGTGATCTTGTCCTGTTGAACTCCCAAACGGGCCACCTCCTGGCACAGATCCGTGGTCGGAGGTCTCTGGGATCCAGCGGGTTCCTGGCCGGAGCAATCTGTAACGAATGGAAGCGGAGGCAGAGGTGGTGAAGTTCACATTCGTTTTTATTTTTTAATGTGGAACCTCGAGACCGCGGTCCGGGGGGCTCCGAAGGGGGCGTAACTAGTGAGCCCCGGGTGTTGTGAATGGGTTTGAGATTAGTTCTGAGCAGAGGCTCCCTCTGGTGGTTACAAGCAGTGCTAGTCTGTCCAGTGAAGATTGTGAGGACTGGGAATCAGGTGTTACTGACTGGTCTTATATAAGGGAGTCACCTTCCCATCAGGGTTGCCGGTGATCAATTGTTCTGGTCTGAATCCTTTATTCCAGTTTCCCTTGTAGCCTGCTGTGTCGTGTCTGCATCTCCTGCTAACAGATAAGACTTTTTCTTCTTTTGTGTTTGTGCTATATTTTTGCATTTTGTCCTGCACTTCTGTGGGGGCCTTCGGGGTCCCCTCCGGGGCTTCTGCCCTCTCGGTTTTGTTCGGCCACTGTTGTTTGTGCTTTTGCTTTTTCCAGTTTTTTCAGTGGCTGCTGTTTTGATTTTGTTGCACCAGAGAGCTAATTTGGTGGTAGAGGTCGTGTGATCTCAGGTGTTTTTGAAATTAGTAGAGTTGGTGTCTTTCAGGGTTTTCTGGGATTGCAGTAAGTACCCTTCCTATCCTTTTCTATTTAGTTAGTTTGGGCCCCAGCGTTTGCTCATACTATTTTCTTTCTGTGTCAGTATTTCATCTTGTCTAACCGCCATTACATGTTTGGGGGCTTTCTATTATCTTTGGGGTTCTGCTCCGGGGCAGATAGCTTTCCTATTTCTATCTTTAGGTGTAGTTAGTTTCTCAGGCTGTGACGAGGCGTCTAGGACCAACGTAGGAACGCTCCACGGCTGCCTCTAGTTGTGGTGGTTAGTCAGGGTACTGCAATCTCATAGATTCCAACTGCTCTGGTGTATTGCCTTTTTTACCTGCACTCCTCAGCTACCAAATCATAACAGTATCACCGGCCATAACTGAAAATTGTGTGGTACTCACAGAAGGGAAAAATATTGTGAAAGAAAAAAAAAAGGTTGTCAGAGTTGTCAGAGATATTTTTCTGTTTGTTGCATTTTTTTTTTTTAATTTTTTTCCCTCTGTATCTCTGGGTGCTGGGGAGGATCTTTTCTCTCAATGGAGTTTGCACAGTTGTCTGACCGTGTGGATCAGCTTGCCACTGAAGTTCGGAGTATTGCTACCTATCTTGCTAGGTTGCCTGTTGTGGAACCTAGGATTCCCATGCCAGATTTGTTTTTAGGGATCGAGCTAAGTTTCAGAATTTCAAAAATAATTGTAAATTGTTTTTTGCCTTGAAGTCTAGGTCCTCAGGGAACGCAGCGCAGCAGGTTCAAATTGTCATCTCTCTCCTGCGCGGCGATCCTCAGGATTGGGCTTTTTCCCTGACACCTGGGGATCCTGTTTTGAGTGATGTTGATGCATTTTTCAGGCTTTGGGGTTATTGTACGATGAGCCTAATGTCACTGATCAAGCTGAAAAAGCCTTGTTGGCGTTAAAAAATCAGGGGCTTGATGACGCTGAGTTATACTGTCAGAGATTCCGTAGGTGGGCAGTCCTGACCAAATGGAATGACGACGCTTTGGCAGCCCTTTTCCGGAAGGGTCTGTCAGATAATGTAAAGGATGTTATGGTGGGATTCCCTGTCCCATCTGGTCTCAATGATTCTATGTCATTAGCGATTCAAATTGACAGACGTTTGCGTGAGCGGAGAAGTATGCGTGGAATGGTGTTGCCTTGTGAACCAGCTTCTGAACCCATGCAGTGTGATAGAGTGGTGTCTGGGGCACAGCGTCATGAGTTTCGAAAGCGCAATGGGTTATGTTTCTACTGTGGTGATGCCTCTCATGCTATTTCAGTCTGCCTTAAGCGGGGAAGACGTTTTGCACGCTCAGTTGTCTTGGGTAGTGTTCAGACTAAGTTTTTATTAACTGTCACTCTGATATGCTCTCTGTCCTCATTTTCTGCTCAGGCTTTCGTTGATTCTGGAGCAGCTATTAACCTGATGGATTATGATTTTGCTAAACGTTGTGGGTTTCCCTTGATACCCCTACAGAAGTCTATTCCCCTACTGGGGATCGATTCTACCCCTTTGGCTGAGAATAAACCCCAGTTTTCTACTCAGGTGATAATGAGGGTTGAACCTGATCACCAGGAGTGCTGCAAATTTTTGGTTCTGTATAATCTGCATGACATTATCGTGCTGGGTTTCCCTTGGTTACAGTCTCATAATCCTGTTTTGGATTGGAAATCTGTGTCTGTAACCAGTTGGGGCTGCCAATGTGTTAATACCAACACTCCTGTTTTTTCTGCCTCCCCCCAGGCTCAGGATGTTCCTGACTTTTTGATTGATTTTTCTGATGTGTTTAGCGAAAGTAAATCTGCATCCTTGACCCCCCATAGGAGCTATGACTGCGCTATTGAATTAGTGCCTGGTAGTAAATTCCCTAAAGGTCGCCTTTTTAACTTGTCTGTACCTGAACATGACGCTATGCGGTCTTATATCAAGGAAGTCATTGGAGAAGGGTCATATCAGACCATCCTCTTCACCCTTAGGTGCCGGTTTTTTCTTTGTGGCCAAAAAGGATGGTTCATTGAGGCCGTGTATTGATTATCGTCTCTTGAACAATATTACTGTGAAATATCAATACCCGTTACCCTTGATTTCTGACCTGTTTTCCAGGGTGAAAAACGCTACTTGGTTTACCAAGCTTGACCTCAGGGGGGCGTATAACCTTATTCGCATTAAGCACGGGGATGAATGGAAGACGGCATTCAATACCCCTGAAGGGCATTTTGAGTACCTGGTGATGCCCTTTGGGCTCACTAATGCTCCTTCCGTCTTCCAGTCCTTCATGAATGACATTTTCAGGGATTTTGTGGACAAATTTCTGATTGTTTATTTGGATGATATCTTGATTTTTTCTAATGACTGGGACTCTCATGTGAAACATGTTCGAACTGTATTTCAGATTTTGAGAGAGAATGCTCTGTATGTGAAGGGATCAAAGTGTCTTTTTGGCGTACAGAGGATCTCATTTCTGGGATTCATTTTGTCCCCATCTGTTATTGAAATGGACCCGGTCAAGGTTCAGGCCATCTGTGATTGGGTCCAACCTACTTCATTAAAGGCTCTTCAGAGATTTTTGGGTTTTGCCAATTTTTATCGTAAATTTATTGGTAATTTCTCGGTTATTGTTAAACCATTAACTGATTTGACCAGAAAGGGTTCTGATGTGGTGAATTGGCCTCCTGAGGCAGTCTCTGCATTTCAGGAACTTAAGCAGAGATTCACTTCTGCTCCTGTTCTACGGCAGCCTGATGTTTCTCTTCCATTTCAGGTGGAGGTTGATGCCTCTGAAATTGGGGCAGGTGCCGTTTTGTCCCAAAAAGATCCAGAGACCTCTAAAAGTAACCCTTGTGCCTTTTTCTCTCGAAAATTTTCTCCTACTGAACGTAATTATGACGTGGGTAATCGGGAGTTATTGGCCATGAAGTGGGCTTTTGAAGAGTGGAGACATTGGCTGGAGGGAGCCAAACATCAGGTGGTGGTCCTTACGGACCATAAGAATCTGGTCTATCTGGAATCTGCCAAGCGACTCAATCCTAGACAGGCCAGGTGGGCCTTGTTTTTCACACGTTTTAATTTTGTGGTTTCCTTTCTTCCTGGCACTAAGAATGTTAAGGCGGATGCCCTCTCGAGGAGCTTCCTTGCGGACTCTCCTGAGTTATCTGATCCTTCTGTTATTTTGAAAGAGGGTGTAGTTCTTTCCGCCATCTCGCCCAATTTGAGACTTGCTCTGGAGGGGTGTCAGGAGGATAGGTCCGAGCGCTGCCTGGTTGGAAAATTGTTTGTCCCGGATCAGTGGAAGGGGAGTGTGATGTCTGAGATTCATTGTTCCGCATTGGCTGGGCATCCCGGAATTTTTGGTACCAGAGACTTGGTTTTGTCGGTCCTTTTGGTGGCCTACCTTGTCTCGTGATGTCAGGGATTTGTGCAGTCCTGCGGGACTTGCTCTCGCTCCAAGCCTTGCTCTCGCTCTAGTGGTTTGTTGATGCCATTGCCTGTGCCCAAGAGACCATGGACCCATATCTCTATGGATTTCATTTCCGACCTTCCTGTTTCTCAGAGAATGACCGTCATCTGGGTGATTTGTGATAGGTTTTCCAAAATGATACATCTTGTGCCATTACCTAAGTTGCCTTCCTCCTCTGAATTGGTGCCGTTGTTCCTTCAGCACGTGGTTCGTTTACACGGCATTCCTGAGAACATTGTGTCTGACAGAGGAGTCCAGTTTGTTTCCAGATTTTGGAGGACTTTTTGTTCTAAACTGGGTGTTCAATTGTCTTTCTCCTCGGCATTTCATCCTCAGACCAATGGTCAAACTGAGAGAACAAACCAGACATTGGAGACTTATCTAAGATGCTTTGTGTCTGCTGATCAGGATGACTGGGTCTCTTTTTTGCCTTTGCTGAGTTTGCTCTTAATAATAGGGCTAGCTCTGCCACTTTGATGTCTCCGTTTTTCTGTAATTCTGGGTTTCACCCTCGATTTTCTTCAGGACAGACGGAGGCTTCTGTCTGTCCAGGTGTTGACTCTGTTGTGGAGCGTATGCAACAGATTTGGGACCAGGTAGTGGAGAGGTTGTCCCTCTCTCAGGACAGGGCCCAGCGGTTTGCTAACCGGCATAGGACTGATGGTCCTCGGTTTAAAGTGGGGGACTTGGTCTGGTTGTCCTCAAAGAATATTCCTATGAGAGTGGCATCTCCTAAATTTAAGCCTAGGTTCATTGGACCTTATAAGATCATGGAGATTATTAATCCTGTTTCTTTTCGTTTGCTTCTTCCAGGGACATTTAAGATCCATAACGTGTTCCACAAGTCCTTGTTGAAGAGGTTTGTTGAGCCAGTGGTTCCTGCTGCTGTGCCTCCTGACCCTGTTTTGGTTGAGGGCAATCTGGAGTATGTGGTTGAGAAAATATTAGATTCTAGTTTTTCTAGACGGAAACTCCAGTATTTGGTTAAATGGAGAGGTTATGGTCAGGAAGACAATTCTTGGGTGTTTGCTTCGGACATCCATGCTAGGAGACTTATCCGTGCGTATCATAGAACTCATCCTGACCGACCTGGTTGCTCAAATGAGGGTTCGGTGACCCCTCCTCAAGGGGGGGGTACTGTTGTGAATGGATTTGAGATGAGTTCTGAGCAGAGGCTCCCTCTGGTGGTTACAAGCAGTGCTAGTCTGTCCAGTGAAGATTGTGAGGACTGGGAATCAGGTGTTACTGACTGGTCTTATATAAGGGAGTCACCTTCCCATCAGGGTTGCCGGTGATCAATTGTTCTGGTCTGAATCCTTTATTCCAGTTTCCCTTGTAGCCTGCTGTGTCGTGTCTGCATCTCCTGCTAACAGATAAGACTTTTTCTTCTTTTGTGTTTGTGCTATATTTTTGCATTTTGTCCTGCACTTCTGTGGGGGCCTTCGGGGTCCCCTCCGGGGGCTTCTGCCCTCTCGGTTTTGTTCGGCCACTGTTGTTTGTGCTTTTGCTTTTTCCAGTTTTTTCAGTGGCTGCTGTTTTGATTTTGTTGCACCAGAGAGCTAATTTGGGTGGTAGAGGTCGTGTGATCTCAGGTGTTTTTGAAATTAGTAGAGTTGGTGTCTTTCAGGTTTGGATTGCAGTAAGTACCCTTCCTATCCTTTTCTATTTAGTTAGTTTGGGCCCCAGCGTTTGCTCATACTATTTTCTTTCTGTGTCAGTATTTCATCTTGTCTAACCGCCATTACATGTTTGGGGGCTTTCTATTATCTTTGGGGTTCTGCTCCGGGGCAGATAGCTTTCCTATTTCTATCTTTAGGTGTAGTTAGTTTCTCAGGCTGTGACGAGGCGTCTAGGACCAACGTAGGAACGCTCCACGGCTGCCTCTAGTTGTGGTGGTTAGTCAGGGTACTGCAATCTCATAGATTCCAACTGCTCTGGTGTATTGCCTTTTTTACCTGCACTCCTCAGCTACCAAATCATAACACCCGGGTACCCGTAGTAAGGCCCCTCGAACAGGACCAGAATGGAATACCCGGAGGACACAGGTGCTACCTCCAGTTAGACCCCGGACACGTGGCAGCTGTCCCAGAGGGACCAAAAGGGTAACAAGTATTTACAGAGTCCGTGGAAAGTTCTTGACGGAGAAGGGTTAAGGTCCTGGTCCAGAACGGATGGTAGAAGGCTGGCTTCAGTGACCTTGTCACGGTCCACGGGTACGGATGGCTGATGGCGGAACGGGATGACACTTGCGCCAGTAATAGCCGAGATTGTCCAGATTAGCCAGATACGGGTTAGCAATGATCTGAGGAGACAAACAGTATCAGCGAAGCACAGAGACTGCAGACGCAGCGCAGACAGAACAGGCACAGAACCGGATGTAGCAATGATAGAACACGTTGCTCCGGCACTCCCCTAATGGTGGAGTGACCAGATATAGTACTGAGTGCGCAGCCATTGGATAATTAGCTATTTCAAAAGATGCACGCTGCCCCTTTAAGAGAGGCGGTGGGCGCGGCCTCGCATCCTAAGCCGACTGTCTGGAGGCCTGCCAGCAGCGTGCCAGGAAGTGGAGGAGGACTCAGGACGCCGGAGAGCAGATGGGACAGGAGACCCCAGCCCACGCACAGACCGCCGCAGAGGGACAGCCCGAGGAACAGGTGAGTGAGCAGAACGGAGTGCAGAGGCAGCGCTGGGACCGGGTGTAACACTGGGTTTAGGTCTTATACACATACCTGGGTTTAGGTCTTATACATATACTTGGGTTTAGGTCTTATACAAGGTCTTATATCCATACCTGGGTTTAGGTCTTAACATATACCTGGGTTTAGGTCTTATACACATACTTGGGTTTAGGTCTTATACAAGGTCTTATATGCATACCTGGGTTTAGGTCTTATACATATACCTGGGTTTAGGTCTTATACACATACCTGGGTTTAGGTCTTATACACATACCTGGGTTTAGGTTTTATACATATACCTGGGTTTATACATATACCTGGTCTTATACATATACCTGAGATTAGGTCTTATACATATACCTGGGTTTAGGTCTTATACATATACCTGAGTTTAGGTCTTATACACATACCTGGGTTTAGGTCTTATACATATACCTGGGTTTAGGTCTTCTGCATATACTTGGGTTTAGGTTTACACATATACTTGGGTTTAGGTCTTTACTATAACCTGGGTTTAGGTCTTATACATATACCTGGGTTTAGTCTATACATATACCTGGGTTTAGGTCTTCTACATATACTTGGGTTTAGGTCTTATACATATACCTGGGTTTAGGTCTTATACATATACCTGGGTTTAGGTCTTCTACATATACTTGGGTTTAGGTCTTATACATATACCTGGGTTTAGGTCTTATACATATACTTGGGTTTAAGTCTGATACATATACTTGGGTTTAGGTCTTATACATATACTTGGGTATAGGTCTTATACATATACTTGGGTTTAGGTCTTATACATATACCTGGGTTTAGGTCTTCTACATATACCTGGGTTTAGGTCTTCTACATATACCTGGGTTTAGGTCTTATACATATACTTAGGTTTAGGTCTTATACATATACTTGGGTTTAAGTCTGATACATATACTTGGGTTTAGGTCTTATACATATACCTGGGTATAGGTCTTATACATATACTTGGGTTTAGGTCTTATACATATACCTGGGTATAGGTCTTATACATATACTTGGGTTTAGGTCTTATACATATACCTGGGTATAGGTCTTATACATATACTTGGGTTTAGGTCTTATACATATACCTGGGTATAGGTCTTATACATATACTTGGGTTTAGGTCTTATATACATATACCTGGGTTTAGGTCTTATACATATACTTGGGTTTAGGTCTTATACATATACCTGGGCTTAGGTCTTATACATATACTTAGGTTTAGGTCTTACACATATACTTGGGTTTAGCTCTTACACAAATACTTGGGTTTAGGTCTTATACACATACCTAGGTTTAGGTCTTATATACACATACCTGGGTTTAGGTTTTATACAGATCAGGGCCCTTTATAAAAGAAGTCAAAATGCTGTTATGAATCTGTCATTCAGTGGCTCTAAAACCTCATTTCAGTACCACATTGACTTAAAGGAAACCAGTCAAGGTAATTTTACTACAAAAGCTAGCTGTATGGCTGTATAGGGCCCAGTACTATAATAACAGTGATACCAGTCTTGTAATCCGACGTGCCAATGCTGAGAAATTACATTTTGAAATCACATGCAAATTAGCCTGGAAGTGCATTGGGGCTTCTCCATGTATTAAGAATACTTTGACATGCCCCCATTGCATTTCCATTCTTTTTCTTCTGTGGGGGTGAGCGGAGGGTACCTACAATATTGTAATGTTTAACAAGAAGTCTATTCTCTTGTGTGTGAGGGCTAATCCCATCCATCACTTTTGTTTCATCCTCTTTAGTCAATGAATTATCACCGCTCATGGACGACAGCCTCTACCTAGTTCTTCTTGCTAAAACTTACAGTAAGATGGAAAAGACGGAAGATGCGATTGTGTCTTTACAGAGGGTAATCCTCAGGCTTTTCTTACGTTTGCTCACATCACACTTGTCACATAACTTACAGGGGTCTTCCAGATTTAGCAGATAATGCTTGTGATGGACGCCATTAATTGGAAGTAAACAATGAAGGTTCTTTCTGGATGACGGCAATCGGTGATCTTGAAAAATCATGATAAATTCAAGCAAAATGTATTGGAAAGTTGTGTGACGTCTTAAAATATATTCAAACTGCTCTATTAGCTCCATCCTAAATATGCAAAATGTATTATTGTGTTTGGGTAAGGAAAGGAAATCCTGGTAAAAGTTGGGTATTGAAAAATTCCTGAAAATCCCTTCTAACCTCTCCCTGACGTCCGCTGTAAATGTATGGTGCCGATGTGTGGAGCGGAGCTGGGAACTGAGCCCGCATCATACCTGGGGATGCCTGCTGTGTAATACAGCCGACATCTGCTTCTAACAGCAGTATAGAACAACACAAAGAGAAACAAGCAGTCAAGAGGTCAAAAATATAAAGAAAGTAGAAAACACTTTATTAATGTAACAAGATAAAAGTATAGCACAGCGAAACAATACTGCATGTGCCCAAGAACAGATACAATAAGCAAGGGAAGCCGCGTGTGGTGAACAAAATACAATAGTAGCTCATGCTACTTATAGCAGATAGTATATAACATAATTACAATGCATAAATGCCCATATAGAAATGGATACATATACATACAACAGTAAGTAGGTGTGCATACAGTAATAGGATTAATGGTGATGTAATACATACCAAAACGGTCACAGTGTAACACCACACCGGCTGCCCCTGCCTCCCCAACGCGCGTTTCGGAAGGTTCCTTCCTTCCTTCTTCAGGGGGCTCCATTGTAATTATGTTATATACTATCTGCTATAAGTAGCATGAGCTACTATTGTATTTTGTTCACCACACGCGGCTTCCCTTGCTTATTGTATCTGTTCTTGGGCACATGCAGTATTGTTTCGCTGTGCTATACTTTTATCTTGTTACATTAATAAAGTGTTTTCTACTTTCTTTATATTTTTGACCTCTTGACTGCTTGTTTCTCTTTGTGTTGTTCTATACTATGTATGCAGTTGGTCCATCTAGTCCGATATATATTCAGTTCACTAACTTTTGACACTATGTCAGTATAAGCCCCATGCTATGATATATCTAGTAACTGAAATGTTGATCTATCATTTTATTTTCTAACAGCAGTGATGGGAGCTTGGCTCTGATCGCTGCTATTAACCACTTACGATGGTACTGGGAGCCAGAACTTATCTGATATTGGTGGTCTATAATAGGATAGGGCGTCATTTTTTGCAGAGATGGAGGACTTCTTTGATTGACAGACATATATTCTAAATATTCTGTTACCAGTCCCGGGAGATACAAGCTAGGGTGCTGAAGAGAGCTCAGCTCGAGCAGCCGGATGCTGTCCCTGCCCAAAAGTCTCTGGCAGCAGAAATCTCCGCAGAAATAGCAAGACATGCTGCTGTCCAACGAGACTACGAGAAGGCCATCAAGTTTTATAAGGAGGCACTCGTCTACTGCGAGACGGACAACAAGGTGAGAAGTGTCACCAGACATTGCTGTCTATTTCTGTTACTTCTGCTCACTCTGGCATCAAGAGCCGCGAGAACAGAGATGCAGATGACGTCTGTGTATATACAAAATATATATATATATTGTAGCCTTCCGGGGGGTTTAGCTCTAGGATCGCTGTCTGGGTAGACAGAATGGCACGGAAACAGTTCATTCAGACAGCAGTTTGGTGAAAACTGGCCGCAACCAGTTTTATTAAAGTCCACAGCACACAGATAAAAACAAAGCATAAACAAAAGACCTGGGCTTGTCTAGCCTCTAATTACACTTAGATAGATGGCCCTCTCTATCCGGGACCCAGACTCTACCAGTCTGTGCCCAAAACAACACATATGATATATGTTACCAGTATGGAGTTTCACAGACACTCCTCCTTGTGTCTGAAGGCACCTTTGAGAGAGATCCACTCCTATTCAGCCGCTATTCACACGGACCCGCACCGAGACCACTCCTGTGTCCGGGGTCCTTCCTGCACCCAGACTGAGATAGCTCACACTCCTCTGGAGACTGCTTCCTTGTGCCAGGACACCTCCCTGTGTCCGGGCTAAAGACAGCTCCCACACTCTTGGAGACACCTTCTGTGCCTGGACCCCTTGTCCAGACTGAATGAGCTCTCTGACTGTGCTCCCAAGCACCTACTTCTGGCTTCCTAATCAACACCTGAGTGGATTCAGGTCTGAGCTGCAAGCGTGTACTGAATGGCAGGTGTAGTGACCTTTCTTTACCACCAGGTTTACAAAGCCACACATTTCGCTCATACCAGTCAGCAAGGTACTTAGGTGAAATATACACCTCATTCACCACATATTCCTTCACTGTCTCACAATATATATATATATATATATATATGAACATCGGTGAATTGAAGAACAGATCGCACTCACCAGACTAGGACTTAGAAAAGGTTCCACTCTTTATTGGCAAGCATAAAAATTCATGGCCGGGAGTGTGAGGATAGGAGGTTGCTCGTGCTGACGACGGCCGTTTCGCGCTCACTAGCTCTTCTACGGGTCCCATACATCCATTCTACATCCACATAATAAAGCTGCGCTGTGTATTGTTCCATGCGGTGCACTGATCGTTTTGATATTTGCGGTGTCTCATGCTTCTACCCGGCTTTCCGTCACTGCGCAGGTTATAATGGAGCTGGCGCATCTCTACCTGGCGCAGGATGACATCGACTCCTGTCAGCAGCAGTGCGCCCTAATACTGAGGAGCGACCAGCACAACGAGGCTGCCACTATGGTAAGTGCGATATATATACACAGCCATGACCGTGTTGGCACCCTTGAAATTGTTCCTGAATATGATGTATTTCTCCCAGAAACTTATGGCCATTACACTTGTTTTGTTATACACATGTTTATTTTTTTTTGTGTGTATTGGAACACAAAAAAAAACAGGAAAAAAAGGAAAATTGGACATAATTTCACACTAAACCTCTAAAAATGTTCTGGACAAAATTGCTTTGACAAAGAACTCCGTTTGTGTTTGAAACGTGTTGCTTTTGACATTCACAATGCAGAATCCTTGTAACTTATTTTCTAAATAATAAGTTTGCTTTTTTTTGAAGCTGGATACTTTTTTCTTCAGCTGCGGTTTTCACCAGGACTTGCATATTTTCATTAGAATGACCTTTAATCCGAAATCTCATAGTCCAAAGTTTAGTCCGGCACTAGTTTAAAGAACATAAAGCACGACGTGATAGGATCAAGACCGAGAAAATGTGCAACAAATGATTTTCATCTTCTGAAAAGTTCCTTTCTGTTACAGCTAAATGTTCTATACTTTTGTATAAGCGTCCAATAATCCAGAACATCTGCTGATCCTGCACCTCCCAGCTAGAACCACAACTGTGACGTTAGAGAAGACACGCCACCACTTTTTTTTTTAGACCTCTGCATAGTGCTTTTCCTCTGTTATTCCTCCTGAAAATGGAACTGGGCAATGAAAATTGTTTAACTCCCATCAGGCTTATGTAACGGGAGTCATAGCTGCCAGTCTCATGTTTGTTAGCGAGGAGAACACGCTGTGCCCTAAATTTGAGCCCAAATAAATAAATGTGATGTTAAGCACGCCAGAGAGATATCAAACCGCAAATCTGAGTCTTATCATTTTATTATTCTGGGAAACCTCGAGCCAAGCTGCAGAAAACAATCCTGAATATTTCCATGTGCTGACATGATGTCATTCTGTCCGCCGGATTTGGCAGTTACCGGGCAGTCACTTGTTTTTTGTGGAGCACATAATCAATCTTGCTGTTTTAACATTTTTTTAACGGTTGAAAATTAAGATGAGGCAAAAATTTTCCATTGCAAAAATGGTCGGTAAAAGTCTGTAAAGCTTATCCCGGTGAATACGGTAAAAGCGCTTCATCCTTCCTGCCGACCATTGCACAGAATGGGAAAATGCTGGTAAAAAAAACCATACAGCGTGAGGGATCAATATTAATAAAGGCCGACCGAGCAAAACCTAAAAAATGTATGAAGCGATAGGCATCAGTGGGTTTTTATTAAATAGGTTCTCCAATCCCTAAAAATGGGGCTAAAACATAATTCAGTGGTAAAATACTTACCATAAAAGATTACATTAGGATATTCCTTTCTCCTTCGTCTCATTGGGGGACACAGGACTGTGGGTGTATGCTACTGCCGCTAGGAGGCTGACACTAAGTAAACATAAAAAAAGGTTAGCTCCTCCTCCGCCGTATACACCTCAGCACTGGCCGCAGGCAAACCCAGTTCTTGCTTAGTGTCTGATGGAGGCACACGTCTGGTTATTTTTCCAGACCATTTTTTTTTTTTTATTTTTTTCCCACGAAGATGAGATAGGGGCGACGGATCCTATTGAAAGGGTCCGATCTCCCCAAACCATCAACGGGCGAGCACGTGGAGTAAAGCCTCCAACGTATCCTCTCCCGCAACGTGGGACATGAATGCCGGACTCAGCCCTGACCACCCTAGGGTATTGAAACCCTAGGCTGTACAGAGGCAAGAGTTAGTCCGTGCGGCCCCCACTGCACCACCAATGCTAGACTGCGGTGCTGCAAGGAGGCGGACGGTCCCTCTCCTCACCCTCTGAAGGGGTGATGGAGTTAGGGTTCCTGCACCGTCCTACCTTTTTTGTTATGGAGCCCCCCTTTTTTAATCATCGCCTGAGCGAACGAAGACGGATTTCTTACCTCTCCAAAGGACGTGTGGCCAGGATTACTGGAGCGGGTAGGAACCAGCTGTTCGTTCCCCCTCCTCCACAAGGGGGTATCAAGTCGGTGTCCGCCTCCCGCCTGGACAGCCGCGGGGTTGCGGCCAGCGCTAGGCCTTGGCCAAATTTAGTCCCCGGCTTTTCCCGGGGACTAGGCCGCGGGCCGGTGTTTACTGTCCGGCGTTAGCCGGAGGGTGGGCCGCGGTCATGGGGGGATCCGCCCCCGGCGGCGTCTCCTTCCGGCGGGCCCGCCCTCTGACTTTGGGGACCTCCTTTCGCCCGGCTTCTGGGCTGCGGTTTTAAAATTTAGTCCCCGGCTTTTTCCGGGGACTGGGCCGCGGGCCGGAATTCTGTGTCCGGCGTCAGCCGGGGGGTGGGCCGCTGTCGCAAGGGAGATCCGCCCCCGGCGGCGTCTCCTTCCGGTGGGACCGCCCTCCGACTTTAGGGCCTCAGCCGGAAATTTAGGCCGCGGCTTCGGCCGGCGCTAGGCCGCGGCTTCAAATTTAGTCCCCGGCTTTTGCCGGAGACTAGGCCGCGGCCGGAAGTAGGTGGGAGGCGCCTCTTGTGAGGCTCGACTACATGAGCACGCCTCCCTGACAGAGGAGCGCTCCTTTTTGAAAAATTTTGGAGCTCAGTTGTCTTCCTACGCCAATGCTATTTGGACGCTGTTTTTAGGACGCAAGGGATACAGGACTGGGGTAAGTCGACACCGCTCAGGGGTTGCTACTACCTCCAGCCTGATTGTTCCTCTTTACTTTGCCTCTCTGCTGACCGTCACATCCAGTTCATTGCGGACTCTGTGACAGATCCAGAATGTCCAGAAGATCTAAAGTTCATACGGTGCTGTATACCGCATGCATTGCCTGTAGGTCCCCTTTTCCGCACGCCCAGACTTCTCGGGTCTGCGAAGCCTGTGACTCTGAACGGGCTCAGGAACCCGCTCCTATAGCTGAGCCTAGTGCGTCAGGTCCCCCTGAGTGGGGCTTGTCCCTGACTCAATCTGTGGCGTCATTAACAAGAGCGATCGAGTCCCTTCAAGCTCCCGATAGGAGCAGGGACAGTGGTTCACCCGTCTTGGCGACGTCTCATGAACCTCCGGCCTGCAGGGCCGCGCTCTCACCAGGCAGACGCAGGGGAAGCGAACCCACACTGCGTCGCCTTTGCCGTCCGGGGCCTCGGCATCTTTCAGTTCCGTCTCTCGCTCTCCCTCACCTCTGGCAAGTGATCAGTATTCGGATTCTGATTCAGAAGGGTCCCTTAATTTAGAGGCACCAAATTGTCAGGACACAATTGACAGTTTGATTGAAGCTGTCAATCAAACTTTGGGGATAGACGATGAGTCCACCTTGACCTCCGGTCATAAGGTGTCCTTCAAAAGAGCCAGGCAAGCTCATAAGGTTTTTGGGGCTCATCCTGAGTTTGAGGAACTAGTGCAGCGCCACCGACAGAAACCGGACAAGCGCTTCGCAGGACAAAAGGCTCTCAATACTAGATATCCTTTTGCTCCTGAGCTTCTTAAGAAGTGGGCGGAATCTCCTGCGGTTGATCCTCCTGTGTCGCGTTTGGCGTCTAGGACGCTCCTCTCCCTTCCTAACGGTTCCTCGATCAAGGAACCAACGGATCGTCTGATTGAGAGTTTGGCCCGCTCGGTGTTTGAAGCATCGGGTTCTGCTCTCTCTCCTTCTTTTGCAGCGACTTGGGTTGCTAAGGCCATGATATCCTGGTCGGAGTCTCTAAATAGAGCTCTTCATGGTATAGAGGTACCGTCTGAAGTAACCGAGATTTCTAATAAGATAGCGCTGGCAGGAGACTTCTTAATTAATGCGTCCATGGATGCGGCAAATTGCTCAGCCCTAGCTGCTGCTAATGCAATTGCCATCAGAAGATCTTTGTGGCTGAGAACCTGGCGAGCAGACTCAATCTCAAAGAAATCGCTTACATCCTTACCATATCAGAGTGGTCGGTTATTTGGCGAAAGGTTGGATCAGCTCATATCTGATGCGACGGGAGGGAAGAGCAGTTTCCTTCCTCAGCAAAAGATTAAGCAGCCTTTTTCGCCGACAGCTTCAGCCTCGCTTTAGGGCCTTTCGTAACCCAGGTTGGGCCGCGCCAGCTACCTCCAGCGGTTCAGGTCGGCCTAATCAGGCCAGAGATCGTCAGGTCTCCTACAGGACCAACCCTCTGGGAAGAGGGCGATCTCAACAACCAAGATCTAGAGGGTCCAAACCCCAGAGATATTCGGACAAATGACTGGAGGCAGAATCCGGTCAATTTATCCAGAGTAGGCGGCCGCTTACTCTGGTTTCGCCCCATTTGGCTATCAATTACTCACGACGAGTGGGTCAGAGAGTTAGTCTCCTCGGGTACAAAATAGAATTTACCAGCCTTCCTTCAAATCGTTTTTTTCCCTCGCGCCTTCCCAAGGAGGAATCTCGGGTTCGCGCCTTATTCAGGGCGGTCGAGTCTCTTCGGCACAGCGGGGTTGTTGTACCTGTTCCGGAAATCGAAAAAGGTCAGGGGTTTTATTCCAACCTGTTCATTGTACCCAAAAAAGACGGTACCGTAAGACCCATTCTGGATCTAAAGCGACTGAACCGGTTTGTCAGAATTCGTCATTTCCGAATGGAGTCTCTCCGTTCTGTCATTGCAGCCATGGAAAAAGGGGAATTTCTAGCATCAATAGACATTCAGGATGCCTATCTTCACATCCCCATATTTCCTCCTCATCAGAGATTTCTTCGGTTTGCCGTTGGCAAACTTCATCTTCAGTTCGCAGCCTTGCCATTCGGGCTAGCCACAGCCCCCAGGGTGTTCACAAAGGTCATGGCTGCTGTTGTGTCCATTCTGCACTCCAGGGGGGTAGTCATCCTGCCTTACTTAGACGACCTCCTCATCAAGGGTCCGTCTTTTCAGACCTGCGAGGAAAGTGTCAGCATTACGTTAGACACCCTTGCTCGCCTGGGGTGGCTGGTGAATATGAAGAAGTCATCTCCCGTGCCATCTCGGAAGATCACCTTTTTAGGGATGAATTTCGACACCGCTCAGGGGTTGATAATTCTTCCTCAAGACAAGGCCTTGGTTCTCCGTCAAGAGGTACGGATCCTTCGCCAACCGATTCCTCACACCATCCGGTTTTGCATGAGGGTCCTAGGAAGGATGGTGGCAGCAATCGAGGCTATTCCATTTGCCCAATTTCATCTTCGCCCCCTTCAGCATGCACTCTTGGCAGTATGGGACGGGAGCCCTTACTCCCTCAATCTTCGGTGCCGTCTGTCCCTGCAGGTCAGACAGACTCTAATGTGGTGGGCGAAGAGCACCACTCTTCAACAGGGTCGTTTGTTTCCTCCAAATTTCTGGTTGGTTGTCACAACGGACGCCAGCCTGCTCGGATGGGGAGCAGTGTTTCGTCACCACACAGCCCAGGGAACTTGGTCTCAGCAGGAATCGACCCTCCCAATCAATATTTTAGAGATCCGAGCTATTCGGCTGGCTCTGAGGCAGTTTCACCAGCATCTGGCGGGCCACCCAGTCAGAATACAATCGGACAATGCCACGGCAGTGGCATACATAAACCATCAGGGAGGTACCCGCAGCAGGGCGGCCATGCACGAGGTAAAACAGATTCTGACCTGGGCAGAGGTAAATCACTCTGTGATTTCAGCGGTCCACATTCCGGGCGAGGAAAACTGGGCAGCGGATTTTCTCAGCCGTCACGGCATAGCGTCAGGGGAATGGTCACTTCATCCCGAGATTTTTCAGCAGATATGCCGACGCTGGGGAACCCCAGATGTGGACCTGATGGCTTCCAAGATAAATGCCAAAGTGCCCAACTTCGTCTCCCGGTACCGGGATCCGCAGGCATTTGCAGTAGACGCTCTGGTCCTACCATGGAATCAGTTTCATCTTCCATACTTGTTTCCACCAATAGCTCTTCTCCCAAGGGTGATCAGAAAGATCAGGATAGAGGGGGTTCCAGCGATATTAATCGCTCCGGATTGGCCACGTCGCTCATGGTACGCGGAACTGGTACAATTACTCGCCGACGCACCCTGGCGACTGCCAGAGCGCGTGGACCTTCTCTCCCAGGGCCCAGTTTACCACCAGAACTCAGCGGCCCTGTGTTTGACGGCTTGGCCGTTGAATCTTGGATCCTGACCAGGGCTGGATTCTCTAAAAAGGTCGCTGCAACAATGGCTAACGCCCGAAAGCCCGTTTCGGCTCGCATCTACCATGGTACTTGGAAGGTCTTTTTTGATTGGTGCAGGGAACATGATTGTTCCCCGCTCCTATTTTCAATTCCAAACATTCTATCTTTTCTCCAGGCAGGCCTAGATTCAGGTCTAGCACCTAGTACTCTTAGACGACAGATATCAGCCTTGTCGGTTCTTTTTCAGCGAAAGATCGCGTCTAATTTTCAGGTTAGGACCTTTATTCAGGGGGTTGTCCATATAGTTCCTCCCTACAAGACTCCCTTAGAGGTTTGGGACCTCAATCTAGTCCTGGGAGTCCTGCAAGAGTCTCCTTTTGAACCTTTGCAGGATGTTTCTCTGTCATTTCTTTCCTGTAAAGTGGTGTTTTTGGTAGCCATAACATCCATAAGGCGGGTTTCGGAGCTGGCTGCACTGTCTTGTCGAGCTCCATACTTGCTTTTCCATCAGGATAAGGTAGTGCTCAGACCAACACCACCTTTTTTGCCTAAAGTCATGTCCTCATTTCATATTAATGAGGACATTGTTTTGCCCTCATTTTGCCCAGCTCCGACGCACCGAGTGGAGAAGGCTCTCCATACGCTGGATCTGGTGAGAGCACTCAGGAGATATGTATCTCGGACGGCGTCCTTTCGGCAGACGGACACGCTGTTTGTTCTCCCTGAGGGTCGCAGGAAGGGACTCGCTGCCTCTAAATCAACCTTGGCTAGGTGAATTCGGTTAGCCATTCAGGAGGCTTACCGCATCAGAGGCGCGGTGGTTCCCGCAGGGATCAAGGCTCACTCCACCCGAGCGGTGGGTGCCTCCTGGGCCCTTCGGCATCAGGCTTCGGTGGAACAGGTTTGTAAAGCAGCAACCTGGTCCAGTCTGCATACCTTTTCCAAGCATTATAATGTCCATACCCAGGCTTCTGCGGATGCCAGTCTGGGTAGAAGGATTCTTCAGGGCGCGGTTGCGCACCTATAGGCAATGCCTGTTATAAATTACACTGTGGAGTCGATTTCCCACCCAAGGGACTGCTTTGGGACGTCCCACAGTCCTGTGTCCCCCAATGAGACGAAGGAGAAATACGGATTTTTGTGTTACTCACCGTAAAATCCTTTTCTCCGAGACGCTCATTGGGGGACACAGCACCCTCCCTAAAGAGCCGGCTGGCTTTATTTTGAGTTAACTCTATTCTCCTTAAGTCGGTATCAGCAGTTTTTTCTTCTGGATATACTGTATCTGTGTTAACTCTTGATTTATTTTTTAGCCTCCTACTGCTTTTTGCACTAAACTGGGTTTGCCTGCGGCCAGTGCTGAGGTGTATACGGCGGAGGAGGAGCTAACCTTTTTTTATGTTTACTTAGTGTCAGCCTCCTAGCGGCAGTAGCATACACCCACAGTCCTGTGTCCCCCAATGAGCGTCTCGGAGAAAAGGATTTTACGGTGAGTAACACAAAAATCCGTATTTTGTGTGAAATAGTATATTGTGTATTTATCTGCAAACACCACTAGGGGGCAGTATAGGGGCTTACTGAAGTGACTTATTGAGTTAGTCTAGCACATATACACGCCATAGAGAGTGGAATAAATGTGTATTATATAGATAGAAGACGGATACATATGTTATATACATATAAAAGGGTGCATAGATCACTTGGAGACAATTTTTTATTTGAAATTTGTGAGATTTTTGAATTGATGTTTCATGCTTTGACCTTAGTGATACATTAAGCCACTTGATAGTAGCTTTCTAAGCATGTTTAGTACACTTCCTGTTGTTGGATAAGGACTGGAGACCAATGCGTCAAATTTAACACATTAAAGGGGCTGTCCCACGAATAAAGTATATTTTAATCAATAATAATAAGTTCCACAATTGGATGTGTTATAAAAATATGTTCCTGTGCTGAGATAATCTAATAACTGTGTCCCAGCTGTGTACTTGGCAATGGTCCGACCTTGCAGAAACTGTTCCAGTACATGGTCAATACATGTCATAGCTCCTGGCCGGGGCAGAAGCATAAATCACTTACGATAATTGAGTATACAGACGATGAGCTTAGAAGGCTGGAGACGTGGTGGCAGTAACACTCCTGTGATAAAGCAGTCAGGGAAATGTCACCTTAGAAAGCAGCAGCTGTGAGCCCTTGCTGCTCCATCTGTATACTCACTTATCATAAGTTATTTATGAACCTTTTTTTCTTGAGAATATGTGCAAAAGGAATCTTTTTAGGAGTTCTTGGGGAACAAACTGAGGTGTTTTGGAGGAGGAGAGTTTGGAGTTTCTGTTCCAAAATCTCCTGAAAAAATAATGTGCACATACTCCAAATTGGTTTTGAAAAGCTCTTGGGGAAAAAAAAGTTCATATCACTTCTTTTAAAGCAGATCCTGATGAAATCTGCTCCATTCTAGGCACTGTCCAATCAAAATACTCTTCAGGTAAAAAAAAAATCAGAACTGCTTCAGAGAAGGAAGAGATCCTCAAAAAAGTTGTTTCCCGATGCAGTTTCCACTTGAAAACCTTATCCTATTTTTCTGGCATACACCTTGATTTACAGTATTGGAGATATGTTGTTCCTGTGATCTGATTTTTCGTCTGTGTAAACCCCGCAGATGATGGCTGACCTGATGTTCAGGAAGCAGGACTACGAGCAGGCCGTATTTCACTTCCAGCAGCTGCTGGAGCACAAGCCAGGTAAGCGCTGCACTCGGTGTTGTCTTTTCTTCGGGTCACACTCATGCAAATTTGTGCAAAACTTCCAATCCCATCTCGTTCAAGGCTTCTACTTTTGCCACGTCTGGATTGAGAATGAAGCCAGATATCCCTTACTTTAATGCCTTCTGTAAGGTGTCCATGCTTCCTTTTGCTGGGTAGAATAATACAGAAGACTATAATAATCTGTCCACCCAAAAAAGTTAGTTATTGGAACAGAGGTTTCTGGTAAAGGTTAAGGTGGAAGTCATCCTTACCACTGGAACCGTATCCCCGTTCCAGTGCTGCCTCTCTACCGGGCTGGAAGTGACAGATTTTTCTTCTTTCATTCGCACAGCTTCCATCTATACTCTTATGAAGAAGTGAAAATGTAAAAAACAACTTCTAATTTAAGTCAATATACTGTATCCTAAAATGCCATTTAGAGCAACAAGATCCTCAGTGGAAATGAGTATTAAAAATGATGAAACTGAGTGACATGGAGTCAGATGTGCTTGTGAGGCTGTCATCAGAAGATTGCAGCGTAAGCGTGGCCGGGGGGCTCAGCGCACCATAATGCCCCCCTCAGCATGCAGCGCCCCTTCCCTCTGCTTGATTGACAAAGCTTGTTTCCTATATCTGAATGCAAACCCAGGTCCTGCACACCCACACTGACACCGCACGATGCCAGCGAGCACACACACAGTGTCAGTGCGCGCGCCTTCTCATTCCACACCCCTGTTTTCTCCTTCGTCTCATTGGGGGACACAGGACTGTGGGTGTATGCTACTGCCGCTAGGAGGCTGACACTAAGTAAACATAAAAAAAGGTTAGCTCCTCCTCCGCCGTATACACCTCAGCACTGGCCGCAGGCAAACCCAGTTCTTGCTTAGTGTCTGATGGAGGCACACGTCTGGTTATTTTTCCAGACCATTTTTTTTTTTTTTTTTTTTCCCTTTCCCACGAAGATGAGATAGGGGCGACGGATCCTATTGAAAGGGTCCGATCTCCCCAAACCATCAACGGGCGAGCACGTGGAGTAAAGCCTCCAACGTATCCTCTCCCGCAACGTGGGACATGAATGCCGGACTCAGCCCTGACCACCCTAAGGTATTGAAACCCTAGGCTGTACAGAGGCAAGAGTTAGTCCGTGCGGCCCCCACTCCACCACCAATGCTAGACTGCGGTGCTGCAAGGAGGCGGACGGTCCCTCTCCTCACCCTCTGAAGGGGTGATGGAGTTAGGGTTCCTGCACCGTCCTACCTTAGTTTGTTATGGAGCCCCCATTTTTACATGACGGAATTTTGTGGGATCACACATTGCCTGAGGAGCGGGTAGGAAGAAGACTCTTACCTCCAAGGACGTGTGGCCAAGATACTGGAGCGGGTAGGAACCAGCTGTTCGTTCCCCCTTCTCCACAAGGGGATGAAGTCGGCGTCCGCCTCCCGCCTGGACTGCCGCGAGGGTCGCGGTCAGCGCTAGGCCTTTGCAAAATTTAGTCCCCGGCTTTTCCCGGGGACTAGGCCGCGGGCTGGTGTTTACTGTCCGGTGTTAGCCGGAGGGTGGGCCGCGGTCGTAAGGGGGAGGGGGATCCGCCTCCGGCGGCGTCTCCTTCCGGCGGACCCGCCCTCTGACTTGGGGACCTCCTTTCGCCCGACTTCTGGGCCGCGGTTTTAAAATTTAGTCCCCGGCTTTTTCCGGAGACTGGGCTGCGGGCCGGAATTCTGTTTCCGGCGTCAGCCGGGGGGTGGGCCGCTATCGCAAGGGAGATCCGCCCCCGGCGGCGTCTCCTTCCGGTGGACCGCCCTCCGACTTTAGGGCCTTAGCCGGAAATTTAGGCCGCGGCTTCAAATTTAGTCCCCGGAAGTAGGTGGGAGGCGCCTCTTGAGAGGCTCGTCTACATGAGCACGCCTCCCTGACAGAGGAGCGCTCCTTTTTGAAAAATTTTGGAGCTCTGTTGTGGCGTCATTAACAAAAGTCTTCCTACGCCAATGCTATTTGGACGCTGTTTTCAGGACGCAAGGGATACAGGACTGGGGTAAGTCGACACCGCTCAGGGGTTGCTACTACCTCCAGCCTGGTTGTTCCTCTTTACTCCGCACTCTTTTTTCGCCTCTCTACTGACCGTCACATCCAGTTCATTGCGGACTCTGTGACAGATCCAGAATGTCCAGAAGATCTAAGGTTCATACAGTGCTGTATACCGCATGCATTGCCTGTAGGTCCCCTTTTCCGCACGCCCAGACTTCTCGGGTCTGCGAAGCCTGTGACTCTGAACGGGCTCAGGAACCCGCTCCTATAACTGAGCCTAGTGCGTCAGGTCCCCCTGAGTGGGCCTTGTCCCTGACTCAATCTGTGGCGTCATTAACAAAAGCGATCGAGTCCCTTCAAGCTCCCGATAGGAGCAGGGACAGTGGTTCACCCGTCTTGGCGACGTCTCATGAACCTCCGGCCTGCAGGGGCCGCGCTCTCACCAGGCAGACGCAGGGGAAGCGAACCCACACTGCGTCGCCTTTGCCGTCCAGGGCCTCGGCATCTTTCAGTTCCGTCTCTCGTTCTCCCTCACCTCTGGCAAGTGATCAGTATTCGGATTCTGATTCAGAAGAGTCCCTTAATTTTGAGGCACCAAATTGTCAGGACACAATTGACAGTTTGATTGAAGCTGTCAATCAAACTTTGGGGATAGACGATGAGTCCACCTTGACCTCCGGTCACAAGGTGTCCTTCAAAAGAGCCAGGCAAACTCATAAGGTTTTTGGGGCTCATCCTGAGTTTGAGGAACTAGTGCAGCGCCACCGAGAGAAACCGGACAAGCGCTTCGCAGGACAAAAGGCTCTCAATACTAGATATCCTTTTGCTCCTGAGCTTCTTAAAAAATGGGCAGGAATCTCCTGCGGTTGATCCTCCTGTGTCGCGTTTGGCGTCTAGGACGCTCCTCTCCCTTCCTAACGGTTCCTCGATCAAGGAACCAACGGATCGTCTGATTGAGAGTTTGGCCCGCTCGGTGTTTGAAGCATCGGGTTCTGCTCTCTCTCCTTCTTTTGCAGCGACTTGGGTTGCTAAGGCCATGATTTCCTGGTCGGAGTCTCTAAATAGAGCTCTTCATGGTATAGAGGTACCGTCTGAAGTAACCGAGATTTCTAATCAGATAGCGCTGGCAGGAGACTTCTTAATTAATGCGTCCATGGATGCGGCAAATTGCTCAGCCCTAGCTGCTGCTAATGCAATTGCCATCAGAAGATCTTTGTGGCTGAGAACCTGGCGAGCAGACTCAATCTCAAAGAAATCGCTTACATCCTTACCATATCAGAGTGGTCGGTTATTTGGCGAAAGGTTGGATCAGCTCATATCTGATGCGACGGGAGGGAAGAGCAGTTTCCTTCCTCAGCAAAAGATTAAGCAGCCTTTTCGCCGACAGCTTCAGCCTCGCTTTAGGGCCTTTCGTAACCCAGGTTGGGCCGCGCCAGCTACCTCCAGCGGTTCAGGTCGGCCTAATCAAGCCAGAGATCGTCAGGTCTCCTACAGGACCAACCCTCTGGGAAGAGGGCGATCTCAACAACCAAGATCTAGAGGCAAACTCCAGAAATATTCGGACAAATGACTGGAGGCAGAATCCGGTCAATTTATCCAGAGTAGGCGGCCGCTTACTCTGGTTTCGCCCCATTTGGCTATCAATTACTCACGACGAGTGGGTCAGAGAAGTAGTCTCCTCGGGGTACAAGATAGAATTTACCAGCCTTCCTTCAAATCGTTTTTTTCCCTCGCGCCTTCCCAAGGAGGAATCTCGGGTTCGCGCCTTATTCAGGGCGGTCGAGTCTCTTCGGCACAGCGGGGTTGTTGTACCTGTTCCGGAAATCGAAAAAGGTCAAGGGTTTTATTCCAACCTGTTCATCGTACCCAAAAAAGACGGTACCGTAAGACCCATTCTGGATCTAAAGCGACTGAACCGGTTTGTCAGAATTCGTCATTTCCGAATGGAGTCTCTCCGTTCTGTCATTGCAGCCATGGAAAAAGGGGAATTTCTAGCATCAATAGACATTCAGGATGCCTATCTTCACATCCCCATATTTCCTCCTCATCAGAGATTTCTTCGGTTTGCCGTCGGCAAACTTCATCTTCAGTTCGCAGCCTTGCCTTTCGGGCTAGCCACAGCCCCCAGGGTGTTCACAAAGGTCATGGCTGCTGTTGTGTCCATTCTGCATTCCAGGGGGGTAGTCATCCTGCCTTACTTAGACGACCTCCTCATCAAGGGTCCGTCTTTTCAGACCTGCGAGGAAAGTGTCAGCATTACGTTAGACACCCTTGCTCGCCTGGGGTGGCTGGTGAATATGAAGAAGTCATCTCCCGTGCCATCTCGGAAGATTACCTTTTTAGGGATGAATTTCGACACCGCTCAGGGGTTGATAATTCTTCCTCAAGACAAGGCCTTGGTTCTCCGTCAAGAGGTACGGATCCTTCGCCAACCAATTCCTCACACCATCCGGTTTTGCATGAGGGTCCTAGGAAGCATGGTGGCAGCAATCGAGGCAATTCCATTTGCCCAATTTCATCTTCGCCCCCTTCAACATGCACTCTTGGCAGTATGGGACGGGAGCCCTTACTCCCTCAATCTTCGGTGTCGTCTGTCCCTGCAGGTCAGACAGACTCTAATGTGGTGGATGAAGAGCACCACTCTTCGACAGGGTCGGTTGTTTCCTCCAAATTTCTGGTTGGTTGTCACAACGGATGCCAGCCTGCTCGGATGGGGAGCAGTGTTTCGTCACCACACAGCCCAGGGAACTTGGTCTCAGCAGGAATCGACCCTTCCGATCAATATTTTAGAGATCCGAGCTATTCGGCTGGCTCTGAGGCATTTTCACCAGCATCTGGCGGGCCACCCAGTCAGAATACAATCGGACAATGCCACGGCAGTGGCATACATAAACCATCAGGGAGGTACCCGCAGCAGAGCGGCCATGCACAAGGTAAAACAGATTCTGACTTGGGCAGAGGTAAATCACTCTGTGATTTCAGCGGTCCACATTCCGGGCGAGGAAAATTGGGCTGCGGATTTTCTCAGCCGTCACGGCATAGCGTCAGGGGAATGGTCACTTCATCCCGAGATTTTTCAGCAGATATGCCGACGCTGGGGAACCCCAGATGTGGACCTGATGGCTTCCAAGATAAATGCCAAGGTGCCCAACTTCGTCTCCGGTACCGGGATCCGCAGGCATTTGCAGTAGACGCTCTGGTCCTACCATGGAATCAGTTTCATCTTCCATACTTGTTTCCACCAATAGCCTTTCTCCCAAGGGTGATCAGAAAGATCAGGATAGAGGGGGTTCCTGCGATATTAATCGCTCCGGATTGGCCGCGCCGCTCATGGTACGCGGAGCTGGTACAATTGCTCGCCGACGCTCCCTGGCGACTGCCAGAGCGCGTGGACCTTCTCTCCCAGGGCCCAGTTTACCACCAGAACTTAGCGGTCCTGTGTTTGACGGCCTGGCCGTTGAATCTTGGATCCTGACCAGGGCTGGTTTCTCTAAAAAGGTCGCCGCAACGATGGCTAACGCCCGAAAGTCCGTTTCGGCTCGCATCTATCACGGTACTTGGAAGGTCTTTTTTGCTTGGTGCAGGGAACATGGTTGTTCCCCGCTTCGGTTTTCAATTCCAAACATTCTGTCATTTCTCCAGGCAGGCCTAGATTCAGGTCTAGCACCAAGTACGCTTAGACGCCAGATATCAGCCTTATCAGTGCTTTTTCAGCGAAGAATCGCGTCTAATTTTCAGGTTAGGACCTTTATTCAAGGGGTTGTCCATATAGTTCCCCCCTACAAGGCTCCCTTAGATGTTTGGGATCTCAATCTAGTCCTGGGAGTCCTGCAGGAGTCTCCTTTTGAACCTTTGCAGGAGGTTTCTCTGTCATTTCTTTCCTGGAAAGTGGTGTTTTTGGTAGCCATAACATCCATAAGGCGGGTTTCGGAGCTGGCCGCACTGTCTTGTCGAGCTCCGTACTTGCTTTTCCATCAGGATAAGGTGGTGCTCAGACCAACACCACCTTTTTTGCCTAAAGTCGTGTCCTCTTTTCATATTAATGAGGACATTGTTTTGCCCTCATTTTGCCCAGCTCCGACGCACCGAGTGGAGAAGGCTCTCCATACGCTGGATCTGGTGAGAGCACTCAGGAGATATGTTTCTCGGACGGCGTCCTTTCGGCAGACGGACACGCTGTTTGTTCTCCCTGAGGGTCGCAGGAAGGGACTCGCTGCCTCTAAATCAACCTTGGCTAGGTGGATTCGGTTAGCCATTCAGGAGGCTTACCGCATCAGAGGCGCGGTAGTTCCCGCAGGGATCAAGGCTCACTCCACCCGAGCGGTGGGTGCCTCCTGGGCCCTTCGGCATCAGGCTTCGGTGGAACAGGTTTGTAAAGCAGCAACCTGGTCCAGTCTGCATACTTTTTCCAAGCATTATAATGTCCATACCCAGGCTTCTGCAGATGCCAGTCTGGGTAGAAGGATTCTTCAGGGCGCGGTTGCGCACCTATAGGCAATGCCTGTTATAAATTACACTGTGGAGTCGATTTTCCACCCAAGGGACTGCTTTGGGACGTCCCACAGTCCTGTGTCCCCCAATGAGACGAAGGAGAAATACGGATTTTTGTGTTACTCACCGTAAAATCCTTTTCTCCGAGACGCTCATTGGGGGACACAGCACCCTCCCTTATAGCCGGCTGGCTTTATATTGAGTTAACTCTATTCTCCTTAAGTTGGTATCAGCAGTTTTTTCTTCTGGATATACTGTATCTGTGTTAACTCTTGATTTATTTTTTAGCCTCCTACTGCTTTTTGCACTAAACTGGGTTTGCCTGCGGCCAGTGCTGAGGTGTATACGGCGGAGGAGGAGCTAACCTTTTTTTATGTTTACTTAGTGTCAGCCTCCTAGCGGCAGTAGCATACACCCACAGTCCTGTGTCCCCCAATGAGCGTCTCGGAGAAAAGGATTTTACGGTGAGTAACACAAAAATCCGTATTTCAGCAGCTGCCTGTTGACGATCACCTAGTAGCAAGTGACTGTTGCAGACAGCGGAGAGGGATGAGAGCGCACGCGCACTGACACTGCGCGCACGCTCGCTGGGCCCCTGCAGTGTCAGTACAGATGTCAATGGCCAGGGATTCAGTTTAGGGCAAGTGTGCACTATCAGTCGAGCTAAGGGGGGGCATAAAGGTGCTCTGAGCCCTTGGCCACACCAAAGGTGCGCTGAAGACCCCTCATTTACATATGTAACCAAAATGTAAACTGAAGTAGTAAGATCTATACTGCAAGTACGAGACATTTAGGGGCTTTGTCCCCTATGGGGGGGGTGTATGTAGTGTAAATTATGTTTTGGGGACTCCATTTAAACCTGGGCTGGAAATATAATAAAATCATATCAGGGAATTGTTATTTGAGCAGTTCCCCCGTGGCTTCTACAAATAAGCTAAACTCCCAATGATCAGCTAATTCTTCCTCCGTTTGCAGACAATTATGCTACGCTTTCCCGATTGATTGACCTCTTGAGAAGAGCTGGAAAACTTGAAGAAATACCAAAGTTTCTTGATATGGCGGAAAAATGCTCATCGAAAGCAAAGCTAGAACCCGGCTTTCACTACTGCAAAGGGTTATATCTATGGTACGTTTATTTCTAGTCCATACACACTAGGCTAGATTTGGCTTGTACTTCTTATAGCGCCCCTATTGCTCAGTACTGGTGGGTCTAGCCTGCACAATAGCAGACAGTGCCTCATCGCCAGTGTCCGAGCGTTCAGGCAGAGGTAATAGGATCCTGAACATGTGCGACCATATTGGTGGTGGATGTTCTGAGAGGAAACTATTAGGACTCCAGGGGGCGCCGTATCAAATAGCTTGAAACTTCTAGAGGGGTGCTCGTCTCATAGAAGACCCCCAGATTACATGGGACATGCCAGAACATCTGCTCTAGAGGAAGAGGTGGTCTCCCGGAGATTTCTTGTATGTCACGGCATTATCTGACACAGGATCATTTTTTTAATTGATTTTAATTGGAAATTTGTTCTATAAGGGAAATATAATAGAGAATTATTGGAAAAAAAAACAGTTTGAAGGGAATCTGTCAGGAGGTTTTTTGCTATGTATCCTGAGAGCAGCATGATGTAGGGGCAGGAACCCTGATTCCAGTAATGTGTCACTTACTGGGCTGCCGATCAGTGGTGTGGATGTGGTTATACAGGGCAGGATGATTACATGACACAAAACTATAGTGATAATCTCCTGCTGATAAAACATTGATTTTAGCAAAACTGCAGCAAGTAGCCCACTAAGTGACACATCTCTGGAATCAGGTTCTCTGTCTCTTAGTTTAGGTGGCAAACCCTGGTGACCGATTCCCTTTAAAGCTATGTTCACATGCAGTGTTTTTGCTGCTTTTTTTGATTAATACAAGTAACTTTAGTAATCACGTACTTTAAACAAATCACACATATTCCTCAAGCAAAAAAAACAAAAACGCAGCGAAAATGTAGCATTATTACTGCCAACAGCGCAAAAAAATGTCACAAAAATGCTACATGTGAACAGCGTAAAATTGGATCTAGATTCAGGGCTCAGACACTAAAAGCCTAAAAGGGATTGTACGGGATTAGAAAACATGAATTATTTCTTTGAAAACAGCGCCTTACTTATTCACAGGTTGCGGTTGGTATTGCAGCTCATCCTTATTTGTTGTATTGGCGCTCGGCTACAACTCATAGACAGGCGTTGCACTGTTTTTGAGAGAAAGCAGCTATTTTCAGCAGCAGATTGGAAGGAAGGGAGACACTAGTCATTACTAGTGGGTAGGCGGAGCCCAGATAGGATTGACACCTCAGATTAAAAAAGAGTGTTGACCGGCCCCTCCAGCTCGGGCTCCTCCTACTCCAGCTCTCCAGTCTAAAATTTGAGGTCTCAGAGGATAGTCGCTGCTGGAGCAGCTCCTCAGAAGATTTTTTTATTTTCATCGGACAAGAGACTTGGATCACCAGAAGTGGTCTTGAGGTCTCAGGGGTCTCAGCGCTGCTGGACTCCCACCTCTCCCTTGGCGGATCTGTATTACCCTGTAAGGTGGTCCCTGCAGAACCCTGCCGGCCCTGGGGATGAGGGTTGCTTCCCTGGCGGGGACGCAAACCGCGCATCTGGGGTCACTGCGTTCCCCGCCCTGGGGGGAAGCGATGGGCACAGCGCCACAAACCCCTGGGGGTCCCTTTGGCGCTCAGCTGGTGAGTACTCCACATTTTTAATGTATGTGAGTGCTTCAGCGGCTGCTGCGGCAGCCGCTGTTACATGTGATGTTGGTGACTGTATTTTTTGTCCGCAGGCAGATGCCTGCAGGACATGGGAGAGCAGAGAGCGGAGGAGTTCGCGCTCTTTCTTTTGAAGCCGGCGGGTGGCGTGGCTTCGCGCTTCCCGGTCTTCTTGTGACAGGAAGCTCTCTGAGCGCGCGATTTTTACTGTGCTTCTCTTCCGGCTTCTCTCAGTGCGGCGGCCATTACTAGGCTTCCCGGGCTCCTCATGCTCCGCTCTTCCCGACTAACAAGAGAACATCACCGCGGCCAGCTGGGTGAGTGAATAGCTTAACGTCCTCACCCCACAGCGCAGGACCTTTCTGTGTAACAAAGTGGCAGATTGCGCTATCCTGCAGCTGCGGTCTCATATAGAGACCTTGTTTTGTCTGGGGCTCGCACACCCTTTTCATTTTAAAAGGGGGTTGTGGGGAGCCTGCGACATTAACCCCTATTGGATGGTTAACCCTTTCAGCGCAAGAATACAGCAACTACCCGCCGTATGTTCTATTCCAGTTTGGATCAGAACATAAAGGGTTAATTATACTGCTGACATATTCTGCTGATATTTTAAATTGAGGGACAGCTGGGGTAGCTCTCCCCTTTAAGAGCTTTAACCCTTCAGCGTTCTTGTTTCGTCCACTTAAGAAACCATACTTTTTTCTAGTTACTGACAGGTTTTGACCTGCCATATACTGTGTGAGGGCATGTCGGATCAGGGTCCAGAAGGTGCGGACCGTCTCCCAGATCCGCTACAGGATCAGTCGCGCGTATCTGATACGCAGACCTCGACGGCGTCAAGCGCAGCGGTCGGAGGTTGCAGTGATGCCAAAATGGATGCCCTCGCTCGTTCTATTGATGGCCTGTCTGACCTTTTAGGTTATTGGGTGTCAGCTAGATCCTCTCATGGCAGGAAGCGACACAGGCCGGTACCTTCCTTCCCGCGTAGCGAATCAGAGATCTCTGATATGGAATACGGAGAGGGTTCCCCTTCAAGCTCAGATGGGGAGTTATCCGATTCGGATAAGGAGGATTGGCAGGGGCATTCTGCCTCTTTTTTGGGCCGAACAGAGGCTTTTATTGGGGCTATGAGGGAGGCGTTACAGTTACCGGAGGAGGTAACTAGACATCCTGGTAAGTCGGCCCGGATGTTTCAGGAGGCGCATAAGTCGCGATCGGCATTACCATCTCTGGACGAGCTTAATGGGGCAGTGGAGAAGGAACGCCTGTGTCCAGATAAACGTTTTCAGGGGACACGGTTTTTTGAGGCACTGTATCCGTGTTCGACGGAGTTGATTGATAATTGGATTCCTTCTCCTGAAGTGGATGTTCCTTTATCCCAGCTTAGCAAATCCTCTTTACTCCCTGTTAAAGGGAAGGCGAGTCTGCAGGATCCGCTGGACAGAAAAACGGAGATGGCGGCGAAATCCATCTACGAGGTCGCGGGTCATGGATTCAGAGCGGTGCTAGGATCCATGTGTGCTTGTAAAGCTTCCCTGAGCTGGTTGGTCCATCTACGGAAGGCGTGGCAAGATAGATCTCCGTTATCCGAGGTAGATGGGCTTCTCGAATTGTTGGAGACTGCAGCCCGATATGGCTATGATGCAGGTCTGGATACTGCGTCACTGCTGTCAAGGACGCAATCCTCGGCGGTCACAGTCAGAAGAGCACTGTGGCTTAGACAGTGGACCGGGGACGCGGTTTCCAAGCAAGGTTTGCTATCTTTAGCTTACAAGGGTGGTCAGCTATTTGGATCTGACCTCACAGAGCTGATTGCCAAGGCAAAGGCAAAAGAAGCAGCTTTACCGCAGCGAAGAGCTATGGCTTCTGCGCCTGGCAGGCCTAGTGCCGGTAGTGGTCGGCGATCCTTTCGGTCCAGGGGACGGTTCGGTCAGTCCTCTTGGGGATCGGGTCGTCCCTCTTTTTCGGGAAAAAAGACCTCTCAGAAATCCCGCACTCCCTGGAAACAAAGTTTCCGTCAAGACAAGCGGGAAGCGGACAAAAAGCCGCTAAGGCGGACTGACGCCAGGGTTCCACTCGAGGGCTCTCGAGTGGGGGGTCGCCTGCTTCAATTCGAATCGACTTGGGTTTCCCGCGTTCCGGACGCCTGGGTAACGCGGGTCGTGTCGACAGGCTACTTTATAGAGTTTTCTTCTCGACCCCCGGACAGTTTTTGCCAATCTCGCATTCCGTCGGAGCCCGAGCTATTTGCCGCTCTACTGCGAGAGGTCGAATCCCTTCTGCAGAAGGGTGTGGTGATACCGGTTCCGCCAGAGGACCGGGGAAGAGGTTTTTATTCCAACCTTTTTGTGGTCCCCAAAAAGAAGGACAAATTTCGCCCCATTCTGGATCTCAAAAGATTGAATCGGCATGTCCACACCCGGAAATTCCGCATGGAGTCGCTTCGCTCCGTTGTGGCAGCCCTGTCGCAGAACGACTTTTTGGTGTCAATCGACATTCGCGACGCTTATTTGCATGTTCCCGTTAGGAAGGGCTCACCAACGCTTCCTTCGTTTTGCCATAGGTCAGGACCATTACCAGTTTGTGGCTCTGCCATTCGGGTTGGCCTCAGCGCCCAGAGTTTTTACAAAAATTCTGGCGCCTCTCATGGCGATTCTTCGAAGACAGGGGTTTACGATTCTTCCCTACCTGGACGACCTTTTGATTGTGGCGTCCTCAAAGGAGGAGGCGGTGACTGCTCGCAATCTGTCCCTTCAGCTCCTGGAGGACTTCCGGTGGCTGGTCAATTGGGAGAAGTCGTCTCTGGAACTGTCACAGTCAATCCTGTTTTTGGGGATGCATTTGACACGGTACGAGCAGTGGTGTCCCTACCTCCAGACAAGCGAGCATGTCTCCTTCGACATGTACAGGTTATGAAGTCTTCGACAGCGATGTCCCTTCGAAAGTGTATGCGCCTTCTGGGTTTGATGGTGGCGTCCATGGAGGCACTTCCGTTTGCCCAGTTTCATTCCAGGGCCCTCCAAAGGCTCATTCTGAGCCGTTGGGATCGATCGCAGGCTTCGCTGGATTGCAGTGTCATCATCTCTCACAGGGTGAGAGAGTCTCTAGGATGGTGGTTACGTCCGGAAGCATTATCCCTGGGGAAGTCATTCCTCCCTCCGAGGTGGTCGGTCATAACCACCGATGCCAGCCTGACGGGCTGGGGGGGTGTCTGGAACGATCTCTGGATTCAGGGAGTATGGTCGTCGGAAGAGTCTGTTCTGCCGATCAACATCCTGGAATTGAGGGCAATTTTCCTTTGCCTCCATCACTGGACGGTCCCTTTGAGCGGTCTGCCAGTCCGAGTGCAGACAGACAACGCGACGGCGGTCGTGTATATCAACCATCAAGGCGGGACGAGGAGTTCCAGGCTCATGGTGGAGGTGTCTTGGATCCTGGTTTGGGCCGAGGCCAGAGTGCCAGCCATTTCTGCGATCCACATTCCAGGAGTTCAGAATACCACGGCGGACTTCCTCAGTCGCCAAAAGATGGATCCCGGAGAATGGAGTCTTCATCCGGAAATTTTTGCACTACTGTGCTCCCGTTGGGGAACTCCCCAAGTGGATTTGATGGCATCCAGGTTCAATGCCAAGTTACCGACCTTCATGTCCAGGTACAAGGACCCTAAGGCTGTGGCGGTGGATGCTCTGGTGGCTCCGTGGGACCATTCGAGCTAATCTATTGTGTTTCCGCCGATATCTTTGCTTCCTCTGGTGCTGCGTCGGATCAGGCTGGAGAGAATCCCGGCTATGTTGATAGCCCCAGATTGGCCAAGGAGGACGTGGTTCTCGACACTGGTGTCGCTTTTGGCAGCACCTCCGTTTCCACTTCCTCTTCGCCCGGACCTGTTAACCCAGGGGCCCGTTCGTCATCCGGACCTGAAGTCTCTGCGTTTGACGGCATGGCTCTTGAGACCGAAATATTGACCCGTCGAGGTTTTTCAGCCGAAGTCATTGCCACTCTGCGAGCTGCCAGAGGTCCGGCTACTACTAGGATTTATCACAAGACTTGGGAAGCCTTCTTTTCGTGGTGTTCGGGTTCTTCAAGGAACCCGAGGATTTTTTCCATTCCCAATTTGTTGGCTTTTCTGCAGTACGGGCTGGACAAGGGTTTGGCAGTTAGCACCCTGAAGGGTCAGGTTTCTGCTCTGTCCTTGCTGTTTCGGAAGGCTATCGCCTCGCGTAGGGACGTACGTTCCTTTTTTCGCGGAGTAGCCCGTCAGTTTCCGCCGCGGAAGGCGCCTGTGTCTCCTTGGCGGCTCAATCTTGTCTTGGAGGCTCTTCAGCATGGGCCTTTTGAGCCTATGGGCTCTAACCTTTCTTTGCTCTCTTGGAAGGTTGCCTTCCTTGTGGCGGTCACCTCTTTGAGAAGGGTTTCTGAGTTGGCGGCTCTTTCTTGCTCGCCTACTTTCCTGGAATTTTACCCGGATCGTGTAGTGCTTCGCACACGGGGCGACTTTCTACCTAAGGTGGTATAGCAATTTCTTGTTAACCATGATATTGTGTTGCCCTCGCTCTGCCCGGAGCCGAGGAATGCGAAGGAACGGGCCTTGCACATATTGGATTTGGTGCGGGCTTTAAAGTTCTATTTGTCGATTACTCAAGGTTTTCGGAAATCGGACTCTGTTTGTGATTCCAGCAGGTCGTCGGCGTGTCAACAAGCTTCTAAGGACTCTATAGCTCGTTGGATTAGGTCTGCCATTTTAGAGGCTTACCGACTTAAGGGCGAACCTTGCCCGATCAAGATTCGAGCTCACTCCACGAGGGCTGTGGCTTCATCGTGGGCCTTTCATCAAGGGGTCTCGGCAGCTCAGCTCTGCCGGGCGGCGACCTGGCGCTCCGTCCACACGTTTACAAATTTTATAAGGTGGACGTCAGTGCTTTCGCTGATGCGGCCTTAGGACGAAGGGTCCTGCAGGCGGCTGTAGTTTAAAGTTCTCGTTAACTTGTGTTTAGCGCTTGTTGCGCATTTACCTAGGTTGTTGGGATCTGCCTTTTTTGGTTTTGTTTTCCCACCCTTAATTTCTGGACTGCTTTGGGACGTCCCACTAGTAATGACTAGTGTCTCCCTTCCTTCCAATCTGCTGCTGAAACACGGATTTTGGTAAGACCTTACCTGTAAAATCCTTTTCAGCGAAGGAAGGAAGGGAGACACAGCTCCCTCCCATGGCAGAAGTGTGTTGTTGTGTTTCAGATGCGGCGTGACCCTTCTCTGATAGCGATTATCTGAGCTGAGGCCGGCGCGCTAAGGCTCTGTTCCAGCATTGCCAGCTCATCGCAGTAGTCAGGTTCAGTGAGTAGTACCTGGAACTGTGTGTTTTTTTGCCTGTCGCATGCATAACCTGTATTCTTGTGTTTTTTTCTCTGAAGTCCTTCAGAAGGGGTTATGTTGCTCCGCTGGTGATATTTGCTCTTCCTTAGCTTGTGTACGACTGGAGAGCTGGAGTAGGAGGAGCCCGAGCTGGAGGGGCCGGTCAACACTCTTTTTTAATCTGAGGTGTCTATCCTATCTGGGCTCCGCCTACCCACTAGTAATGACTAGTGTCTCCCTTCCTTCCTTCGCTGAAAAGGATTTTACAGGTAAGGTCTTACCAAAATCTGTGTTTTTTTGTAATATTACGCAAGCTATTTAAAGGGCAGTCCGGAGCCACTCAATCCTGCAGCGCTCACGACGTTATGACCTTACATGCTTTCCAAGACGCGTGCATGATCGTCGGGTATCCTGCACGTTATGCTTATTGCAATAGCTTTACATATGCACCAGACTTGCTGGTAATGTACAAGTCTCAGCAGGTGGGTGGGATCGTAACGTCATCGGCGCCCCCTACCTTCCGTGCAGACGTGAACGGCAGGGGACTGCCCCTTTAAATATTAGGTGGGTTCTGTCGAAAGTGGCTTCCTGACTGCTCAGGAGGATTGCTATCCTTTGTCTTAGCAGCGAGACCCCAGTGGCTGCATCCGTCGTGATGCCGATTTCTTTATAAAGTGAGGCCTTATGTAATCATTTCAGTCTTTTTTGTTTCGTGAAGGTACACCGGGGAGCCTAACGACGCACTCCGACATTTCAATAAAGCTCGCAAAGACAGTGACTGGGGGCAGACCGCCATCTATAACATGATTGAGATCTGCTTGAATCCTGACAATGAGACCGTAGGAGGAGAAGTCTTTGACAATCTGGATGGCGACATGGGGTACGGAAATGAGAAAGTCTTTGAGCAGAGGGCAGATGAGTAATCCAAATTTTTCCAGTGCCTGTTCCCTAGAGTACAGTAAGATTCAGCATCGCTTGGGCCGGGTAGATATTCTGCATCATCAGAATGCCAATATTTTTGGGTAGATCATTACCTTTAGGTGTAAGGGTAAGTTCACACTAGACTTTTCCACGCTGAAAAACTTGGTGTGGACTGGGAAAAATCCAGTATATATTTCTCCTTCGCCTCATTGGGGGACACACAGACCGTGGGTGTTATGCTGCTGCCACTAGGAGGACACTAAGCAATACAAGCACAAAAGATTAACTCCTCCTCCTGCAGTATACACCCTCTGTTGGCTCAATCCTGAACCAGTTCTTGCTTAGTGTCTGTAGGAGGCACTAGGGTCTGCTTTCAGACCCACTTTTTTTCTGATTTTTTTTTTCTGATTTTTAAAATTTTTATTATTTTACTTTCTTCACGCACGGATGGGCGACGGGACTTGTACGAAAAGTCACGATCTCCCAAAAACCAACAACAGGCGGCATCGTGCGAGTGTCGCCTCCACGTACCCCTCCTGCCACGCTACCATGGGGCGACAGATCCTTATAACAGGCCGCTCTCCCCATGAGATACCCTTACTTGAGGATGATGATGATTTTGCGTGGCACCTTGGATGGTTACCCCCACCACCTCTCCTGAAAGCGGTGGCGGTCTGGAGGCATGTAAGAGCCCTCTCCACCCCCCTATTGAAAGGGGTTGGTGGATAGAGGATGTACAGCCATAGTCGCTGTAGTGCTGTGGAGTTCTCCCTCCTCCATCTTCGGGCTCTCCCCGCAGTGAGTATATGAGGGGCACTGTTATACCGGTCACTGCGACCGCTTCTGCGCACTGCGCCCGCATGGCGTTGCGCCGCCGCAGCACACAATCGCGCCGCTGGCGTTCCCTATCACGCCGCGGCCACGGCCTCAAATTTAGTCCCCGGCTCCGGCCCAGGGTAGCCGCAACTTTAAAATTTACTCCCCGGCTTCGGGCCGGGATAGGCCTCAAGGGGAGAGGGCGGTCCGTGTGGCTCCGCCCACACCGCACGCTATTGGCCGTCACCAGTTAACAGGGGACTTCCCCTGTTTCCTCCCCCTCTCCTCCCACTGTTTCTGGCGCCTCTCGTCTCACACGGGAGGCGCTTCTAAGATCTCGGGCGCCATATTCTCCTGGGACAGCGCTGCATCGCCATCCTCTCCTTCCCTGGTGCACACACATAGGCCCTGGGTAAGTGCACGCTGCGACTAGGTCTACACAGCGCTTAACCCTTCTCCTGCAGAAGGTTCTCTGGTGAGGAAATATGTCGCAATCAAAGGGAATTAAAAAGGCTGACAAGAACTACTCTGTAGTATATGCCGCCTGCGCTTCATGCAACGCTCCCCTGCCATCAATGCATAGTTCCCAATTCTGTGCATCATGTGCCCAGGAGCCCATGGCTTCCTCTGCTCAGGAGCCCCCTATTACCGAGCAGGAGTCCCTACCTATTCCTGATCCCATTGAGTCAGGTTCTTCAGGGTGGCCCGAAGATCTGGCGCACTCCATAAACTCTCTGACTAGAGCCTTGGATACCTTTCGGGATCTGCTACTAGCCAGAGCGCCCCTTTTCCAGAGAGGGGTCCGTTAGCCTTCAGAGATGTCTCATCTGACAGGGGCCGTCTCACGGCGTCCGCAAAGCGGTCGTCCAAAAAACGCCGCCATAATGCATCTCCCAATCCATCTAGTGGTTCAGCATCTGCGAGTTCAGGTTCTCGTTCACCTTCTCCCAGAAACATCAGTGACCATGATTCGGAATACGAGTCGGACATTGGTGATGATCCCAACTCACCAGAATTTCAGGAGTCGTTAGACTCTTTAATTGAGGCAATTAATACAATCCTCAAACTAGAAGAAGAACCTGGGTCTCAGCCGAATCATCCTATCTCCTTCAAAAGGGCAAAACGTGTTCACAAGGTGTTTAGTAACCACCCTGAATTTACTGATATTGTTCAGGGACACAGGGAGCGTCCGGACAGACGTTTTTCAGGACTGAAGTCTCTGAAAGCTCGATACCCTTTTTCAGCAACCGTGGCGAAAGAGTGGACTGAATCTCCTGTTGTAGATCCTCCAGTATCTCGTCTATCTTCAAAAACCCTACTCTGTTTCTGATAGTTCATCCATTAGGAACCCTTCAGATAAACAGATTGACAACCTCGCCAAATCAATTTTTGAGGCGGCTGGAGCATCTCTATCTCCCTCTTTTGCAGCCACCTGGGTGGCAAGAGCTATGGTGGCTTGGGTTGAGGGCCTAGTCAAAATGACTAGTCATATCCCTCTTTCCCCCGAGGCACGTAATCTGACCTATCAGATTACTCGGGCAGGTGACTACATGGTTCATGCGTCCCTGGATGCAGCTAACTGCGCTGCTATCACGGCCGCCAATGCTATCGCCATTCGGAGGTCCCTATGGCTCCGTGAGTGGCGTGCAGACGCTGCTTCAAAGAAGACTTTGACTTCATTGCCTTATCACTCAGGGCGTCTTTTTGGAGATCGCCTTGATCAGATTATTTCTGACGCTACTGGTGGCAAAAGCAAATTTCTTCCACAGCGCAGAACCAATAGGCCTTTTCGGTCTCAATTCCAAAGTCGTTTCCGGCCATTTCGTAGCTCCTTTAATTGGTCCCCTGCTTCGTCCTCTGCTCGAGCATCCCGGTCATCTCGTAGAGATAGGGGCTCGCAACCATCGCCCAGATCCTCTCAGCCCTGGAGAAACAGGTCTTCTCAGGCGGGAAATAGGAGCTCCTCCTCTCGCAAGTTGTCATCACAATGACTCCTTGCTGGGGATGGGGGACCCAAACAAGGTAGGCGGCCACCTACTCTTGTTCCACAAAGTCTGGGGGTCAGTAGTTCAAGACCAGTGGGTCCTCGATCTAGTACACTCAGGTTACAAAATCGAATTCTTGTCCCTTCCCCCAAGACGTTTCTTTCAGTCTCGCTTCCCCAAGTCCAAGGATCTTGCGATTCCTTTTCTTCAGGCTCTGAACACGCTCCGTTCCAGCGGAGTCATCGTCTCAGTTCCTCACAACGAAAAATTCAAAGGGTTTTACTCAAACCTCTTTGTGGTTCCCAAGAAGGACGGCTCCTTGCGTCCTATTCTGGACCTAAAATTGCTAAACAAATTCATCAGAGTCCGTCATTTCAGGATGGAATCCCTCCGTTCTGTTGTCGCATCTCTAGAGAGGAAAGAATACTTGGCGTCTATCGACATCAAGGATGCGTATCTGCACATTCCAATTTTCAGCGGACATCAAAAGTTTCTGCATTTTGCTGTCGGAGAGGATCATTTTCAGTTTACCACTCTGCCCTTCGGTCTCGCAACCGCCCCCAGAGTGTTCACAAAGGTCATGGCGGCCGCCATGTAAATTTTACACTCTCGGGGTGTGGTAGTCCTCCCGTATCTGGACTATCTACTCATAAAAGGTCCGACTTTTCGAGCCTGCGAAGAGAGCGTTGAAATCACTATCGACACCCTCTCCCGGCTCGGTTGGTTAGTCAATTTAGACAAGTCTCTTCCCATTCCCTCTCAGAAGATTCCTTTTCTGGAATGATTTTGGATACCTCCCAAGGATTGGTATCTCTCCCTCCAGAGAAGATTATCTCTCTGAAGCGGGGAGTGCTCCTACTGTCGCTAAACCGCCCTCATTCTCTGCGGAGCGCCATGCAGGTCCTTGGAAAAATGGTAGCTTCCATCGAAGCAGTACCTTTCGCCCAGTTTCATCTCCGCCCTCTTCAACAGGAGTTGATATCAGTCTGGGACAGGAACCCAGCGTCTCTAGGTCGCCGCTTCCGTCTGTCTCCCACAGTCAGAAGCTCCTTAAAATGGTGGATGAATGCCTCATCACAGAATCACGGCAAATCTTTCCTGCCTGTCCATTGGCTGGTGGTGTCCACCGATGCCAGTCTTCTCGGATGGGGAGCTGTGTTCCTTCATCACACGGCTCAAGGCCGCTGGTCTCTGTCAGAGTCCCGTCTCCCGATCAACATCCTAGAGATCAGAGCTATCAAGTTAGCTCTCGTGCATTTCCATCATCTCCTGGCCGGTCGTCCCATCAGGATTCAGTCAGACAATGCCACGGCCGTGGCATACATCAACCGTCAGGGGGGCACTCGGAGCAGATCAGCGATGCTCGAGGTATCGCACATTCTGCGCTGGGCCGAGAAAAACCGCTCGCTCATCTCCGCGGTTCACATTCCAGGAGTGGACAATTGGGAGGCCGACTTCCTCAGTCGCCAGGGCCTAGACTCAGGGGAATGGTCCCTGCACCCGGAAGTGTTCCATCTTATTTGCCAGCGATGGGGCTTGCCGGATGTAGACCTCATGGCATCCAGACTGAATGCCAAGGTTCAGACTTTCATAAGTCGTTCTCGCGATCCACTAGCCGTCGGCTCGGATGCGCTAGTCCTCCCTTGGAGTCATTTTCACCTTCCTTACATTTTTCCTCCTCTTCCGTTAATCCCCAGGGTGATTCGGAAGATCAAGGCGGAAGGCGTTCCTCTCATTCTGATCGCTCCGGACTGGCCTCGCCGTCCGTGGTATGCGGAACTAGTGCGTCTGGTCGCAGACGTTCCCTGGAGATTACCAGATCGGCCGGACCTCCTTTCACAGGGTCCGATTTACCATCACAATTCAAAAGCGCTGAATTTGACGGTATGGCCATTGAAGCCTGGATCTTAACTCAGGCTGGTTTTTCTCACAAAGTCATCTCTACAATGGTCAATGCCAGGAAGCTGGCTTCCGCCCGCATCTATCATCGTGTCTGTAAGACATTCCTTTCCTGGTGTGAGAACAAAGGTCGTTCCCCTTTGGTTTTCTGTATCCCTTCCATCCTGGAATTTCTTCAAGCAGGAATGGATTCGGGATTAGCCCTTTCTTCCCTCAAGGGCCAGATTTCTGCCTTGTCCGTCCTTTTCCAACGACGGATCGCATCTAAGTCTCAGGTCAAGACTTTTATTCAGGGAGTGTCTCATCTTGATCCACCTTACAAGAGGCCTTTGGACCCTTGGGATCTTAATTTGGTCCTCAGTGCCTTACAGGACTCCCCCTTCGAACCTTTGTCGGAAGTGTCCTTATCGCTTCTTTCCTGGAAGGTGGTCTTCCTAGTGGCGATTACCTCTATCAGACGAGTATCGGAATTGGCAGCCTTATCTTGTAAACCTCCTTTCCTCATTTTTCACCAGGACAAGGTAGTCCTTAGGACTTCTCCGTCTTTCACGCCAAAAGTCGTTTCGGCTTTTCATATCAATGAGGAGATAGTTTTGCCTTCATTCTGTCCGGCGCCAATTCACCGTACTGAAAAAGCCCTTCACACTTTAGACTTGGTGAGGGCTCTCCAAGGTACATTTCGAGAACGGCAACCTTCCGAAAATCGAAGCTCTGTTTGTGCTTCCGGAAGGACGCAGACAGGGTCTTCCTGCTTCCAAGGCCACGTTAGCCAGATGGATTCGCTCGGCGATCCAAGAGGCGTACCGTGTTAAAGGTCAGCCTATCCTGGCTGGGATTAAGGCACACTCCACTCGTTCTGTGGGGGCCTCCTGGGCCATTCGGCACCAGGCTTCGGCACAGCAAGTGTGCAAGGCTGCGACTTGGTCCAGTCTTCATACTTTCGTCAAACATTACCAAATTCATGCTCAAGTTTCTTCAGATGCGGCTCTTGGCAGACAGATTCTGCAATCAGCTGTTGCGCATCTGTAAGTTGTCTGTTGACTAGTTAAGCGTTATATGCATGAGGTTCACGAGGCTTCATCTGTTGAGTTCCCACCCAGGGACTGCTTTGGACGTCCCACGGTCTGTGTGTCCCCCAATGAGGCAAAGGAGAAAAGGAGATTTTTGTGTACTCACCGTAAAATCCTTTTCTCCGAGACGCTCATTGGGGGACACAGCTCCCACCCTGGTTTAACTTGTAGCCTCGTTGTTCATTTGATTTGTTGGCATATTGCACTCTGTTATGAGCTCCTACTGCTTTGGCACCAAACTGGTTCAGGATTGAGCCAACAGAGGGTGTATACTGCAGGAGGAGGAGTTAATCTTTTGTGCTTGTATTGCTTAGTGTCCTCCTAGTGGCAGCAGCATAACACCCACGGTCTGTGTGTCCCCAATGAGCGTCTCGGAGAAAAGGATTTTACGGTGAGTACACAAAAATCTCCTTTTTGTGTGCTCAGGTAACTTTGACCAAGGTTTCAGACCTTAATTAGTCTGTTACAGTTTATGGCTTATTCACTCAAGGTCAAGATAAGGTCTGCAAGACCAAGCTAAGTTTCAGTGACAGCTGCTTGTAGGATTGCTAGAGAGGCAAATCAGAACTCCCGCTTGACTGCAAAATACCTTCGGAAAGATATAGCAGATTATAGAGTTGTGGTACATTGTTCTACTGTTCAGAGACACTTTCACAAATATGGCGTTCATGGAAGAGTCATCAGAAGAAAACCTCACCTGCATCCTCACCATAAAATTCAGCGTCAGAAGTGTGCAAAAGAACATGTAAACAAGCCTGATTCAGCACTTTAGAAAAATGGGCACAGAATATCAGGAAAAGAACATCTCATCAACCATTAAACATAGGGGTGGACCAATCATGCTTTGGGGTTGTGTTGCACCAAATGGCACGGGGTATATTTCATGGGTAGAGGGAAGAATGGATTCAATGAAATGACAACAAATTCTTGACACAAACATAAAACCATCTGTAAAAAAGCTGAAGTTGAAAAGAGGATGGCTTCTACAAATGGATAATGATCCTATACACACTTCAAAATCCACAATAGACGACCACAAAAGGCGCAAGCTGTAGGTTTTACAATGGCCCTCACAGTCTCCTGATCTGAACATCATTGAAAATCTGTGGCTATACCTCTAGATAACAGCGGATGCAAGACGACCCAGGAATCTCACAGAACTGGAAGAATTTTCCAAGCATGAATGAATGAAAATCCCTGAAAAATTAAAACACTCTTGTCTGGCTACAAAAAATGTTTACAAGCTGTGATACGTTCAAAAAGGGGGTGCAACTAGGTACTAACCATGCAGGGTGCCCAACTTTTGTATCAGCCCATTTTCTAATTTTTAAAATGTGAAAGTTGAAAATCTTTTTTTTGCCTAAAATACAAAGGAAACTTGTCATGTTCAAGTTTAGGCCTTTTAGAGATTAGTTCATCTTCAACTTGCTTAACTGTTCACAATAACAGTAATTTTGCCCAGGGGTGCCCAAACTTTTACATGCCGCTGTATGTAGAAGTGACGATTGTTATCCTGTTTGCAGGAATTCCACCGAGAAGCAGGAATCTGTGCAACTCGCCGTGAGGACGGCCGAGAAACTTCTGAAAGAGCTGAAGCCGCAGACTCTTCAGGGTCACATCCAGCTCCGGATCATGGAGAACTATTGCCTGGTGGCGACTAAACAAAAAGCCAACGTGGAGCGAGCCCTGAACGTATTTACTGAAGTGGCAGCTGCAGAGGTGATGTAAAATGTGCACACGGATCTATGGAGAAAGGCGAACGCTCCAGCCGCACGGTACTGGCCTCCGGTACAGTCTAGGGGCCAACTGCAGCTGACCGGAGTCAATATCCCCTGGTGGTAGCGGCACCAAAAATCAAAACCCCCACCAGTGGGAAAAACCCCTTTGCTAACTACCTAGTAAAGCGCCACTCCTGCCCAACTCCCCACCCCTCTATATACTCCCCTCCATGGTGGCAGATGCTTGGTTCTACGGCCCGATGGCTGTCCTCTTCCGGGCTCCATAACCGAGGCTCACAACAGTGGACATGCTTAGAGTTGCTTTTAATAGGTGTTTTTTTTTTGTCTCTTCCAGAAGGACCACATGCCGCTCTTTTGGGTATGGCCACAGCTTATATGATATTAAAGCAAACCCCACGAGCGAGAAACCAGCTGAAAAGGATTTCCAAAATGAACTGGAACCCGACGGACGCAGAGGAGTTCGAAAAGAGCCTGTTGCTGCTGGCCGACATTTACATTCAGTCGGGAAAATACGACATGGCGGGCGAGCTGCTGAAACGCTGCCTCCGACATAACAGGGTGGGTATGAAAAAGTGGGAGTGGGACGGGCGGATGAGGACCTTTCCTTGTCCTTTACACTCACTGGTTAAAAAATCTGCATCTCTTTCAAATTGCTGGGGATTGTGAAAAGGCATTTAAGGGAACTGTAAAACTCATTCCCATGTCCATGATTGTAATAAAAATTAGGTTTTCTCATAATTGACTGTGGCGAGCATTATCAGAAAAATACCTTTTATCAGAGGGAAGAAGAATCCTCTAAGGGCTTCTAATGTTCCCTTTCCAGAAGCAATTACCCTGACAATACAGACGGCCGCACCGACTTCTGCTCAGTCATACACAGATTTCAGCTCATCTGTATTCAGCTCCATATTATCCACACTAATCCCTACAAAATATTCTGGGATTGTCAAACTCGTGTCAGTCCTCCGTCACAGTGAAAGCAGAATATATCACAGTATGACACCGCTCCTCCCATCTTCAAGTTTTTTTTGTGGTCCACTCTTACAGATGGATTTATCAATAATGTGGATGGATTAGCGTCATGAATCATACACCAATATTCTACTGTAAATTTAATTTTTCCACGTAAGATCTTAGCCCTGATGGATGTACATATCCGTCATAATTGGAGGTCACTTTGCGCTCCTTGACGGATATATACGTCCTGCTGATCGCACAGTAAGGCTTCTGTACTAGTGCCAGTCTCTGCTATAAGTGCTAGGCTCGGTGTTCTCCCTGATACCAGCAGTTTAACCTCCGCTATCAGTATTGATAGTGGCACATGAGAAGTTTGGCAGAGCACTCCCTCTGTCAGCCCATTGCCACCCACGCAGCTTAGTCGCAGGGAGCGGATGGATAGCAATGGCATCCAGGTCTGTTATGTGCTATTTTACTGACAGGCTAGGTGATGCATTGCACTACATAGGTAGTGCAGTGTATTACTTACGCAATCATAGAATCGCATGTTCAAGCCCCTTTAGGGGCCTAATAAGTATGTTAAAAAATGTTAAATAAATCAAAATCTTCTTCAGAATTACAGATTTTACAATAAAAAAAATTGTGTATGCTGCACATACAAAGAGGTAATAAAAGTTAGGTAAATAACTTATATGTACCCCAAAATGATGCCATTGATAAATAGAACTTATCCTGCAAAAAAAGGCATTTTAATGAATAAAACATAAATATTATGGCTCCTGGAGTGCACTGATGAAAAAATAAAAGTAAAAAATGCAGTGTCCTAAAGGCCAAAAAAATGGGGTTAAAGGGACTGGATTAACAGATGATCTTCATTACAGGAAATTTAGAAAAAGTTGTCAAAAATTCTCAGATTTCGTCAGGATCAATCAACCATGTAATGTGTATGAGGGGCTCCCAGCTCTCTGGGGATAGCTACTCTAAGAAAAAGTTATGGGTTTGAGGAATTGATGACAACTAGATTTTTTTGTATTTTTGCAGAATTTAGAATTATTTTTAACCACTAAAATAGTAAGAAACATTTATAAGTTGTTTTTTTTTTATCGCCTTGATTGTACTGCCCTGGAGGATCCCGATGCCAGATCATTTTTACCCCATGATGAATGGCATAAAAACAAAACCAAAAGGATAGCGGCGGCATTGCATTTTTATTCGCACGATTTCACCAAACTTGTCATTTTGTTTTCAGTTCATTATATGGTAAAGTGAATGATGTCGTTTAAAACTATAACTCGTCCCTCCAAAAAATAAGAAAAAACACTCATGGCAGAGTTGATCGAAAAATAAAAAATAAAGTTATGGCTTTAGGAAGAAGGGAAGGAAAAAAAAAACCATAAGCCCAAAAATGAAAAATTGTCTGGTCTTTAAAGGGTTAATCCTCCTAGGTGCTCAATAGTCAAGTTTTCTGGATTATCAGTCACAAAAAACGACATAAAACTCAATTCTGAAAAAAGTAGAGGACATAAAATGTCACTATTTGTTTTTGAATCCTTGAGTTTTTCATGCATTTGTGATCTTAAAATAAATGCCGGATTATCAGAATATCTGGATTATCAGAAGTCTGATTTATATGCAAAAGCAAAATATCCAACTATGACTTTAAGGGAAAATGACACGATTGGTGATCTGTGTGGTGTCTTCTGGATCCGGCCTGTAATTTGCGATGAACATGCAGTTCTGGGCTGGAATCGTTCACCGGACGTGTACTTTCTGAGTTCTCATCTTACAGGAATGTCGCCGCGTATAATGTGAGCGTAATGTGCATTTCTATCGACGTGGAAAGTCAAATTCTAGTAATTACAGAAACAACAGGTTGTAATGTGACCTTTTTTCTCATCCCTCGTTATTCCAGTCCTGCTGCAAGGCGTATGAATACACTGGCTACATCATGGAAAAAGAACAGGCGTATAAAGATGCCGCCAGCAACTATGAACTGGCCTGGAAATACGGGAACCAAACAAACCCCACCATTGGTAAGGAGGACACAGACTGCTGAACGGGAGGGAATAAGTACTAGTGATCTGGGAGGGTGGTCTAGGCTTTGGACTCCAGGACTTCCAGCAAACAGAATAGTCTAGGATTACAAGCATCACTTTTATTATGTATGTAAAGGAACCATACTAACAAATTACATTTTTAAAGGGTCTCCAGGATTTAACAATGCTGTCTTAAGGGGGTAGAATTTTTTATTTTCTCTCTTCAACGCATGTAGTTTTAGCGAAAAATATTTTTTGGAATTGGGCTTCATTAAAACTTTGCACCGTCTGCCTTTTATTGTCTCAATTGCACTGTCGATGGATGTCGGCTAAAAAATGAGAATCCGTCAGTGAGCTCGTTCTGATGGTCCAGTGGGAGTTTCTTACTCGTAGCTGTCTTTTTTTTTTTTTTTTTTTTGCTGCTTCCGGCTGATTATTGACCACAGACCACATCAAAGTTGATGTCCAAGAAAACAACGAGCCTGAAAAAAAGGAAATGGTGCAAAGTTATTCATAAGACCAAATAGTAAAAATTATTTTTAGACCCAAATACGAGCATTAAGAAAAAAAATGTCCACTACCACTGTAATCGGATGACTGCTATATGTGGTTTTGACCGATATCACTCATACATGTTATTCTATGGGGCTGTTCACATGTCCGATTTGTTTTCCTTGGACCGAATAAGCCAGAGAGAAAAATATTGTAGCATGAATACTTTACCTTCGAGAATTGGTTGGCACTCGCCAAATGATGTTCATGGGTCTTTGAAAAAAATCGGACCGCACTCGGATGACACTTTTTTTTTTTAATCTTTTTCTCTGTCCACCTTCGAGAAAATTGGATCTCACGCTGATACCACTGCTGAGACTTCTATTAGCATAATCGGACATTTTTTCTCAGATGGAGAGAAATCAGTCATGTGACCCTAGTCTTAAGGATAGCAGGAGGGTGGGAAAGAAAGTTATACACAGATCTGCAGTGGAGAGGGGAGAAAGCATTTCAGGGAGGGCAGAGAAAATAGGTTGAAGAGAAGAAGGAAAGCACATAGCGAGAAAATTTACAAACATGTTTATTGGGGAGGGGAGTGATATGGAAGAATTCATTCAGTCTGTTAACCATTCCTCCTTTTGCCATTTGTTTCTGTGTGATGACTGCTGCGGCGATCATGTTGGTCTCGGTGCTTAGAATTGGTATTGGACACTACTTAGCGCTATATTCATAACATTTCATCTTTTCATTTTTAGGGTACAAATTGGCTTTTAACTATCTGAAGGCAAAGAGATATGTAGATGCCATTGATGTTTGCCATAAGGTAAGATCTCTTATAGATCTATACAGAATAATAAGTGACGAGTACAGGAGCCGCAATGGGGATGCAATGTCCGTTATACCCGGAGAGTAACTATTCTGCTTTTCTGGAGGAAAAAGAGCAGACCCATGAATGTTCAGGTCCATCAGGTTCTGCAGAACTTTTTTTAAAAAAAAAAGTTTGGTCCGGGCACCAGAACGGTACCCAAACCCAGACCCCCATTGTAATGGACAACTGGCGTTTCCCACATTGTCATCTGTATGTATGACAGCATAAGAAACACCAGCTCTGATCAGCAGTAACCTTACGCTGGTCACATCGCTACGGTTCCCCTGTCACACAGATGCTAGCATCTGTGACCGCATTTGCCTGGTCTCGCAGGTGGTGGCAGCGAAAGCAGCATTCTGATGGTGTATTCACAGTGGAGCCTGTCTATTTATCCAATAAATAAAATAAATAAATGGCATGGGGTCCCCTCTATTCTTGTTAACCAGCGCAAGTAAATCTGCCAGCTGCAGCCCCCAGCTGTCAGCTTTAGCATGGCTGGTTATCAAGAATAGAGGGGACCCCATGCCATTTATTTATTTTATTTATTGTTTTATGGCTGCTGACACCAAGCCCAGGAGTTAGTAGTGGAGAGCCATCTATCAGACACCCCCATTACAAACCCTCTTGTCAAAGTTAATAAAGACACAGATGGAGTAAAGTCTTTTTGTTGAAATAAACTCTCTCCGACCCTCTTTTACCAATTTATTAAGGTAAAAATAAAAAATCAAAGTTACACTCACCTGTCCGCCGATAATCCGTGTCCCACAACGAGCTCCAACTCGGCTACTAATTAAATTTTATAGACGCCTCTCCATTACTAACCCCTGGGCTTGGCATCAGTGGACATAAAACAGCTGACATCAACCTCAAAACATAACCCCACTTGCCAACGCACCAGGGCAAGTGGGAAGAGCAACGCAAAGCACCAGGATTGACTCATCTAATGGATGTGCCTTTTCTTGGGCAGCCGTGGGCTGCTATTTTAAGGCGGGGGGCAATTTCCATGGCTCCTTCCCAGTTTGAGAATATAAGCCCCTTGCTGTCTGCTTTAGCTTGGCTGGTTATCAAAAATTCCTTAAATAATTAAAAAAGACGGCGTGGGGACATCTCTATTTTTGATAACCGTTCGAAATAATCCCGCAGGTGTCACCTTTATTTGCGTTGGTTATCAAACATAGGGGAGACCACACATCTTTTTTTTATAATTTACTTTTTTTTTTTTACATACTGTGCCGACCAACCACAGCCATGCAAATACTTGACATGGCTGTGATTGAGCCGCAAGTGCCCCACACGGAAAAGCTAGTTGATTGGCTGTGCTTCAGCCTTTAAACAAGCTTTGTTCAGGGCTGCCGAATCTGAACATTAACACTGATTTCTGGGAAAAGTCTGTGTTCGGGGTCCATGCACGGACCCCAAACTTAACCATTCGGGTTCGCCCATCACTACACTGTGTGCAATTAACGCCCTCTAGTGGTGGCTCTCGGTAGTCTAATTTTTATCATTTAACTTCATGGGCCATACTTCCTAATCAGTTTTTGGCATAAAAAAAAGTTGCGATTTACCCCAAAATGTCACAATATGGCTACGTTTTTATTTTCTTTCATTGCTATATTGTGAGAATTTTGACAATTTTATCTTCATGTTGGTGGAGGTGTCTGTTATTGTTATTGGTTCCATGTTGGTTTTGAATTTTATGCTGCTGTGTATAGTTAAAAACCAAGTGACTAAGTTTTCATTTTTTTTATTTCCCATCATGGAAAGTTATGAGACTTTGCAAATCACTTTATTAGGGGATTTGTCTTCATTCCTGTAAAAAATACTTGTAAGTGGCTTTCAAACCTCTGGTTCTCCCCAGTCTGTTTGCCTCCTTTTAGCTGCATTGATATCAGAACATGCTGATTTGGAGTACGGATGATTGCAGTGAAAAATTCAGCTTAGCACTCGTGTCTTACTAACCCCAGTAGACAAGCTTTTCACTGCCATCATCTGTACTCTAAGTGAGCACATTTTGATATAATGACAGCTAAATTCAGGCCAACAGACTGGGGACAAGAAGGAGATTTGGAAGCCACTTACATGATTTCATTTTTTTTTTTACAGGAATGAAGACAAATCCCCTTAATAAAATGATTTGCGAACTTTGATAACTTTCCATGCTGGACAAATTAAAAAAAAAAAATACATTTGCAAATTTTTTTTTCTTTTTAATCACAATGTGTCGGGTTTTTTTTCCACAGGTTTTAGAACTTCACCCATCTTACCCAAAGATAAGAAAAGACATTCTTGACAAATCCAGAGCTGCGCTGCGGACTTGAGGAAATATTAGAAAACTTTTAGAAAGAATTATCAAGACTTACACAGGGTTTACTTATAGCAGAAGAACATGGTGTAAGCAGAGAGTAGCATCGCAGTGGCGCCAGCAGCCGTAATGGGCGTGAAGTTAGATATCACAAAGACTTACTGCCCGACACTACATTTATGGGACTTTTAGTGCCATGTACGGGTTCCTATTCAGACACTTTATTACCAGTGGCAGGTGTTCACCTAAGTCACATGTAGGACTGTGCTGCTTCATATATAAAAGTAAGAAGTCTACAGAAGAAAGAGAAAAGCAGAATGCCGCTACTTTATAAACTTCTGAAAGATACAGTCCTTCAAAAATGTGACTAAGCCATTATCAATAGGGTTTATCCAAAGAGGCCTGGCTTAGCTCTCCTGGGCACCATTACTGATGGTAGCGGATTAAAGTTTCTACTGCAGCAAGCTTCCTCCCAGCATAGTTAAAGGAATTGTCACTTTCCATAAATGTTGCATTTTTTTTTAATCTGGTGTAAATGCCGCTGCTCTCCTGAATCTGATGAAATTTTTCTTCTGTTCCTGCGCCTCTCGTTTCTGAGATACGGCAATTTCTTTCATGTATTTAAATTTAGTCTCTTTAGCAGAGAAGGCGTGACCCTCATGAAAACATCCACTGAGAAGTGTGCATGGCCACGCCCCTTTTGGTCAAAAGAGCAAATTTACATATAGGGAGGAAGTGGCCGTATCTCGGGAACAGAGAGTCACAGGAACAAAAGAGAAACAACTCCAGATTCAGGAGAACAACAGCATTTACATCAGGGGTAAAACAGTATATCAGCAGGGCGCTTCTGACCCTTCATTTTAGCTATTGGTGTCAGCCACCAGTGATCAAAGCTTCTAAAACATGGGTAAAATATTTTTACATAAAAAAAACCCAGCCCCATGTGTGGCACAAGTACATCCTACTCTAAGGTGGATGTATGGAGCGGGCTCAGGAGCTGAACCTGCAGCAAACCTGGCAGATGCCATCTGTGTGTAACGGCAACATCCGGAGCTAAATCAGGTCACTGCTGTTTAACTATTTACTTTCCGCTTTCAGTCTCACAATTGCTTACAAGGACACATTGGTCACAACGAAATCGATGAGTGCCGATGGGTTGTCATTGATGGCTGTGGTCTGCCGAAGGCTCCCATAACTGCCATCTTGGTCCTCCTAAAAAGCCCATCCAGAGCTTTATAAGACAACCTCATTTTGATGATATACGTGGTGCAATAACAAACGACTGAAGGATCGCAAGTACAATCTGTAAGGGGACTAAAAAAGTGAAACATAAGTAAACTATTTTAGTAAAAATAAACTATTTTGAAAAATATAAAAAAATTAAAAGTTTGAATGACTTCTCTTTCTTCCCAGTTTAGAAATAAAAAAATTTGAATGCGCTTGTCTGTAAACGTCCGATCTATAAAAATTGCTGTTTCTCAGTTGCCGCACCTGCCTATTAAAAGAAAAGCAATAAATAGCCATGAAAGCAGTGAATGTACCCCAACATGGCATCGATAAAAACGACAGATCGCCATTCAAAACAACAATCCCTCGCACAGCTCCACCGACTGAAAAATAAGTTGCATTTATCAGAAAATGGCGACAATCAATTAATTTATTTCTTTATTTTATACATTTCTTCATTTGTTCACCATTTAAATAAAAAAACTACACAAATTGGTATGGTCGTAATCGACAATTGTGTAATGGTACTGACCTGAAGAATTGTGTTGTCTGGTTGTTGTTTTTGCACAATAAATGCAGTAAAAATAAAACAAACATTGAGTTGCGATTTTTTTTTTTTTCTTTCTTTCTTTTTTTGGAAGGGGTCACAATTTCACCGCCTTTGAGAATTTGTTTTCCACTTTCCAGTACATTGTATGGTTATATGAATCGTGTCATTCAAAACTACAGCTCGTCCCTCAGAATGCAAGACCTCATCTAGTCATCTAGTCACGTGAAGTCACGTGGATGGAAAAATAAAAAAGAAGTTACCGTGTGTCTCTTGGAAGAAGGGAAGGAAAACAAAAGTCCAAAAAGAACAATTGACCTGATAGGACTTTATGATCTATCGGATTGTTTTGTGGTTTGTTTACTGATGGTGTAAATGTTACAAAGTGCATTTATTGTGTTATGAAATATGGAATTTATGGAATATTCATATCGTTCCCCATAAACTCTATAAACAGCAGATACTTCTCGTTTTTCCAATGCAAAACGTGTCTGACACTTCTAACATCAGGAATTGGGGGAATCCATGTCAAAAATTTAATAAATGCAAAAATACGATATACAGTTCAATGTGGTTAGTAAACATTGATCTCAATTGGAAAAGTGACTTTTCTCAAGTAAGAGGACTAAGCTTCAATACCTGACGCAACCCATGGATTAGAGCGGTGCTGTTTCTTGGCAGGTAAAAAAAAAACCCCAAAAAGTAATGTTTTTTCTAATCAAATTTTTTTTCCTTTTTAAACTAGCTTATATCATAACTCTCAATTTCGCTGGCATAACATCATGTAACGCTGCATCATTTCGCAGCTACAGACTCTATTAGCATTTAGCTAATCTTGCTTGGCATGTATTTTCACAAAATATTATTTTGCACGCAGGATTCATTCCAGGCCAGCAGTGTGTGGAGTCTTGTGTTCTTTGACATCATGTTTGTGTAGGAATCCAGTGTGTCCAGTAGAGGGAGCTGTAGCCTGTTTTTTTTTTTTCACTTTTCTGTGAGTTTGGTAAAACTTCTGATTTACTGATTCTGTGTAGGAGAAATGTAGCGCCCTCATCACCTTATCTTATGATAAAAAGATCCTATGCGTTTCTTGGAAGCGCTATATAGCAGACCTCCTTCCAGACCTTATCTTGACCTCTATTCTAATACCACTACTGTAAATATAGTGGAAAGAATTAAGGGTATGCCACACTAAGCGAGATCGCTAACGAGATCGCTACTGCATCACCATTTATGACGCAGTAGCGATCTCGTTAGCGACTTGGCTGTGTGTGGCATGTAGCAGCGATGTGGCCCCTGCTGAGATGTCGCTGATCGCTTATGAACGTTCTGAGCCGTTTTTTGGTCGTTGGTGTCCCGCTGGTGAGCCTGAATCGCTGAGTGTGACACCCTTTACGAACGACTTCACCAGCGTCGCAGGTGGGACTAGGTTTTCCCAACGACCGCAGAGGTCGTTATACAGATCGCTGATGAGATGTGTTTGGAATCTAACCAGTGATCACACTAGCGATCTCGTCGTGTCGTTGTCGTGATCGCTGGTGCGATCGCTAAGTGTGACAGTGCCTTAAGTATTGAAGTAGTTTCACAATTAAGCAAAAAAAAAAATCTTTAATTACAAAAAAATCACAGTGAAAAGATGACTGTCCAAAAAAAGCCCCATACAAAACTCTTAAAACCAGTTCGGGCAGTGTGGTTCATGCATAAAACAGGCATGTATAGATATGTTACATATTATTACATGAATGGTATATCACAAACCGACAGGTTAAGGTTTGCACCATAACTTACCAAGAATGATTACTCTAGAGCATAGGAATTGCATTGCTGCCATAGAAAATGGGAAAAAAAGGTTAAAAAAAGCGCTGTATAGTGTATATATGAAATATGTATCTGCAAAAATTGCTATGAAAAAAGGTAGACTCAGCGCATAGATTGGCTAATATATGTATGCCCAATTACCATGTCAAGGTGTCCTTCGTAAATTGGGTCCCTGTCCTGTAATGTCACCTCTCTTGGGCATTAAAGCCTACAATTTATGGGGCAGGGAAGGAGGTGACATTAAGTAAGTGGAACCACACTGCCCAGCACTCCAACGCGCGTTTCGCTTGTAGCTTTGTCAGAGGGTACTGAGGCAGTATTCCAGTGGGTATATAGGGTGTGCTTGTTAAATCAATTGTAATTCATCAGGAAATGCCACCCTTTTCCCATTCAGATCGCCCCGGCTGGCGCTGCCAGGTCCATGTAGTGTGTTCTGATAGGAGGCGGCACATGGTAACAAATCATCCATTTTGCTCCGTGGTCACCGTCAGGGAAGCCACACCGCACGTGGTGCCGGAGGGATCCCATAGGACGCCGAGCAACCCACCCACTACATGTCGCTCAGCTCAGCCGGCGTGAGAGAACCACCCCCATGCCTGTGAGCACAGCAGGAAGCTCTACTGAGACGCCAGGCGGGTAGAGGGAGAACGCAGCGGCACAGAGATGTGCACACCAACGACGAATCCACCGCCACCATTTTGTTACCTGACATAATGGCAAAAACTAAAGCAGGACAGTCTGATATATTGTACATTGTATCATCTAATATATTGCCAGATGGGACTTCCGGCCGCTGTCCCCGAATCCCATAAGCATAAGCCACTGTGGCAGTGTCACTTGCGCAGGCGCAGTTCATGGCCTGCGGCAGTAACAGCCACAACTGCGCACTCTACCTCCGCATGCGCGGTAACGAACGCGGCTGTTACTGCGCCTGCATGGGGAATGATTTCACCGCAGTCCCGATGCAATAGCATCGGCCTATTTCTAGTTCTTACATCAGTCAGACTCTGTCCAATGTTCACATCGAGGGGTTCCTCATTTTCATGCGATTAAATTTTGCAATCTAGTAGGCATTGTCCATATTACATCTTTAATGACAAAAAGGATAACCAAATAGTTCTAAATTATATAAATAACAGGTAATATGTATGATGATACATATATATATGATGGAATCTCTCAAATACTGATAACCTCGCTGGTGGAATGTGGGATTGGTACAAACACATACTAATAAAATGAAGATAAAAAGTAAATTTTTACAAATCTTTTCCAGCAAACAATAGATCAATCAAGACCCCCTCACACATGCACCGCATACACTGTATTGCATGTAATTGCTATAGGAAAACTAACTGAAACATTAAGACCTTTGAGTTTTGCGGTTTCAAGTGTGGTGATTAGTGTTGAGCGATACGATAATGTAAATATCGGCTATCGGCCGATATTAGCTCTATCGGCCTTTCGATAATTCGTTTCGATATTTTCGTCTCATCGAATACCGGAATCGGATTTGTCACTGTCACTGTCTGTGTCCGTCGGTCGGGTCTGTCAGGAGTCAGCGGCACTTACCTGGCAGAAGATCTCCGGCGGTCACGGCCTGGACTGCTTCATGGCCGCCATCCTCTTCTCCCCGGCGGTCACATGCAGTTTCTCGCGATAACTGCAGTGACTGCTGGGTAATCGCGGCCGTAAAGCAGTCAGTCCGATGACGTCACCGCCGGGGAAGCAGGTAATCAGCTGTGCTGCGTCGCGATGACAGGCTCTGACTGTCATTGCGATGTAGCAGAGCTGGATCGTCGTGGGACTGTCGTTATGGACTGCGTCGGACAGGTGGTATACTGTTGGTTTGTTTTTTTTCTTTTTTTACAGGAGATCGATGGCGTCGCAGGAATGAGAGAGTAATAAAAGAAATGAAAACTGTGTTGTCTCTTTTATTTCATTAAAAGACTTTTTTCTTGCTTTGTCTTTTTTTATGCATTTAATAACTTTGGGATTAATAATGGATCGGTGTCTTATTGACGCCTCTCCATTATTAACCGGGCTTATTGTCACCGTGCAATCAACAGTGACATTAACCCCTTATTACCCCACTTGCCACCGCTACAGGGCAGTGGGAAGAGCCGGGTAAAGTGCCACAATTGGCACATCTTTTGATGCGCCAAATGTGGGGCTGCTGTAGCCTGGTATTATCAGGCTGTTGAGGGCCAAAATCCATGGGCCTTGACAGTCTTTTAATACCAGGCCGCAGCAGTCTGCATTTTACTTGGCTCGTTAACAAAAATAGGGGGACCCCTACGCCGTTTTTTTTTTCGAGGGGATCCCCTATTTTTGTTAACCAGCCAAGCTAAGCAGACTGCTGTGGCCTGGTATTATCAGGCTTGCAAGGTCCATGGATATTGGATCCTTACCAGCCTGAAAAAACAGGCCTCAGCAGTCTGCTTCATCTGGCTGGTTAACAAAAATAGGGGGGACCCCACGCCAATTTTTTTCGAGGGGATCCCCTATTTTTGTTAACCAGTTCCCTCTGACGTCACTGATTGTGTCCCTGGCTGACCTGAAGTGAAAGTGGAAAGCAATCAATTAAGCTTTCCACTTCCTCTCCTGTCAGCCAGGAGAGGAACTCATTCATTTGGGGGTTTACTGTGAGGCTGCAGCATTAGCTGCGGTCCCTGCAGTAAACATTAACCCTTTCTGATGGATTACACCGTGGGACCTGACTGTACATCGGATTGGTAAGAATAATTTTGCTTTATTATTTTATTTTTATTACAGGAAATGGTTTTAGCAGGTAAATAAAATATGGTCAAAAACTGTGTGATTATTTCATTAAACTTTTTATTAAAGTGTGTGTATTTGATTTTTCTTTCATACAATAGGATTAATAATTGATAGTTGTCTGATTGACAGCTCTCAATTATTAACCTGGCTTAAAGTGACCTTTCAATTGCAAGGTCATTTTAACCCCTTATTAACCCATTCGCCACCGCTACAGGGCAATGGGAATAGATGGGCAAAGTGCCAGAAAGGGCAAATCTAATTAGAGATTTGCCCTTTCTGGGGTGATTGGGTGCAGATGTTAGTAGCCGGGGGGGGCCAAAAATAATGGTCCCTCTCTGGGCTATTATTATCTGCCCCCACTCACTGGCTTTGTCTGTCTGGTTGCGAAAATAGGGCGGGAGCCCACGCATTTTTTTTCAGCAATTTTACACCTCATATATATATATACATGTCATTGAATTTGTGACACATATATATATATTTATAGTTCATACACTTCTACATAGTATAATAGCCGCTAATTCAATTGCCGGCTTTTGTGAAAATGCAGAACCCGACATGAAATGACACTTGGTTTACATAGAGTTAACCATGTTTTTTCATGTAGTTTGATATCTGATTTGCACAAACAATTACATGAGTGTAAGTGTGCAAAATTTCACACCTGTAGGGGTTAATTAAAGGTGTAAATTCGTAGCAAAAAAGTCCCTTTTTTTTTACAACGAATTTACACCTTTAATTAACCCCTACAGGTGTGAAATTTTGCACACATAGACTGATGTAATTGTTTGTGCAAATCAGATTGCAAACGACATGAAAAGACATGGTTAACCCTATGTACACCAAGTGTCATTTCATGTCGGGTGCTTCTGTCTTTTCACAGAAGCCGGCTTTACCCGGCAATTGAATCAGAGGATATTTTACTATGTAGAAGTGTATAAACTATACATATATGTATATATATATATGTCACAATGACATGTATATATATATATATGTATTCTATGTGTGTATATTTAGTGTTTACAAGGAAATAAAGGTTTTTTTTAGTTGCGATATTTTGTTCCCATAGACTTACATTGGACTTCCGGTATCGAAATCGGATATCGACGATATTTAGTGCTATCGGCGATACAATTTCGATACGATATTTTTAGATATCGAGCACTATCGCTCAACACTAGTGGTGATCCACTTGATCGCCCTTTGATGCAGCACCCTAATAAGGTCATCCACCTCTAGCTCCAAGATGGACCTTGTGTATACCCTGGCACCGGTTCAGCTGCCAATTGCAATCATGGTGGTCTTTAAAATACTTAGGTATATTTTTTAATTTGTCCAGTTTGTCTAGTTCAATAGTTTTAGCAGCATTTTTAATTTCTCGGATATGCTCCAATATTCTGACTCTAAATTCTCGCAATGTCAGGCCAACATATATTAATTTGCATGGGCATGTAGCCCAGTATATGATGCCAATGGAACGACAATAAATTGTAAAATTTTAAAAGTAAGGCCATTTACGTGAATCAGAAAAGTCAAAGACTCCGTCCACTTGGGGCATGCTCCACACGATCCACAAGGGTAACAACCACCCCATTTTTGACCTCCACTCTTCCTGTTAACTGTCATTTCTTAATTACATTGGGAACTGAGGAAAGGGAAACTTGAAAACGCTTTGCTTTCTTCTTGCAGCCTTCTGCTTTGTGGACCTCCACCATTTTCATTTTCAGAGTGCTAGGCGATGCTTAGAAGAACCCATGGCTGCTGTTTTTGGCACAAGGTTGGAGGAGGCTGGGTTTTATAAAGCTGGAAAATTTGCATCACCTAGCCTTTCTTAACGATGATGATGAACAAGCCATAAACCTAACAGGCTAATTAAGGTCTGAAACCTAGGTCAAAGTTATCTGAGCACACAAATCTCCAAGGGTGAACAAGCTTTTGCATCGGTCCATTTTCAAAATGTTAAAATGTAAGGGGAAAATATATATAGATATTTTTTGCCAAAAATAGAAAGGAAATGTGTCATCTTTAACTTTAGCCCTTTTAGAGATCATTTCATTTTCAACTTGTTTAACTGTTCACAGTATTAGTAGTTTTGACCAGGGGTGCTCAAATTTTTACATGCCACTGTATAGTAATAAAGCCTCATAAACATAGACCTTCATACATCGGGGCGATCAATGTGTTCAATCATTCTCAATAGGATGAAGCTACTTGCACACTTTGTGTCATGTAAAATGGTCTGGAACACCTTGATAATGAGTGCATAATCCGGTGTATCAGTTGGCACATTCTCTGGCATGTATCGATCTGCATGTCAGCATGAATCAGAGTATTGAGTGGCATGTATCTGTTTGTGGCATGTATGTCAACAAATTGGACAGCATGTATTGGTTAGCGTGTGGAATGCATTGGTCAGCGTATTGGGTGGCATGTATCTGTTGATCTGTGGCATGTGTGTCAGCGTATTGGGTGGCTTGTATCGGTCAGCATATAGGTTGACGTGTGGCATGTATCGGTCAGTGTATTGGGTGGCGTGTATCAGTTGGTCTGTGGCATGTATCGGTCAGTGTATTGGGTGGCGTGTATCAGTTGGTCTGTGGCATGTATCGGTCAGTGTATTGGGTGGCGTGTATATGTTGGTCTATGGCACGTATTGGTCAGTGTATTGGGTGGCATGTATATGTTGGTCTATGGCACGTATTGGTCAGTGTATTGGGTGGCATGTATATGTTGGTCTATGGCACGTATTGGTCAGTGTATTGGGTGGCGTGTATATGTTGGTCTGTGGCATGTATCGGTCTGTGCATTGGGTGGCGTGTATCGGTTGGTCTGTGGCATGTATCGGTCAGTGTATTGGGTGGCGTGTATCGGTTGGTCTGCGGCACGTATCGGTCAGTGTATTGGGTGGCGTGTATCGGTTGGTCTGCGGCACGTATCGGTCAGTGTATTGGGTGGCATGTATCGGTTGGTCTGCGGCACGTATTGGTCAGTGTATTGGGTGGCGTGTATCGGTTGGTCTGCGGCACGTATCGGTCAGTGTATTGGGTGGCATGTATCGGTTGGTCTGTGGCACGTATCGGTCAGTGTATTGGGTGGCGTGTATATGTTGGTCTGTGGCACGCATCGGTCAGTGTATTGGGTGGCGTGTATCGGTTGGTCTGCGGCACGTATTGGTCAGTGTATTGGGTGGCATGTATCGGTTGGTCTGCGGCACGTATCGGTCAGTGTATTGGGTGGCGTGTATCGGTTGGTCTGCGGCACGTATTGGTCAGTGTATTGGGTGGCGTGTATCGGTTGGTCTGCGGCACGTATCGGTCAGTGTATTGGGTGGCATGTATCGGTTGGTCTGTGGCACGTATCGGTCAGTGTATTGGGTGGCGTGTATCGGTTGGTCTATGGCACGCATCGGTCAGTGTATTGGGTGGCGTGTATCGGTTGGTCTATGGCACGTATTGGTCAGTGTATTGGGTGGCGTGTATATGTTGGTTTGTGGCACGCATCGGTCAGTGTATTGGGTGGCGTGTATCGGTTGGTCTATGGCACGTATCGGTCAGTGTATTGGGTGGCGTGTATATGTTGGTCTGTGGCACGCATCGGTCAGTGTATTGGGTGGCGTGTATCGGTTGGTCTATGGCACGTATTGGTCAGTGTATTGGGTGGCGTGTATTGGTTGGTCTATGGCACGTATCGGTCAGTGTATTGGGTGGCGTGTATATGTTGGTCTGTGGAACGCATCGGTCAGTGTATTGGGTGGCATGTATATGTTGGTCTGTGGCACGCATCGGTCAGTGTATTGGATGACGTGTATCAGTTGGTCTGTGGCACGCATCCGTCAGTGTTTTGGGTGGCGTGTATCAGTTGGTCTGTGGCACGCATCGGTCAGTGTATTGGGTGGCGTGTATCGGTTGGTCTGTGGCACGTATCGGTCACTGTATTGGGTGGCGTGTATCGGTTGGTCTGTGGCACGTATCGGTCAGTTTATTGGGTGGCGTGTATCGGTTGGTCTGTGGCACGTATCGGTCAGTGTATTGGGTGGCGTGTATCGGTTGGTCTGTGGCATGTATCGGTCAGTGTATTGGGTGGCACGTATCGGCTGGCATGTCAGCATGTATCAGTCAGCGTATTGGGTGTCACTATATTGGTCATGTCGAGCGAGTGTTGCTGTGACCCAGAAATTGATCTTGCTGCGCTTGTAGCTCTGCAGACATGATCCACGACTGGCACTTGAGCAGTTACCGGAAGGTTACTCATCCCTGGTAAAGTGGTTGTAATAAAACTCTGGGAACGACGCCAAGTAGGATGTGGATTCATTTTATGTTTTTTTTTATTACATTACAGTGGGCACGATGCCAGGAGTGCAATGTATACAAGAAAGAGATGTTCTTCAATGCCTACAATATCTTCTTAAGCAGATTGTGCCAATACCAAAATCTATATGTCCATAAGTAAATGGAGGGTCTCATCGCCCAATTTCCCTTTAATTATTTTGTTATCAGTTTTGTTTCTCTGTAAATTCATGTTTGTGAGCAGAGAGGACACAAGAGGTTTAATGACTTCTCCATCAGATATCTTAATGGAACACATGGGACCCCAGCGGGCAATCCTACAAACAAAGCTCCGGCCTGTTCCTCCTCTGTTCTCTATCCCCTCTGTAATTGGTATGGTCTGTGGTTTGTGATGAATTTCTGCTTGGTCAAGAAATTAACCCCTTCGCCCCCAAGCCTGTTTTCACCTTCATGACCAGGCCAATTTTTACAATTCTGACCATGAGTTAATAACTCTGGAAAGCTTCAACAGATCCTGATGATTCTGGGATTGTTTTCTCGAGACATATTGTACTTCATGATAGTGGTAAAATTTCTTTGATAAGACTTGTGTTTATTTGTGAAAAAAAAATGAAAATTTAGCAAAAATTTTGCAATTTTCAAACTTTTCATTTTTATGCCCTTAAACCAGACAGTCACATCACACAAAATAGTTAATAAATAACATTTCCCACATGTCTACTTTACATCATCACAATTTTGGAAACATAATTTTTTCTTGTTAGGAAGTTATAAGGGTTAAAAGTTGACCAGCGATTTCTCATTTTTACAACAAAATTTGCAAAACCATTTTTTAGGGACCACCTCATATTTGAAGTGACTTTGATGGGCCTATATGACAAAAAATACCCCAAAATGACACCATTCTAAAAGCTGCACCTCTCAAGGTGCACCAATCATGGGCGTTGTTGCGGGGTGTCAGCTGTCACCCGCACGCGATCGCGGCACCGTACTACTGCTGCAGCTGGCACGAACGCACCTCCCGCAGAGCAAGACTAGAAACTACACTTTGAGATATTTTCATTTTTCAGCCTACAAGTGAAGATTAGAAACTTTGTAATATATCTTATTAGTGAATAATAAGCCATTCCTCACTAATCAGTCACTTCTTATCTCCCTGTACTGTCACTCAAAACCTGCACAAATCTGTTTACAGTGAGGAATCAAATTACACCTGCTGCCCATAAAAGTCTATGGAAAGGGGAGGGGGAAAAAAAGCTGCATACACAAAGACAAGCTGCTGAGCTTGTAGTACAAAGGGGAAACACTACTAAAAATTCAGGATACAAGTCACATAATGGACAGAAATAGTGCTATTCTTTGTAAACACAGGGCGGCTTATCTTTAAAAGTTACTTGAAAGTATGGGTACACGATATTCATAGATGAAACATTTATTCAATAAAGATGTCTCGTAGAAGCTTTAACATTTTTATGGTTGAACGGGGTATTATCTAGAGGCGCCTACTAGGGCTCATCGGTAATGTATGCTGCCCTGTAATTAGTTGAAAATACAAAGTATTTATAAAAAAAAACAGCCATTCAAGTTTACAATCTTTGAAATAGCTACAAAAACAATAATTGTGTTATAGGGGTTTTGTAGAACCTATAGTAAGTCCCAGTCTTTTAATTTTAATTGAAAGCTTGCTGCAAGCATAATTGTGCTTTACCCGGGGCATTAAAGAGAATGGTCAGTAGTGTTTTGGCTATGCAATCTAAGAGCAGAATGACGTAAGGGCTGAGAACCTGATTCCAGACATGTGTTGCTTATTAGGCTGTGTGTTGCTGTTTCAAGAAAATGAGTGTTTTATCAGCAGGAGATGATTACTGCAGGATTAGGTGTCTCATGCCTCTTAGTCGACTGCTGTGTAGCAACGCCCCCACCACATTGATTGGTAGCTCTTTGTCAATTTACAGTGTGCACACAAAGCGACCAATCAGTGGTGTGGGCGGGGTTATACACAGCTCAGCATTTTGAGCTCTGCTAGATCTGCAGCAGAGAAAACTGATTCTATCACAACTAAGTGATACATGGCTGGAATCCGCTATGGCTGATAAAGACCTATCTGTTTTGAAAGGTCGAAACAATTCTATCTCCCCGTATTATGCGATGAATTAATACAGAAAATACTTTTTGCTACTTTGGATGCTGTTGACACTCTCTCCATCTTATGGAGGATTAGGATCATCCTCTTTTTGGCTTACTTGTAACCACTATCTATATACCAATTTAATTGCAGTGAGGTGCTCGTTATTGTTCATCACTGAAGCACCAATGACCTCACGACTGTAGCCCAGATCATAAAGTCATCAGTGGGCACTGAGATTGGCACACACTGCTGTTGCTGGGGATGCACAAGTCAAGATTTGAAGGCATTTCTTCACAAGGAGTTAAAAGCTAAAAAAAAAAGAGATATACACAGTATTATAAAAATCTAAAATGAGAGACCGTGACTGTTGTGGATGGTGGAAAGAATAGGCTGAAATTGATTCTGATCAATATTAATATTAACATATTCACTATAATTATTATTTCATATTAGCTTTATCACATAACATGGAGCAGAATTAAGTATGCTAATATCCACCTCTATACCGTATAAGCACACACATAGCGTCCCTATATAATATGAGTCCACACTGTCACACAACGTGTAGGAAAGTAAAGTGCAACACGAAGGGATAAGGGAAAGGGAACCAAACACTAGGGAAGGGGTGAGGGCAGACCTAACGTCACCTTGTCTGCTCTATCGTCCCTATTTAAGGTCTGCACCTATCGCCGAGCAGGATTCCTAATCCCGGCCTGACCCTGGCGATAAGCCCTGTATCGGGAAGGACAGGATGCGCTAGTCAATCCCTACTACCACTAAATACAGATGGGATAAACAAACAAGGGAAACACTTAGCTTGAGTAGACTCGGCGAGAAACACGGACGTCCTCCAAACACCAGAGAGGAAGATAGCCGACTCCTATAGCTCCAAGCTTCATCAGGGAGCTGGAAATAGAAATATCAACCGCAACTTCCAGCAACAAGCTGGGAGTTATAAACACCCTGGTCCAGGTGTGTCAGCTTGAGCCGAGGAAAGATTGCCACTGGGTCCTAGAGTCAGAAGGCCCAGTAAGAAGTCTGCAAAGGAAACTGCTGAGACCTTCTGCAGTCAGATGCAGAGCAATGATCTGCAGCCTCTGACACACCCGTGACACACACACAACCCACTATATACAGTGTGAGGCCCCACATAGACTATATACAGTTTGAGCCCTCACATAACCCACTATATACAATATGAGTCCCCACATAGCCTCCCTTTATTCTGTATGAGCCCCCATATAGCCCATCTATATACAGTTTGAGCCCTAATGTAGCCCACTATATACAATGAGTCCCCACATAGCCTCCCTTTATTCTGTATGAGCCCCCATATAGCCCATCTATATACAGTTTGAGCCCTCACATAACCCACTATATACAATGAGTCCCCACATAGCCTCCCTTTATTCTGTATGGGCCCCCATATAGCCCATCTATATACAGTCTGAGCCACCATATAGCCCACTATATACAATGAGTCCCCACATAGCCTCCCTTTATTCTGTATGATCCCCCTACATACAGGCACATGTTCAATACACATATAAAAAAAAGTACAACACATACTCACCTCGTTCCTGTTTCCCCAGCACTCTACTCCGGTGCACTGAGAGGTGATGTAGTGACATCACTGTGTCTGCTGTCTCAGTAGTAAATGCTGATTGGTGGAAGAAGGAGCCACCAATGTATTCACCACTATCTCTATCCTGAGGATGCAGATAGCAGTGATATTGAGAAATGGGACGCCGGCCTGGGAGGGCATGGTGCAGCCTGTGGGCTACTGTAGTCAGCCATTTTGCTGTCTCAGTCCGCAGGCCATACTGGGACAGCCAGTGAACCGGCTTTGCCCAGGTCTGCGTTAGGGTGATCCTAAACATTTATGCATCTTGCTGTTACGTGACTATTTTTGATCTGCAATTTTGTTTGTTTTGTTTTTTAAATTGCCAATTCCCACACAAGTCCCAGATTCATACAACCTGCATTTACATTCATAACAAGATGGCTGCATGCGATTTGCTATCAGTAACAGAAAATTGAGCACATTTGGAAAAGTTTGTGATTCGTGCTGCCTTCTCCTAGTTTCAGATGTTTTTCAGGTCCGTCTGTCCCAGCAACTTCACTTTTTATATATTTCTGGACAAAAAATCACGGACTGACAATATTTTTTTACGGACACATTAGATGACCCCAATAACCATTGAGATTATAAGTGATGCATATCTACAGACCTAATTTCACTGTGAACTGTAAAAAGGTGATAAATATTGGTGGAAGTCTCTCCAGCTTTGAAAAAAAAATCAGACACATCAAATTTTTATTACGAACAGAGCAAAAAAGTGCCCTATTTATACGGGTTGTCCAGGAATTTCTGGACGGTTGGCAGCCATGGCTTGTCCCTCCCAGTAATGCATGCTGGATGTGAGGTCTGTGAGTCCAGGATGGGACCAGTTCAACCGTCTTCCTGTGCTACGGTCCCTTTGAGATACAGGCCCTGTGTAATCTCCGAGCCATGGACATTGATGTTGCTTGTTCATGTGGATTCTCCCCTCCCCGGCAGATTCTGCTGTAGGTTCTTTCCACTCTCTGCACTTATGTTGTAATCCCGCTTCCCCTCCCCTTGCCGATTCGGCACTGACTTCATTCCTCTTACCGCCTTTGTGATCTTTCCATTGCAAACTCTCCTCTCTTTCTAATACTAATTGGCTTGCTTTGCTTTGCTTAACCACCTTTTCTCCCTGCTGTTTTTTTTTTAACAGGTTTTCCAGTTCTTTAGGATTAGCCATCAAAATTAGATTAGTGGTGTTCTGACCCTTGGCGCCCTCACCGATCAGCTGTTTAAAGGGGTCCAAGCGTTGCAGCCTCTTCAATACTTATATTACGCCTTATGCTAGAATACAATGCTTTTTAATAGCGGAAGCTAAAAGTATGGCAGCGTTTTGTATGGAGTTGTGTAAACAGTGAAGACACTTAGGGCCCCATTAGCCAGCAGATTGGCAGGGACGCTGAGAGTCAGACCCCTACAATTTAATATTGATGACTTATCCTATTGCAAGATGAGAGACGCTTGTGAGTTTCACCCCCAGATCTACCAGAAATTCTCTGTCGTAAAAGAAACGAAGGATAGGGAATAACATTCTGATAAGTGGAGGTCTCACTGATGGCCTGAATGGATCCTAAGACCAACCTCGGCTCCATTCATTGTCTATGATACCGCCAGAGTACAACTCTCCCCTATTTCGGCAGTTCCAAAGGCAATGAATAAAGCAGAGGTTGAGCACATGGACCTCCGCTCCAATAAAGACTTGATTGTAGAGCCCTATTATCAAAGTTCCAGAGCTCAGTCTTGGGATTGCCGAGTCTTCCAGTGGTTGAATTTTTTTGGATAGGGGTTAATTTGGGAATAACCCACTAGAAAGCCCTGAGGCAAGATCACATTAATACCTTCTGAACATTATAGGTTGGGTTCTAAAATGGGTTTTCTATGCATAGGTACAGTTAGGTCCATAAATATTTGGACAGAGACAACATTTATCTAATTTTGGTTCTAGACATTACCACAATGAATTTGAAACAAAACAAATCAGATGCAGTTGAAGTTCAGACTTTCAGCTTTCATTTGAGGGTATCCACATTAAAATTGGATGAAGGGTTTAGGAGTTTCAGCTCCTTAACATGTGCCACCCTGTTTTTAAAGGGACCAAAAGTAATTGGACAAATGACTCCAAGGCTATTTCATGGACAGGTGTGGGCAATCCCTTTGTTATGTCATTCTCAATTAAGCAGATGAAAGGGCCGGAGTTGATTTGAGGTGTGGTGTTTGCATTTGGAAGGTTTTGCTGTGAAGGAAACATGTGATCACAGGAGCTCTCCATGCAGGTGAAACAAGCCATCCTTAAGCTGCAAGAACAGAAAAAAAACCATCCAAGAAATTGCTACAACATTAGAAGTGGCAAAATCTACAATTTGGTACATCCTGAGAAAGAAAGAAAGCACTGGTGAACTCATCAATCCAAAAAGACCTGGGAGCCCACGGAAGACAACAGTGGTGGATGATCGCCGCATACTTTCTTTGGTGAAGAAGAACCCGTTCACAACATCAACTGAAGTCCAGAACACTCTCAGTGAAGTAGGTGTATCTGTCTCTAAGTCAACAGTAAAGAGAAGACTCCATGAAAGTAAATACAAAGGGTTCACATCTAGATGCAAACCATTCAATTCCAAAAATAGACAGGCCAGAGTTAAATTTGCTGAAAAACACCTCCAGAAGCCAGCTCAGTTCTGGAAAAGTATTCTATGGACAGATGAGACAAAGATCAACCTGTACCAGAATGATGGGAAGCCAAAAGTTTGGAGAAGAAAGGGAACGGCACATGATCCAAGGCACACCACATCCTCTGTAAAACATGGTGGAGGCAACGTGATGGCATGGCCATGCATGGCTTTCAATGGCACTGGGTCACTTGTGTTTATTGATGACATAACAGCAGACAAGAGTAGCTGGATGAATTCTGAAGTGTACCGGGATATACTTTCAGCCCAGATTCAGCCAAATGCTGCAAACTTGATTGGACGGCGCTTCATAGTACAGATGGATAATGACCCCAAGCATACAGCCAAAGCTACACAGGAGTTCATGAGTGCAAAAAAGTGGAACATTCTTCAATGGCCAAGTCAATCACCAGATCTTAACCCAATTGAGCATGCATTTCACTTGCTCAAATCCAGACTTAAGAGGGAAAGACCCACAAACAAGCAAGACCTGAAGGCTGCGGCTGTAAAGGCCTGGCAAAGCATTAAGAAGGAGGAAACCCAGCGTTTGGTGATGTCCATGGGTTCCAGACTTAAGGCAGTGATAGCCTCCAAAGGATTCGCCACAAAATTTTGAAAATAAAAATATTTTGTTTGGGTTATGTTTATTTGTCCAATTACTTTTGACCTCCTAAAATGTGGAGTGTTTGTAAAGAAATGTGTACAATTCCTACATTTTCTAACACATATTTTTGTTCAACCCTTCAAATTAAACGTTACAATCTGTACTTGAATTCTGTTGTAGAGGTTTCATTTCAAATCCAATGTGGTGGCATGCAGAGCCCAACTCGCGAAAATTGTGTCACTGTCCAAATATTTCTGGCCCTGACTGTATGTGATGTGATGACCCATCTACAGGATATAGCAGATTAGTGCTGGTCCCACACCCGGTGCCCCCACTGATCTGCTATCTTTTGTTCCAGCAGAAACTTTTTGTGGAGCATAGCTCTTCCGAAAGTATAGTAGAGGCTTCTCGCTACTGTCGCACAGTTCCTAGTCTTTTGCATAGAAACTGTGCTGTAGCTGCTGGCAGTGGCCCCTACACTTTGGTCTGCGCAGAAGCAAAAAGACAAGGGGCGCTGCGTTGGGTGTTGGACTCCTATTGATCTGCTACTGATGATCTACGTCTGGACAACCTCTTTAGGGGTCCATTTAATTAGTATTAAAATATTAGCAGTGAACTGTGCCCCTTCATTCACAGAGGGTGCCACCAGCAGCCAGCTGTTATACAGCAGTTTAACCCCTTAGATTCTAAGTCCTACCTGTGGGGGGGTACAATGACAGATCTAATTTGAAATACATTGTGGCATCAATATATGGCATTTTGGGTTAAAGGCAGTATGTCAGCTTCGAAATGCTCTATATGTCTATGTGCACCAATTTATAAAGCAGGAAGAGCTGATGTAAATTTATATATATATAATTTGTGAGAAAAGATTCAGCATAAGCGTGAATTATATTCATTGAAATTCCTGCCTATTCTGGGCTTAGGAGTCCAGTGGGCGGTCCTAATCAGTGATTGACAGCTATCTCTGAATGGAAACTTATACAGGGAAGGTCATCAATCATTGATCAGACACTGTGTTCATGTGACAGGTTCCCTGTGATGTTCATTCACCCTTGACGTAAATATATGTCATGTAGTGGAAAGGGGCTAATGTAGCCACACCATGAAGCCCAATGGATTGAAGGATTAGGTGCCTGTTTGTTCTCCGTCTTCACCTAGCCATGTCTGTGTGGGGGCTTGTGGTGAGAGCTCACTGCACGTCACCCAATAAAATAAAGACTGCGGACTGTGGGGGGCATCATTCAGTGAGTGCAAAGTGGCAATGAAGGGCATCAATATGTGGGGGCATTTTTGGGACGTCATACTGTGTGGAGTCCATAAAATAGGTATTAAACTGTGTGGAAACACAGAAAAGAGCTTTTTTTAGGGGCATTAATTTGGGGTGTGCTCACAGAACAAACTTGGCAGGGTTAGTCTTCTGGATTAGCGGTCAAAAATAAAATAAATCGCCACAATGCATTGTGGACGCCAGTTACGGTGTCCCTCAGGGCTTGAAGGTATGATATATAGATAGATATCTGCTAAAGTTGAGCAAAAAGATTCTGAGATCCCTGGTAGTCCATGGGCACCGGCCCAGAGCCCATGCCGATGTCCTCCTACTTTTTGTCATTATCAGTAGGGCCTCTTTTGATTAGTAGGCCCGGTACAACATCATCGTATGCCTGACACCGAGCCGACTTGTTCGGACAGATGCTAGGGACGCTGGCAGGTAGGAGGAGGTTCGTAGGCCGCAGACCACCGACTTGACCGCTGGCCCTGGGTCCTGCTCAGCTCTAATATCTGCATGTGAATCAGAGGTAATAATAATTTCAGCGTCTCCTGTATGCCTGTTTCCATCTATTCAATATCCCTTCTATCCGGCTACTTACAATCTAAAAAAAAAAAAAACTTTCATTTCGAGACGTTGGCTAATTGTGAGTGGGTCAGCTTTGTTAATCTCAAAGGACTTCAGTTAATGGTGTCTTGTTGCTTAGCAACCCTCCTACCCATCTCTGACTGAGCAAAGGGAGGAACGGCATTATTCCTCTCTCTCTGCCGTTCATTCATTTGGTCCGACCGCTCGCTGAAACTCAAGTGTGGTGTTTCCATGGAAACACAGTCCAGGTGTGATCCGCTCCGGCACTTCCTATTTTATACGGTATGCCCAGGATCATTGTGAGAAACTAACGGATTGCCTCGAAAAAGAGATGAAGAAATGTTGGTTTTCTTAAAGGGAAATCCGTGAAGAATTCAATCCAATATCTCTGTTAATAATTGTACGGATTTTATTCTGCTACATTTATAAGCTTTTTAATCCCTATTGTCACCAGTAGTCGTGAAGAGGAAACTCCTCCACGCTTTGCGGCTGTAGAGGAAGCAGGATTATTTTTAGCGCACATTCACATGTTGCAATCAAATCGTTTTTTTTTCTACCATGATGACCGTGAAAGCAATCTCTGACAGCAGCATTTAAATAGTAGCTGTCCGTATGGGCCCATTTTTCCGCCCTCCACCTGATGGGTTACCATGGCAGCCAGAGGCCTACTAAAATCCCCTCCATCACCGATGTCTATCTATTCCTATCAGGGTTGGCAACTTTACTTTTTAATTTTTCTGTACGGCTTATCAAAAAAATCACAGACAGCCGATATTTTTTATCGACACATCGGGAAACCGTAATAAATCATTATGATAATAATTGATGTCTACAGCCCATAATTCTGGTATGAAGTCAATGTCTGCATTCGAAGAAATCGTGGGCACCTTACATTTTTTATTTATGGGCAGGAAAAAAAGTGACCAATATTTATGGACAGTTCTGGAATTTCTGAATGGTTGGAACCTTGATTCCCATGAAGCCCAGCTCATGGCTAGGCTTCATAGGAGATTGTTGTTTTCACAATACAAACCAATTATTTTTTTTTTAGAGTTCTGGCTGTATTTTGTCTACAGATAGAGTGTAAATACTGTGTATATATACTATTTACAGTATACAGTATATATGTATATACATGGGTGATTGAAGACCACAGTTCCTCATTATCCCACGTCTGGGTGCTGCCATTTTTTGCTGGAGGATACTTGGTCGGTCCCCTGACTCTTGCTCCCGTTTGCTATATCAGTTTTGTATGCTGCTACTTTTTTGAGAATATAGGTATATAAGACCTACATGTTTGGAATCACTTTAATCATACTGACCTGAAACTAAACCCAAAAACATTGGCATAATTGCATTTTCTTGCCTAAATTGTGACACCTGGCACAATTTGAGATTGCATTAAAATTTGGCATAAATTATTGAGTCGAAATAAGCAAACTAATAGATGGTGTAAATTTACATTACACAGTCTAAACAGATTTATAAAAGAGCACGAGCCACTTTGATCATGTTTCCGCACTTTAAGATTGCCTAGATAGACTCATGTAGCCTTGCCCACTTGCTGAATTAAACAGCCACTGATCAGCAGCCGTTTTATAGCCGGTGTAGACAGGCAGGCTGCACTTCTCATGCACACAGAACGATCATTACTACATCGTTCTGTGAGCATAGGCTGTCATTGGTCTCGGCAGCACATCTCCTGATGATGTGCTGCCGAGAACAATGATTTTTAAGCTAGCCAAGAGATCATTTCGTTTGATGAGCGATCATTTTACTTGCTTATTGGGTGATCTGCAGTCTTTGACGCTAACGATTATTGGGCGTTCCTAGGAATTCCCATTCACGATCATCGTCCAGTGTGAATGAACCCTAAGTAAAAGATGACAATTCTGTAATGCTGCCTATATAAACGTGCAGGTTTTAGGAGCCACCTCTTCTTATGTCACCTGGATCCAGAGGAGCAGGTGAATCTTTTGCCAAACTCCTGAAGTTGTGATCATTTATCCTCAGTGTCCGCCTCCTCATATACTCGGATCCTGCTCCACCACCAGCTTTCTCACTTGAATTATTAGGTGCACCTGAGTGTTGTGATCCCCGAAGCCACCCATTGGTGGAAATTGACCAGCTACTTCTCCATTACCGTAAGTACCACCTTTTTTATAAACTTACAAACCTATCTACGCTCTCTGTTAATCATCATTCTAACTCATATTATAGCATCAGTAAATGGCAATCTTTCTTTGGAATGGGGGGGGACACTATAATATGTTCTCCCCGTGTTTGCGTGGGTTTCCTCCGGGTTCTTCGGTTTCCTCCCACATTCCAAAGACATACTGATCGGGAATCTAGATTGTGAGCCCCATCGGGGACAGCGATGATAATGTGCGCAAACTGTAAAGCGCTGCGGAATATGTTAGCGCTATATAAAAATAAAGATTATTATTATAACTTCCAACGTTACAGCGAGTTGCAGTTTCGCAGTCTCCAGCGATCTTGCGGTTGCTGACCATTAAAATACCCTGATTTTGTTCTTCTCTTCATATAAGGCAGAATACAAGTCCCTGACGCTTGTTTATTTAGTGAGATTTAATTAACTGTTGTGAACCTTCATTGCCTTTTAAAAAAAAAAAAAGTTAACTCTTTATGTGACACGTGTTACTTTTACGTACTGTCACTAAGATGGCATCGTTGCGGATTGTGGGTCTCCGTACCATACACAGTATGACTGTCATCTTCCATTTAGATCTATGTTGGAAGTTTTGCGGAAAAAAAAACCCACTGACAAAATAGTGGCACATTCTGCATTATTTTTGTAGGAAAAACCGAACAGACCCAATTACATTATATTCAATATAGTCAATAGTAGGGTCAGTTTGGCGCTATAGGTATCTGTCATGTCAGCGACTTGGGAGTGGAACAATGAAAAAAAAGAAACTTTAATTTTGAATCTTTTTTTAAGCATTTTTCTCTGTTAAGTAAGATTGTCATGTTATAGCTTTATTCTGCAGATGGATGCGGTCACCACAATACTAATTTATATATTTTTTGTGTGTGTTCTTCTGCTTGTGTGTACCATATTCTGATTTCCATAACTTTTTTTATCTTTCTGTAGACAAAGTCATGTAAGGGTTTGTTTTATTTGTGAGACAAGCTGTAGATTTATACTGGTATCATTTTTGGGCACAAATGACATGTTGATCACTTCTTTTTGGTAGGAGGCATGAACAAAAACAATAAATCTGAATTTTTCTTTAATGGAATTCAACATGCAGTATAGTTGACCTGCTTGTGATACTATAATATATTATATATATATATATATATATATATATTATATGTAATTTTTTTTTCTAAATATAAAAAATACTATCTACACTCTGTCCAAAAGTGTTGGCACCCTTGAAATTGTTCCAGAAAATGAAGTATTTCTCCCAAAAAATTATTTACACATGTTTTGTTATACACATATGTATTTCCCATGTGTGTATTTGAACAACACAAAAAAATGAGGAAAAAAAGGCAAATGAGACTTAATTTCACACAAAACTCCAAATATGGTCCGAACAAAATTGTTGACATCTTTCCAAAATTATGGGTAAACAGCTTTGTTTCAAGCATGTGAGGCTCGTTCAAACTCACTTGTGGCAAGTAACATGTGTGGGCAATATGAAAATCACACCTGAAACCAGATAGAAAGGGGAGAAGTTGACTCAGCCTTTGCATTATGTGTCTGTGTGTGACACACTAAGCATGGAGAATAGAAAGAGGAGAAGAGAACTGTCTGAGGAAATGAGAACCAAAATTGTTGAATTATTTAAAAAAATATATATTTATAAAAAACCTTTCCCATAGAGAATATAGGAGTGTACAAGTGAATGAGTGTTCCTATGTATGGGAGAGTGTGCTGAGATGGCGGCTGGCTGAACGATAACTTGAAGTGTCATTTGGCCGACAGGCATCTAATGTATATGGCCAACTTTACTTGTGGAGTACGTAGAATGGAAACTTGCTATAGGATGCATGAGTAGGGAATCCCATCTCTAGTCACTTTCCTATAATTTGTGTGACCTGAGTCAATTCTTTCCAGTCATAGAGAAATGAAGACAACATGTCCTTGGGGTAGAGATTGCCCTTATGTCTTCCAAGGAGCAACAATGTAGGTGAGGAAGGCAAAAGGCAAAGAGCTCTCCTGATCCAAGATGGTAGAGTAACATGAACCCATAGCAGGAGGTTGAATTCCAGTTTTAGATTTTAGATAGGACCCCCTTTGCTGAATTGCAACCATCTTCCCGGCCATTTATCCATCCTTCCATCCTATTTGTAGGTTGCAATAGACATTTTGTAAGATTAGATGATCCATAAATTCATTGATGAAGAGGACACTCAGGAACTTATTACTTACTCTTCCTTTTACAGATCTGCTAAGAAATTGACAGACATTTAGATAAGTTTATGCTATTGACCAACTTCTCTATCTACAGACTGAAAACATCAGCATGCCCGCTCTTAAAAGACTAATATTACACTACTGGAAATCCATTGTGGTGCTCCTAATAATTGTGGGATATGTATTAGAACAAATTAAACTATTCGATAAAGACGTGAAAGTCATGAAAAAGTTGGATAATGAAATTGAGGAAGCAGAGTTTTTTGACAATTTTATTAACGAGTTTTTGTCAAGCATGAAAATTTATGATCAGGTGGACAGTAGAGAAGAGATCTGGTGTTTGCCCGGTTACTACACCACAGAAGAACTCCAGCCCTACCTTGTCCGACCTCCTCAGGATCCTAAGGCTCCCGGAGCTTCTGGAAAACCCTATAGAGTTCTCAATCTCGGCCTGGAAGAAAAGAAGGAACAAGAACAAGGACACATGAAACACGCATTCAACGTATTTGCCAGCGATAGAATCTCACTGCACCGAGAACTGGGACCGGACAGGAGGGCTCCTGAGTATGTAGTCATTTTTATATTCTTTGTATGTCTATATGTATCATGTAGTCAGAATCTGTTCTGATATATAATAATTGATATCGTGCCTGATTTTAAAGGCACCATAATTACCAATAAAACAGGAGTGCCCCATCGCTTATTTACCTGTCTACCGACCAAAGGATTGACGCTGGAACTTTTTCGGTATGTTTTTTGACCTATTCGCTATATTGCATTAGAGCTAATTGTCGCTCTTTTATCTTTCATTACTTTAGAACAGATTGACATACTTAAAGCAAGAACAGGTTAAACATCTGTCAGATACCTGTATACTGTATGGGGTTTCTTTTGGCTCCAAACAACGAAAAAAATCTGCTAAAATTCAGCATACTCTAGGCAAGTTTTCCATATATCCAGCATAACCGTATAATGATTTTTTTTTCTGCCACAACCGGTGTCCTAATGGCATCAGTTTTCTTCAGCCTTTTTCATCAGTTCTACAGCAAAACTGCTGAGCCGGATCAAAAAAGAAAAAAAGGAAACGCAGCTTTTTCTGATCCGGCTGATTGAAGGGTTGGGAGCAAAAACTGACGAACATCAACAATCTCATAGCAAAGTATGGACTCTGTTTTCTCATCAATTTTCCACCTCCAATTCACTGCCCCACAGGAGTGAAAAAACAAAGGGTGACCGGATGAATGGGAACCCAATCTAAGTGTTGTGACAAACAATGTTCATAGTCTGGAAAATTGTGCTGCCCTAGACTTCTACTGGTTTTCAATTCTTAAAGGGAATTTGTCACAAGGATTTCACACCACAAACGATTTATATGTCCATGTAGCTCCTTCAAAGACAAGTTCAGCATTACCTTTACATGGTCAGTCCATTCTTGTGTTGCTAAGAAATCAGCGTTTTAGTTGATTTGCAAATGAGACTGAGGAGTTATGGTAGATCTGATGCCTCTGTCACTCCAGCTTTATTCCCCACCCAGCACAGCTTTCTCCTGCTTGATTAACAGCCTATAAGCTGTGTGATTTGAGGAAAAGGTGCCGTCATTCAAGGAGGAGGAGCATAACACTGGGTGGGGAATAGAGCTGGAGTGACAGTGGCTTCAGATCTATAAATAGCAGACTCATTTCCATATCAAATCAAATGCTGATTTATCAGTAATGGAAGAAGTGATTGGCCAAGTAAAAGTATTGATGGACTGCCTATGAAAGAGTTTTTTTGTGTGTGTATATATATATATATATATATATATATAAATCAATAATACTCAACTTTCCAGCAACTTGTAGTTCTCCTTTCCTCCATGCTCTATGTTGATGCTCACAGACGTCCTTAAAGGGGATAACCGGGACATTAAAAGAAAAAATGTACCTAAGCACTAACATGCAGGCAGGCCTGTTGTACCCGGCGCAGAATGGTCACTGACTTCCGCTGACGTCAGGTCAACAGAGAGGCTTTTTCTTTTCCTGTTGACTGGTGTCATGCTGCTTGACAGCCAGCTTTCCCCAATAAAGCAGAGGGTAGCCTGATGCCACTAGTCCCGTCCTGTCAATAGGAAGAGAAACTGCTGTTTTGTTGAGAGGGAGCAGCTGAAGCTCCATCAGGAGTGGTCAATGACCGGTGCCGGGTACAACAGGCAGGTAGTTGCCTCTGTTAGCAACTTGCGCACATTTTTTATTACAGTCCCTGATATCCCCTTTAGCTTAAAAAAGAGAATCAGTACTCTATCAAAAAATAATATAGATGGCGTTGGGGGAGGAGGGGAATGCAGCTGCAGATTGTCACTCACTTTATTTTTTTATATGCCAGTGATAAGAGGGGAGCACACGGATCAAAAAAACATAAAGGAACCACTTGATGAAAGAATGCTCGAAGTCACCCTTTTATTTAAGATGGAAATTTAGGCCTGCCTAGAGAACCACTAAGTTTGTGATTTGCTGCCATAGGTGTATTGTGCAAAAGTTCAAGCGTTGTCCTCCGCTGCCCACAACCAGCGTCATAATTGTGTTCCACAATGAAGCCTGGTCCACGCTGCTCCGCACGGTGCACAGCGTCATGTACACATCCCCTGTCATTCTCCTAAAGGAGATTATCATGGTGGACGACGCCAGTACATATGGTAAGCAGCCGATATCTAAAGGCAAATATTGCAGAAGGTTTTACTCATTGATTGATTTAATAAGTTTTGCTTTTCTCTGACAGAGCATTTGAAGGATCCACTGGATGACTACATGAAACAGTTTCCTATTGTAAGAGTGGTCAGACAGAGAGAAAGGAAAGGTCTGGTTTCCGCTCGTTTGTTGGGTGCTTCCATAGCAAGAGGACGAACGCTGACTTTTCTGGATGCACATTGTGAGTTTACATTATTAAAGAGGTGATCCGAAACCAAATGTGAATTTCATAAGAAATTTGTATCTCATTTAATAATCCAATCATGTTTGTAATATACTTTAATTAAAAATTTGCCACCATTCCCACTCTAACTTCCTGTCTGCTTTTGATATTTCATTTGAGAATTCTCTGGACATGCTGGGATAATCAAACAGGATATCATCAGGGTGCAAAGGCTGAGGTCACTGTCACAGCTGCGTCCGCCCGTCCCCCGGAACAAAGCGTCATCAGTGATGTCCGTTTAAAGGGCTGGGGTAGTCCTTGCTCTACTGAGCATGTGCCCATTGTCAATTCCGTCACATACTCAGTATGCACTCTCTCCACTATACTCCTTTGAATGCACATGGACATTGCGTCCCCCGCCAGGTCTGAGAAGTGACGAGCCACAAGAGAGCGCGCTGTCAATGTGCATTGAAAAGTAGTGAACACGGCAAGCAGGGAGAACAGAGATCAGCCCCCGAAGCAGAGAAGTGACGAGCCGCAAGAGAGCGCACTGTCAATGTGCATTGAAAAGTCGTGAACACGGCAAGCAGGGAGAACAGAGATCAGCCCCCGAAGCAGAGAAGTGACGAGCCGCAAGAGAGCGCACTGTCAATGTGCATTGAAAAGTAGTGAACACGACAAGCAGGGAGAACAGAGATCAGCCCCCGAAGCAGAGAAGTGACGAGCCGCAAGAGAGCGCACTGTCAATGTGCATTGAAAAGTAGCGAACACGGCAAGCAGGGAGAACAGAGATCAGTCCCCGAAGCAATGACCTGAGACTGTGACCGCAGCCTTGGGAAACCTGAAAACATCTTGTTTGAGTATCCCAGTGTGAGGAGATGGCCACTTACTAAAGACTAGGGTTGAGTGATACTTTCCGATATCAAGAAGTATTGGATCGGAATGGGTATCGCCGATACCCCAAAAGTATCGGCGATATCCGATTCCGATACCGGAAATCCAATGCAAGTCTATGGGACAGAAATATCGTAACTAAAAAAACCTTTCTTTCCTTGTAAACAGTAAATATACACACATAGAATACATATATATATATACACACACGTCATTGTGACATATATATATACATATATTTTATGTTTATACACTTCTACATAGTAAAATAGCCTCTGATTCAATTGCCGGGTAAAGCCGGCTTTTGTGAAAATACAGAAGCACCCGACATGAAATGACACTTGGTTTACATAGAGTTAACCATGTCTTTTCATGTAGTTTGATATCTGATTTGCACAAACAATTACATGAGTGTATGTGTAATGTATGTAGTACAGTTCATATAGCGTCTTGTGCTTGGGTGCGATGAAAATACATGAGACACAGGTTTGATATAGAAAGTCTTGTATTACTTCATACAAGTTGGCAAAAATAGTCACACAGTTTGCAGACACAGAAGCAGGAGACACAGCAGGCCAGAGTAATCTAAGCTCAGCAATCACTCTCCACAACAGGTTCAGGATCTTCTTCTCTGTTACCGTAAGTCCATGCAAACATGGGTCTTTCAAAGACCAGGGTTCAGAGTCCACAAGTGCTTCAGAGTTCCTCAGTAGGAATAGCTGGAGTACAAGGTCCAAGGCTTTAGGAGTCAGGTCACAGGTTCACTGCAGGCTAGATTCTGAAGCACTGATTGCTCAGCTGTGGCTGCTTAAGAAGCAAAAGGAGAGAATCAGGGCGGGAACATGCAAGCTGGAAACTCCATTTTGACTGAGGGCAAGATAGCTGCAGCAAGACAGAAAGTAAAATGGCTGACGAACAAACTGAGTTTCAGGAACATGTACACAGAACCTTACATTACTCCCCCCTTAGGGACAACCTCCGGATGACCTCAGGC
>JARQOD010000007.1:70635678-70733178 GCA_033576555.1 Oophaga sylvatica
TGGCCCACCGCTGTATTGGGGAAGCCATTTCGCCCCAGGCATATATGGGAGCGTTAGTGGCATGATCGGGACTACCGGACTGGGTGCTGGACCTGCACCCCCATCTGGCGCTACAATACCAGACGGTGCGGGATTGGGGACTCCGGCCGGGGCCGCACTGTCAGCCGGTTGTTGTGACATCTTAGCGCCCCCTTGGTTAAACGGAGCCTACCGGTTTCAGATGCTGCTACTTCACAGGCACCGCAGTGGGAACAGGACCTTCGTCGCAGGCGCTCTGATGTCAGAGCGTTCACTTCCTGTTGCAGGACCTGCCGCTCTATTTTGCGATGCAATTTGCTATGCGAATTGCAATGCAGATTGTGATGCAGTTTGCTATGCGGATTGCGATGCGGTTTGCGATGCAGATTGCTATGCAGTTCGCTATGCGGTTTGCGATGCAGATTGCTATGCAGTTCGCTATGCGGTTTGCGATGCAGATTGCTATGCAGTTCGCTATGCGGTTTGCGATGCAGATTGCTATGCAGTTTGCGATGCGGTTTGCGATGCAGATTGCTATGCAGTTTGCGATGCGGTTTGGGGTGCAGGTTGGGGGCGTGTCCAAGACTCTGCGCGCTCTTTCAGGTACGCCCTCCTTCTTCTCCAGCGCCTGAGGGCGCGAATATGGCGGCAAAATGGCGGATTTTAGCGCCAAAAATAGCAAACAGTCCTTTTTCACAAAAACAATCCACAGGCACACAGGGCTCGCAATGCTGCAAGTTTCGTATCCTGTTCGTGACGCCAAGTTTTTGTGTCGACCCGCCACCACAATTGTGGGTTACCAGGGCAATGGGGTACTCAGAGCCGAGCCCGTAGAAGTCTATGGGGATTTTGTCACAGGTAGCTGTGGCTCGGTCTGTGGCCCGGGCGGTCTGGCGTATGTTGGGGATATATTTACAGGGGATTGATTTATATACAGTTCGTGACGCCACCTGTAGTATTCTGGTAATTTGTACCAGCGCTGCTGTAGATCTCTGAGGGGATGGTGATGCAGCTAGATGTCGGGTCCCCTACAGGTGGGACTCTTCCCTCAGGTCGGTAGTTAGGTGAGGATTGTGCAGGCATGCAATAATAACTCAGTCTCACACAGTCAACGTCTTTCCATACCTTTACTTGCAGGATGATAAGGCAGGTCCCAGGGAGGCTGATGGGGTTGATGGAGGATGAGCTTTGAGGCAACAGCTAAGCAAGTTAGGGGCCTCCTTTACTTTCCAATGAAGCTGAGTACGACCAGCCTGAAGCGTAGTCCTCTCAAATCTCCAGCTTATCTTTAGCTGTACCTGCCCAGTCAGATTTGTGTTAGAAGCCTTCCTGCGAGGGAGCTGAATCCTTTTATTGTCGTGCACTAACTCAAAGTCTTCACACCCCTGACTCCAGCTACGTTCTGACTATAAGGGGCTTGTCTGCCGCGACCTAGGGTCCGGTAGATTCCTGGTTTTCTCTTCACTATGCTGTACAATAGTGATCCTTCGGTCCCCAGTAACCGGTTGCAACGTGCAGGACTTTTCCAAGTCAAAAGCACTTTTCCAATTATCTTCCTTCCACTTTGCCCTTCGCCTTGCTTGTCTCTTAATAGATAGTTCAGTCTTTCTTCCAGTGAGGCACAGCTCTGACTAGACTAAGGTGTATACAGACACCTACACCAGACTCCACTTTCTGAACTGATGATAGACTTAAACTGGACACGTCTACTCTGTCCAAGGACAGGAAAACTGACTGACTAGAAATCACTCCCTTCCACACCCCCACTGGGTGTGTCAGAAGTGTACATGATGTCATGAAGAGACCTTAACTGTTACCTCTCCACTCATCCTCCTGGTATTGTGTACCAGGGCTACACATATATACTGCATACTATGTGCTCTGTACTGTGTATATACTGCATACTATGCTATATACTGTACACTGTATACTGTGTGCTCTGTACAGTGTATATACTGCATACTATGTGCTCTGTACAGTGTATGTACTATATACTATGTGCTCTATACTATGTATACAATGCTATATACTGTACAGTGTATATACTGTATACTATGTGCTATATACTGTACACTATATACTATGTGCTCTGTACTATGTATACTATGCTGTATACTGTGTATGGAGCTCGCTGTCCTCCCACTTAGAGGAGTTGAGTTTCATAACTTTGTGTCACTTGTGTAAGTTCCTTTTATGACTTTTTTCAATAGTTAACCCTTCCTGTGCCGCCCCCAGGTAGTAATTTATATAATACTGTGTTGTGGTTTTTTATAGCTATGTTCAGGTGAATTTGTCCTCTATTGTCAGTAATACTCTTTTAGCTGAAATCAATGACTAACTGTCCCGTACAGTCACCTCTCTGCCAAGAATAGGAACTGGCACCGCCCCTTTAATTTTGGCATTAATGAGGAATCTGGTTGGTGACTCAGATTGAGCTACATATTTTTTTATCTAGTGTTTCTGACTGACGTGTCATGCGAAGCGTTTAGTAGAACTTTTTAGGGCTACCTGCGATAATGCTGCAGTCCTATGTAAAACAACCGATGAAGAGACAAAGGCTTTTCTGATACGTGTCGGACACTGGTGCCGGCGTCACACATCCGAGTATCACAGTCTGACTGCTGAACCTGGTGGATGGGCGGCCACAGGTTCTCCCGACCCGAGCTCAGCAGTCTCATACCCTATGTGCCTATGGAGCTGCTGAGTTTGGTAAACAGTCCCATGGCCGCTCCAGGACACTTTTTTTTTTTTAAGGAGTTGGCCAAAACAAGGTGATCACTTACTGATAGGTGGGTGTCCAGCTGCAGTGATCCGCATTGATTGAGACAACAGGGAATTTTTATTAAATGTCGCCACAGGTCAAACTACCAAAAATTGCTCCATTCATTCTCTATGGAGCTGCCGGAAAAAGCAGAGTCCAGAGCTCGGCAGGGAGTGAGTGGAGCATGAGCGCTGCCGGCCATCCTAGCGGCTGTAGATCCCGGTTCTGATGTTAGATGCAGGTCCCAGTGATTGGCTCCCGCATCCTCGGCCCGCCACCCTGGATGCCTCTGGTGCCTACTAGTCCGCACCCTGGGCGCTGGGCACAGAAGTGAAGACCGGCTGCCTTGGAGGGTCGGAGTGGACCGCTGGGACCTGAACCCGTCGGTAGAATAATCCCCCTTTAGAGTATAGAGCGGCAGTGAAATTCTCGACCCTCGCTCCATTCATTCCCAATCTGGCTGCCAAGTGCTGCAATCAACTTTTTCTGGCTGCATCAAATACAACTAATGGAGCAGCGGTCAGGCGTCCAACTTGCTGCTCAATTTTGAAATGGGAGATAAAAACTTTCCATTCTGCCGATTTGGCGCGGATCGAGCCCATCGATCAGTAAGTTATCACTTACAACTTTTTTTTTTTTTATTGGAGAACCCCTGTAAGGTTTATGGGCGGACATCCAGAGAGCCTCCTTTTGTAGTAAAATCCCCTTAAAGTAAAAATTCACATAATTCCTACAAGGTTAGAAAATACAAAACAAGGTGAAGGGTGGAAAGTGTTCTGTCCACAAGTTTTGTGACTCTGCTCCTACTGTCAATGATACAGCTGTTTTGCTGACGGCACAATGAGTATTTTTTTTTTTTTCACTTTATTTTTGGTCCCTTTTGTCATTTTGATGCTGAGGTTATTATTGTTTTTCTTTAATGCATCAGACTGGTGAGTTGTCATCAGACTGTGTTGGATGGTGGCACGTGTCCCTGATGCAGAATACAGTCATTGTTCTCCGCTCCCGTGTACACTGGTGACATTCACTGCCGGGAATAGACCTCTCATCGCCTCCTGTGGGTTTCATGATGGTGACTGTCATTGATTGCACTTGTCAGCTAGGATGACTTTTTGTGCATATATATAATTGTATAATAGGGAATTGCTTTTTAAGCTCTAGCTGTTTCAATAATGCAAACTTATCATAGCAGTGTAACGTATCCTTCCTTCTCCCATACGGATGTGGTAACATGGGTGTCACCTGTGGAGAACGGGTTTCTTCCATCCACGTATGAAGACGTCGCCTTGTAATCACCCACTCATCATCTCATTAGCCGCTACGTTGATTACAGCACATTCCTGCATCTCTGAAACGTACACTGCCACGTTTCTTTTCATATTAATTGGTAAGATTAACCCTGCGATTAAGCCCTTGATATCGACGACGCTGATGTTTTTACACTGAAGTTTGTGTCGTGCACATTTGCTTTCCCGCGACCATCGTTCTCATGGTAGAAGATCTTTTTTTTTTGCTCACCTTTTCGTTTAGTAAGTGGTTTCTTTTTTTTTCCTTTAACATTAATAGCACAAGTACTCCCTGAGTCATACCAAGGATGGAAACGTCATAATAGCCCTGAGGGTCCACCAGTGGTCCGCATGTATAAAAAAAAAAAAAAAAATTGCCGCGTGCACCACTTGGATTCATAATCTGGAACAGACGCGTCAATGGGTGCGCAAAATATGGATCACGTACAGGATACCATTTGTATGTCATTCCTTTTTTTTAAAGATATTTTACAATTATTAAAATGGGAAATTGTATTTGACCTTTTTTAACTCTTAAATTGTTTATGTATTGTTTATGGATGACAATGCAGATGAAAAATTGTCTTTTTTTTGTCCGGGTGAAAACTGGACGATTTGGAATACGCTTGTCTGACCTGGCTCAAAACTCCGGAAAGTGACTGTCAGCGGGGACTCAAACATATTGTTCGAGCACGCCGAAGTCACTCGGTCAGCACCCGAGCATGGTCACATAACAGTTATCCGAGCACGCGCGCTCATCGCTACTGCTCAACTTAAAAATTGCTGCCCCAATGTATGTCCCCACTGTCTGCAGCATCGTGTTATAGATTTTTTTGATCCACAGCAGCTGTCAGTTTGTTCCGTGGAGTTTCACTGCAATGTGCGATTGAGATTTCCTGAAATGTCATTCACAATATTGCTACTGACATAAAATGCAAACTTTCCACACTGATTAATATTGATATTTTGTATGCCCATGCAGGTCAATTTTATCTGCAACCTTACCCAAGTTATCTATTTTTACTTGCAGTACAAAATGCAACACCGTCCCTCTTAAGGCTTCATAAAAAAAGTAAGAAAAAAAAACATAAAAAAAGTAAGAGCAGCATCCAGTCCAGGTGAAAAAATTCAAAACGTCTTTATTCTGCCAACATCAGTAACAACGTTTCGGCCATATTATGCTGCTCTTACTTTTTTTTATGGACTTTTGTGTTCATTTGGATCCATGGACCTGAGCGTGCATCCTCTATTCTCCTGTGTGCTATCGGCCATTTGCTGTATGGTATCTTAAGGCTTCAGTCAGTTCAGTCAGACGCCAGCGCTTTTTCTCGTACGCAAAAAAAAAACAGTCTGGGTTTCATCAGAATTTGGTAAGTGTCAGTTTTTACCATTAGAGTTTCATCAGTTTTTCTCAAAAAAAAAAAAAAAAGTTTTTCTGTCTTTACATATTAAACAGTCCGAGGAAAAATATACAGAGCATGAAATCCGAGCGCTGTCCTTTTTTTTTTTTTCTTTTTTTTCTTTCCTTTTTTCCAGTGGAAACACATATTGCACAAAAAATTTGCCCCGGGATCTTAACGGGAATTTTTTCATTTTTCCTTTTGACTATTTCACACTATCACAGACTCAAGACTGTAAGACCAGGTCCACAAGTCTGTTTAAAGCCTGCGTGTGTAACTACAAGGCTTGTTGTGTTTATTTATTTTTTGTTATGTAGCATTTACCCACTACATTAAGGTTCCACGGTCCGGAAACAATGCGCTTTGGACGGAGCGGAAATCCCGCTCCGCCCAAAGCCCCGACCCCTTCTGAACGCGCTGTGATTCCGGATGTGTTCATTGAACACGTCCGGAATCGCCGCACCCCTACATAGGACTGTGTTATTTACCTTGCGGCGACGGAGCGTCACCGCAAGGTAAATAGACATGCTACGATCTAAAAAGACGCACCGCATGTCCGGTTTAGTGGGTGTGTCACCTGCGTAATCGGACGCATAGTGGAGACGGGATTTCATAAAATCCCCTCCCCTATGCTGGACCATCTGGCCGCTGCGGATTAAACGCTGCGGTAGGACACAGCGTTCAATCCACAGCTAATACTGATGGTTTCCTACACCTAAAAAGAAGGAAAATCTGCTTAAAAATAAAAAACTGTGGAATTTAAAATTTATAGGAAAATTCTGCAAGATGTGCATGACCTTTGCTGTGGATTCAGGCAGCATGCTGAACTGTATTATATTAGCAGTGGTTTATCTCCCGAGGGGCATTACTAGGGCTCTTTGTGCCAATGTACAGCCTTCATGTCAGGTTGTATTCGTAATGCAGACTACACATTGACTAAACCTCGAGTTATGCAGGAAACCCATGAGAAGATGTCTCTGTGCCCTACTGATTGATATAGCAACCCTTACCTCCAGGGACAAGTGTTATTTGGCTTTTTTCCCCATTTGTAGGTTATTAGAGTGGAATAATTTTGGACATATAATCACACCCCAAAACTCATCTGTAGAAATGAGCAGATCGATCCATGGAGAATCTGCTTCCAGTTGAATATCCTGAAATTTGTAGGTCCCAGCGAATTTGAACAGTTTATGATTTGATTCATGAGGACAGCAAACCAAAAAAAAAAAAAATTCCCTGTGCAATTTCACACACTGAAGCATCGGAGAGTGGGCTAATGATGCTTTTTGAAGCCACGTGGGCTGTCCCTGCAGCTATGACATCAAAGGTTGTGTGTTGCATTAGGGGGGTTGCGAATTATAGGGTGGTTTTGACCATAATATGTACAACTGTGGCCTTCTTGATCACTATCTAATAACCAGTGGATTGATAGATTAATATTTAATAGGTTTTCATGAGATCACAGTCATATATGGTTATTGTGTACGCTGTGATGTAAGCAATTGTTAGCTACCACGATCAGTATACTCTTAATTTCATTCATTGTAGGCGAACCCCCAACCGATCAACTATCCTCATTTCCTGTGTTAGGTGTAAGATTAGGCTGCCCCACCGTGCTATCCTATGTCCCTTTATGTGAAGCAGTTTAACTACCCACGATCAGTATCTTCATGTGTGCTGTGGTTAGGTTAATCCCAGTGTGTGAACCCCCGTCAATTATCTCAGTTCTGTGATTAAGCGTAAGCAGTTGTAGAGCTGAACCAGATAGATATGCTCGTGTCGCCTGTGATAGCTTAAGCATTGTAGAGCTGGACACCCCATCAGATATCCTCATGTCGCCTGTGTAGCTAACATTACTAACCTCCTACTGATATCTCATTCCCTTGTTAGGAGAGAGAGTACGTAGACGACCCCGCCATCAGCATTCCTACTGTGCCTGTTAGAGCTTAGCAGTTGTAAGTAACCCACGATCATATCTCAGTGCCTGTGGTTAGTGTAAAGTGTCAGAAACTCAATACTCATTTTTTGTACTTAAGCATTGTTTCACAGATTTAATTTCTCAGGCGCCTGTGCTTAGGTGTAAGAGGTAAGATGGAAATAATACCTCAGTTCGGTTACGTACAGCAGCAAACAGATCAGTACTCGTGTGCTGTGGCTTATGTGCAGTTGTAGAGTGACCTCCAAAGATATCTCATTGTTCTGTTTAGTGTAAGCAGTTGTAGCTCCCCCACATCAGATTTCACTCTTGTGTCAGTTGTAAGCAGTTATTCACTCAACCCATCGAACATATGTCTCATGTTGCTTGGATTAGGTGTAAGGTGTGGTAATCTGATATTCATTGTTGTGTGTTAGTAACATTGTAGAGTGAAGACGTCTTTTTCTCAGCTCGCTGTGATCAGTGTAACATTTTCGCTGATAGAAGAGGCTATCCTCAGCGTCGTCCGGTTTTGTAACGACTTTTATCGCGAAGCGTCAACTCATCAACTTTATGAAGCCAGATTTTGCAGATAGGTTCCTAATGAATACCTCTGTGTAAAGACGCATACATTTCTTTTCACCTCATATACAGCACTTTTTCTAGCCAAACCTGAATATTGGTGTTTAAATCACAGTAGAATTGTTTATCCATGAGTCTAGGAGAAGGCATGGTTCTAAGTTATTGCTTGTTAATCTGAATGAGGCTTAGTGTTACTATCATACAAAAAGTTTCTTACGGCTCTTAATGCTCATAATCATCGTTTAATCTATAATTTTATTTTTTTTTTTGATTTTTTTAAAAAAAATATTGATTTGTGAGTATCCTGTAGTTGCAAAGGTTTCGGCAGCGGAGAACTACGGTGATAATATTATTAACCTATTGTTAAGAACTTCTTTTGGTTGTTCCTCACCTGTGACCGATAGCAATATGGTAATCCTATTTTAGGTGTTACCTTTTATTAACATTGTGTGAGGAAAGAACTGCTGAAATGATAGCTATTATGTGTGAAGTTTAGGTATATATTGTTGTTATGAAATGACAAACATAAGTGTATTGCACTCTTTGTCTCTGGTTTTGATTAAGCATTGTGACTGAACCACTCTGTACAATCCTCATTAACAGGGTTAGGTGAATAGCATTAAGAATGTATAAACCCACAAATTACTATCCACAATCAGCCTTCTCTTATGGTGGAATGTCTTTCGTTCAAAATCCTGTTAAACCCTCATTCAAGATATCTTAGATTGTTTGCCTGGTGGTTAGCGAAAGATTTAAGACTGAAACCCGGAAACTGATGCAGTTTCGTGTCGCCTGTGATTAGCTGTAAGCAGTTGTAGAGCTGAACCCCCACCGATCAGATATCCTTAGTGTCGCCTGTGATTAGCTGTAAGCAGTTGTAGAGCTGAACCCCACCGATCAGATATCCTCATTGTCGCCTGTGTTAGGTGTAAGCAGTTGTAGAGCTGAACCCCACCGATCAGATATCCTCAGTGTCGCCTGTGATTAGCTGTAAGCAGTTGTAGAGCTGAACCCCCACCAATCAGATATCCTCAGTGTCGCCTGTGATTAGCTGTAAGCAGTTGTAGAGCTGAACCCCCACCGATCAGATATCCTCATTGTCGCCTGTGGTTAGGTGTAAGCAGTTGTAGAGCTGAACCCCCACCGATCAGATATCCTCATTGTCGCCTGTGGTTAGGCGTAAGCAGTTGTAGAGCTGAACCCCCACCGATCAGATATCCTCATTGTTGCCTGTGGTTAGGCTTAAGCAGTTGTAGAGCTGAACCCCCACCGATCAGATATCCTCAGTGTCGCCTGTGGTTAGGTGCAGGGTGGATAAAAATCAATGATTTTTTAAAAAAAATCAAAAAAATCGGATTTTTTTGATTTAAAATCGGATTTTTTTGATTTAAATCGGATTTTTTTCAATAACTGCTTTTTGAGGAAAATATTTTACCATCCAAAGGTTCTTCCATCATGAGATAAAGCTGAGTTGTTTAACTCAGTAGAATAAAGGCTGTATATGTGTAACATTCACAATGCCATGCTCTTCCAGAGGTTTCTGTAGGATTAGTGGGCAGTTTCTCTCCTATATTATCACAGACGCTCGCTTTACTTACGCAGTTCTCAAAATTGAATTTGACTCCGCAGAGGTCCCAGCCTCTTCTTCACGGCAAAAATGTTACAACATGAACAGAGTTGAGAAAAAGACCTTAATCCTATTGTTCTACAAACCTATATGAATACAGAATCAACCCCTTCAGTGCCAAGTCCAAGAAGTTAGACAATATGTTTCTGATTATTTGGAGTGGAATAGATCTGCACAACACAAGAAGAATGTGAATCTAAGTGTGAGGAGGAGGAAGGGCAAGCAGACAAGAAAATGAAAGTGAAACTTTGAGCACAATACTGCAGCATAGCCACAGACAGACAAGTCTGGATCGGTTTGTGTGTACGATCTGAGGTTTATTACATTCTTTCCTTATAATGGCAGCAGGCCGTAAAAGAGACCCAGTTTGGGAATATTTTAATAAAGCTCCTTCGCCTATCGGTAAGGCAGGCATGCGTGCAAAATGCAAACGATGCAACAAAGTTAGGTAGAAACTTTGATTTAAATCACTGATTTAAATCAAGCCTTACTGACTAGTGATTTAAATCATGATTTAAATCGTGATTTAAATCAGTTTGATTTAAATCAAATCCACCCTGGTTAGGTGTAAGCAGTTGTTCAGCTGAACCCCCACCCATCAGATATCCTCATTGTTGCCTGTGGTTAGGCTTAAGCAGTTGTTCAGCTGAACCCCCACCGATTAGATATCCTCAGTGTCGCCTGTGGTTAAGTGTAAGCAGTTGTAGAGCTGAACCCCACCGATCAGATATCCTCAGTGTCGCCTGTGGTTAGGTGTAAGCAGTTGTAGAGCTGGACCCCCATGATCAGATATCCTCATTGTTGCCTGTGGTTAGGCGTAAGCAGTTGTAGAGCTGAACCCCCACCGATCAGATATCCTCAGCGTCGCCTGTGATCAGGTGTAAGCAGTTGTTCAGCTGAACCCCCACCGATGAGATATCCTCAGTGTTGCCTGTGGTTAGGTGTAAGCAGTTGTAGAGCTGGACCCCCACGATCAGATATCCTCATTGTTGCCTGTGGTTAGGCGTAAGCAGTTGTAGAGCTGAACCCCCACCGATCAGATATCCTCAGCGTCGCCTGTGATCAGGTGTAAGCAGTTGTTCAGCTGAACCCCCACCCATGAGATATCCTCAGTGTTGCCTGTGGTTAGGTGTAAGCAGTTGTAGAGCTGGACCCCCACGATCAGATATCCTCATTGTTGCCTGTGGTTAGGCGTAAGCAGTTGTAGAGCTGAACCCCCACTGATCAGCTATCCTCAGCGTCGCCTGTGATCAGGTGTAAGCAGTTGTTCAGCTGAACCCCCACCGATCAGATATCCTCAGTGTCGCCTGTGGTTAGGTGTAAGCAGTTGTAGAGCTGGACCCCCACGATCAGATATCCTCATGTTGCCTGTGGTTAGGCGTAAGCAGTTGTAGAGCTGAACCCCACCGATCAGATATCCTCAGCGTCGCCTGTGATCAGGTGTAAGCAGTTGTTCAGCTGAACCCCCACCGATCAGATATCCTCAGTGTTGCCTGTGGTTAGGCGTAAGCAGTTGTAGAGCTGAACCCCGACCGATCAGATATCCTCAGCGTCGCCTGTGATCAGGTGTAAGCAGTTGTTCAGCTGAACTCCCACTGATCAGCTATCCTCAGCGTCGTCGGCGGTCAGGTGTAACGACTTTTTTCGCTGAACCCGTGCAACTCCATCAACTCTTTATTGATCACTGCCAGATTTTGCAGATAGGTTCCTATTGAAATGAAATGCACCTCTCTGTCAACAGACGCTTACTTATTTATTTTTCCACCCTCGATATACACACTATCAAACGCCAAACCTGAATACTCTGGGTGCTTTCTTAAATATCACAGTTGAATGAATTGTTTATCCAGAGTCTTAAGGAGAAGGCATGGTTCTACAAGTTATTGCTCTGTTAATCTGAGTATGAGGCCTTAGTGTGTCTACTAATCATTACATAAAAGGGGTTTCTGCTACGGCTGGGGCTTAATGCGTGCAGTATGTATCTATGTTTATAGGTGTCTATAAGTTTTTTTTTTTTTTTTTTTTTCTGCTAAAAAAATAGAGTATTGTGAGTATTCTCTGTGAGCTGTGCAGAGGTCACTGCGCAGGGAGGAACACGGGGTGAAATATGTCTGTAACCTATTGGTCAGAACTTCTTTGTTTTCCTCCCTGTGACGATTACAATCAAAGGTAACATCTTTATATTTTAGGTGTTACCTTTTTATTATAATCTTGCCTGTGATGGTAATGAGACTGCTGAAAAGTGATAGTCTATTATGAGTGAAAAGGTTTTAGGAATATATATTTTTTTTTTATGATAATGACATGAAAAATAAGTGTATGTGCAGCTACTTTTTCTTCTGTCCATTCTGACATTAAGCATGTGGACTAGGCCACTCTGTACAATCCCAAAACAGGGTAAAATAAGGAGAAAATAGACCCCCATATAATGAATAGTATAAATCCCAGCAATTTAACTACCAGCAATCAGACCTTTCACTCCTATCATATCGATAAGCGAAATGTCTTTCGTTCAAAAAATTCCTTTAAACCTCTCATTTAGCAAGATATCCTATAGATAGATGATTTGCTACTAGGATGATCGTAACGCGCACAAATTCTAAGCTAAAGACCCAAGGGAAAACTTTGGTGCATGTTTCTGCATACCCCGAATGAGATCCCTTCGGGGGACAAAGGGTAACACCTTGCTACTATGAAGCTGATATGTCTTAAGTTACTTCATAAAAGTGTCTCTTCTGTATCTTATTGGTGTAAATAGAAAAAATTGAATCCTCTCCAAGCCACCATTATAATTATTTTTTTAAATTTATAGTCAAAAGTCTAATAAAGCAAATTACCGTATAAGATATTAAGAATATATACATTTATACACATAAAACTATTGTTTCCTCCCCAAGATGTGAGCCATTTTCTCGTCTCTTCCTGCTTCCTACACTTGGCCGTAATAAGGTCTCCCGGTTCATTCATCCAATGATGATCTATCTCCGCGATCTCTCGCGACTGTTAGACCGCCGCAATACATGCGGACATTGCCTAACAACAGACAATGGTCTGCACGTTGGACCACAGTAGGACGTTCCTCCATCTTTTTTATGCAGACCATTAGTCCAGACGTTAATAAGACCCTTGAAATATCAGGTGACGTACGACTTGATGTTGTTTCTGGACAATATTTAGCCCTAAATGAAAAATTAATTTGTAGAAAAGCAAAACCTCCACTAATGGCGGCACCATTATCTTCTATCTAGAAGGTAAATACGGGATGGTCATCGCCTCTCGTAGGCCACTCCGTTTTTTTTTTTTTTTTTCAGCTGGTTATGTTTGTTTAAGGGTTTGGCTTAAATAAATAGTTTTCTTGAATTTTATGGAGCCATGATGGGTGTGTGTGTGTTTTTTTTTTTTTTTTTTCCACCAGCATGGTCTACGGTAATTATAATAATCAACTGCATAAAATTTAGGCTGTTTCACACGTGGCGGCCACTTTTTAATTTTTTTTTTCTTCTTCCCCACAAAATCATGGAAAAGGCAATTCTCAAGAAGTTTCTTTTTTTTTTCTGCAATGTGATAGCAAAAAATGCAATGTGGCCAAACCAAATTATGTGAGCACCACTTTAAATGGAGGCATTCCACGTGGAAATCTTTCTTCTCCGCTTATTCCTGCAGGAGAGTTTGTCAGACAGCTGTGGTTGGCAGGTGGTGACGTCTGACCTGAGCGTAACCATCGCGCTCGCTCTGTACATAGTGTGCTGCTGGGGCAAGAAACAAGATTACCATGGGAGGAGTGCTGACTGATGCCTGAATTCATCCGTGAACCATCGCGCTCGCTCTGTACATAGTGTGCTGCTGGGGCAAGAAACAAGATTACCATGGGAGGAGTGCTGACTGATGCCTGAATTCATCCGTGAACCATCGCGCTCGCTCTGTACATAGTGTGCTGCTGGGGCAAGAAACAAGATTACCATGGGAGGAGTGCTGACTGATGCCTGAATTCATCCATGAATTTTTAGTTTCGTACGTCGCTTCCAGCTAATTGTCGTGGAAATTTTCTACATACATTTACTATTAGGCTTTGTGCACATGGAAGATTTTTTTTTTCTTTTTTGAAGCGGTCAAAGACGCATTTCCTAGTTGAAACACTTTTCTTTGAGTTTTTAAAGATGTTTTCAATTTCCTTAAGCAGTTTGGAAGAATTTTCGATGAGTTGTTTTTGAAAAGGTTTTTTTTTTTTTTTTGCAGCTTTTTGATTGGGCTGTGCCTGTTTTAGAGCAGATTCCATCAGGAGCCTTCATAAAAGTGACAGGCGCATTGTTTTCTTCCAACCATGAGAGAGAGCGAGAGAGAGATTTTCCAGCTCAAAAATTCGGGTCCCCATTGACTTCTATGGGGTCATAGAAGTTGTCCACTACTTCTCATACCACACTCTTGGCCCTGTTTAAAACAAAAAAAAACAATATATCCCGTTCCCATGCTGATGCCGTTCCCGCGGCATCGGCACTCGCTCTCCCCGAGGCTCCCGTACTGTTGTTGTGACATGTGACCCCAGAGTCCAATCTGGGCTGGCCTCAGTGTCACCGCCTCCTGTCGAATTAAACATGAAAAGCAAGTGAGCGAGCAGCTGCAGCCCGGACTTCCTCCTCATGTTTGATTTGTCCGAAGGTGGGGTTGGTGACTCAGACGCTGATTGGGCGCTGGGGTCACATGTCACAACAACCGCATGAAAACCCCAGGACCGCGAGTGCTCAGACTACTGGAATGGCACCAGCATGGGAGGAGAGTATAGGTTTTCTTTTTATGCTAATGGGGCCACATATTTAGACCAAGAAGGAGTGTGCAAGTAGTGGGCAACCCCTTCTAACTTCTGGTACCAGAACCAAACTTTTTGAACTAAAGTTTGGTCAAACCAACGAACCCATACTTTCACGGGTCGGCTCATCAATAGTAATCAATAGTATTAAACTGAGTTTTGAGAATTATATTGATTGCCCATCATTAAGATAATGAGGTAGGTATAAGTATGTATGCAGTGTAAGATTGGTGGGGGGTACATCTCTGGACATCGCCATTATTATCTCATTAATGGAGCCTGCGGTGCACTACAAGTGGCATAGCTCTTTACATCATATAGTGGCTGTGGACGGTACTGCAAGTTCTCTCCTATTCACAGTTATGCGAGAAAGCTTGCCGTACCATTTACGGCCGCAACAGAATGTGCAGCTCTGGGCCACTTCCATGAACCTCTAACATCAGATGGGTGGTGGTCTAACTGGGCTGATTCAAACAATATTCCGGAATCAAAGGTCAATAATAAAGTCCCCGAAAACCCTTTTACCCTTTTTATCCTGGAGTTTTCTAATATGTTTTCCTTTTTGTTCTCAACGGGCTCATGTTGGTGACCACCTTCTAAGTAGGGGTGCACGTGGTGTAGGGCAGAAGTTGTCCCCAGGCTCTGGTTCTTGAAGGAGCACAAATGCCTTTCCACCACCCTAAGATGCCGGTATTACTGATGGCACATGGTAGGTTGGGGCCCTATAATGGATATTGCATTGAGGCTCAGGAACTTTTACTTTGCACCCCTCCCAGAAGAACACGTGAAAGGTTGTGGGCACGTCCTGTACTCTACACCACAGGTCATGTTGCACTGGCATGGCGCCCTGCTAATCTCCTATCTAATGGAATCCGGTTTCATTTGCTTTGATGCACTTCACTGGCAACAAAATGGCCGTGAATATCCAGAAATAATAGCAGGAAGGAAAAGCCAAGACCGTTTCAAAGAACATAATGTAACTGTGGCTGCAATAGGGCAGCTTTCTGCTGTATTATTAATTACATGAATGTACCCACTAGTCCATGTCCTTACAATGTGTAACGGCCCCGGTGCCTTTTTCATGGAGCTACATCTTGAACCCAATTAAATGAGTTTTCCATAACAACATAATTTTTTTTTTTTTACATTTTTTTTAAAGAGCTCATATATTAATATTAAAACATATAAAAGTCCTACTCGCCCATTGCAGATCTTCTGTGACTCCGTTTCCGAGGCTTACTCTGTCATGTTGGTCTCTCGTGACTGGATGGGCACTGATGGTAATTTCCAATGTGTCGAGATGGGACCAGAAAGTAGAAACCAATAGGTGAGGTGTGATTGGTGAGGGTATTCATTTTTCTCTGGAACAATAAAAAGTAGCTTTTACTAAAATAAACATATCGGGATGACGCATGACGAGCCGATAAAATTGGTCCTATTATGCCAATTAGGGTGTTACCCGATTTTTTTATTTTTTTTTCCGAAGGTGGAGCAAGAAAGAAAAATAAAGATACTCCACCTTCTCTATATTGTCACTCTGTAAAAATTAGACTGAGCTCGAATGTCATGCAAGTATGACGTGGACCCATAGAACTGGTGACCGCCATCCAAATCTCAGAGGCAAATCGTGCATTCTTCTTTTTTTTTTTTTTCCTCCTTCCTTAAACTGCTTGTTCCAAGGAAAAAAATCGGACATGTGCACAGCCCCCCTAGCATAACATGGGCACAAGTGCCATATGACATGGACACAGGTGTCACTTGTTCGATTTTTATGGTTGTATGCACGAGCCCTTAAGTGACCCTCCACCCTGGGACTGTAAAATGCCTAAATTTCTCATGTCTAGTCCCGCTACCTTTTGACCACTTCTTGGCTCCCTCTTCCTCCTTTGCTGATCACATCTGTGGGCTGTTTCTCTTCTGGCTAAATGACCGCCGCAGTTGTATGGGGCGCTCAGTGGTACGTCTGAAACGGGAAAGTTAGAAAAAGTTTGGTAGTAACTTTTCCGTCCAATGGTGGATGGTCGCTTTAACTCATTTTAAGGGGAAATGTGTTTTAGCATGTCCATTCAAATGAAAGCCTATACATGTAGTACATGAAAGAGCAGGGTCCCTTTGCTTGCTTTTCTCTGCATATTGAGTACTTTTGCTCATAAAGGATTCTCTGACGCAAAGATGAGACACCTCCTTTTATTTTATTTTTGCCATACGGAGTAAATTTTGCCCCAACGATCCCTACTTTATTCATGACAGTTCCAAGAACTTCCTAAGATATTTACATTTGTGTCAATGAAAGTAACTGCTTGTATTTTAACTGTAGCAATATTTAATTTTAGAGATCTCTATAGAATTGCTTGTGTTCTTATATTCACTTGTATTCTTCATTTATGTAAATCAAGAATACAATAGAGTATAAGAAATTCTGTAATCTATGTAGTCAGAGAATACCCACTTCTCCACTCCCTTTAATTCCGGAAATCACCATTCACACTTATAAACTGCCAAAATCTGTATTGGTTAATACAAGACGGACTACCAGCTCACTGAGGGATCAGATCACAGCTGATAAATTAACTCTGTGAAGAGGAAAGGTAGAGACACAATCATGCTATTGATTGCTAATAAATGTTTTGTCTCCTTCCAGAGCTGAATTCACAGCACCACTGCTCAGTGTTCTGGACATGTATTAAATAAACAGAGGGCAGGAGTCACTAATACAGGTGCTTCTCACAAAATTAGAATATCATCCAAAAGTTAATTTATTTCAGTTCTTCAATGCGAAAAGTGAAACTCATATGTTATATAGAGTCATTACAGAGTGATCTATTTCACGTGTTTATTTCTGTTAATTTTGATGATTGTCTTGCAGCCAATGAAAACCCAAAAGTCAATATCTCAATAAATTAGAATAATTAACAAAAAACACCTGCAAAGGCTTCTTAAACGTTTAAAATGTCCCTTAGTCTGTTTCAGTAGGCTCCACAATCATGGGGAAGACTGCTGACTTGACAGATGTCAAGAAGGCAGTCACTGATACACTCCACAAGGAGGGTAAGCCACAAAAGGTCATTGGTAAAGAAGCTGGCTGATCACAGAGTGCTGTATCAAGTATAATAATGGAAAGTTGAGTGGAAGGAAAAAAGTGTGGTAGAAAAAGGTGCACAAGCAACCGGAATAACCACAGCCTTGAAAAGATTGTTAAGAAAAGGCCATTCAAAAATTTCGGGAGATTCACAAGGAGTGGACTGCTGCTGCAGTCATTGCTTCAAGAGCCACCACACACAGACGTATCCAGGACATGGGCTACAAGTGTCACATTCCTTGTGTCAAGCCACTCATGACCAATAGACAACACCAGAAGCGTCTTACCTGGGCCAAGGAGAAAAAGAACTGGACTGTTGCTCAGTGGTCCAAGGTGTTGTTTTCAGATTAAAGTAAATTTTGCATTTCATTTGGAAATCAAGGTCCCAGAGTCTGGAGGAAGAGTGGAGAGGCCACAATCCAAGCTGCTGGAGGTCTAGTGTGAAGTTTCCACAATCAGCGATGGTTTGGGGAGTCATGTCATCTGCTGGTGTAGGTCCACTGTTTTATCAAGACCAAAGTCAGCTCAGCCGTCTACCAGGAAATTTTAGAGCACTTCATGCTTCCCTCTGCCGACAAGCTTTTCGGAGTGGAAATGTCATTCTCCAACAGGACTTGGCACCTGTCCACACTGCCAAAAGTAACAATACCTGGTTTACAAACAACAGTATCACTGTGCTTGATTGGCCAGAAAACTTGCCTGACCTTAAGCCCATAAAGAATCTATGGAGCATTGTCAAGAGGAAGAGGAGACACCAGACCCAACAATGCAGACGAGCAGAAGTATTCTAATTTACTGAGATAATGACTTTTGGGTTTTTATTGGCTGTAAGCCATAATCATCAACGTTAACAGAAATAAACACGTGAAATAGATCACTCTGTCTGTAATGACTCTATATAATGAGTCTCACGTTTTGTATTGAAGAACTGAAATAAATTAATTTTTTGATGATAGTCTAATTTTGTGAGAAGCACCTGTATATGTGTATAATATATAAGGGAGACTTCATGACTTCTAGTCTCTACCTACTAGCTCAGAGAGAACTGAAAATTAGAGATGGCACTGCAGAGGGGAAAACTGGTGAAAAATGCAGCATACGTGTCATATAATGGACAGAGTGTCATTTCTTGTGTACACACAGGACAGATTGTATGTTTAAAAAAATATATTTTATTTTTCAGGTCTGGAACAGTGACTGTTCTGCATCAGTGATGTTCCTTTCTCAGTAGACCATACTTTTTTTTCCAGCCCGAAAAGCCAAAAAACAAAAATGAGTAACTTTAGAAGACTGGTGTTGAGTAGGCGCTTCTTGCATTGGAAACTTGGTGCAGCGACTCTTATTTTTATGGGATTTGTGTTTTTAATACAAAAGGAGGTAGTGGACCGAGAGATGGACGAGTTGACAGGACATGGAGGGTCTCATGGCAGGAAGAAAAAAATGTTGGACTTGGTGATGGACGCTGTAAATAATTTGAAAGACTCTATGCCAAAAATGCAGATTAACGCACCTGAAAAACTGCAGGACACTGATGGCAAAAAGCATTGTCTACCAGGTTATTACACTGCGGCTGAGTTGAAGCCTTTTTTTGAGCGGCCACCCTTGGACCCTCAAGCTCCTGGAGCATCTGGAAAAGCATTTAAAGTAGATAAACTCGGACCCAAGGAACAGAAAGAAAAGGAAGAAGGAGAAAAGAAACATTGTTTTAACGCATTTGCTAGTGATAGGATATCGCTGCACCGAGACTTGGGACCGGACACGAGGCCTCCTGAGTATGTATCTCTTATTGTCTTTTTTTTTTTCTATTACAATTTTTCAAACATGCTTGCATGTGACCTGGCTGAAAATCTGTGCAGAAAACAAAATTTTAATCGTGGGAGTGATGTATTATAATGAACCCTATCCTAGTCTTCTGGACGGAGAGTTCCTCTGAATAGTCATGCAGTCCGGATTGGAGCTATAATGACTCTGGGGCAGGCAAGGTATACTTGGTTTGGTGTAATCCTTATGCCAAATCTCTTGCACTCCGTTCTGCATCATGAAGTTAGTATACTCCTTCCATTTTTGGGGTTCATCAGATCTATGTTTGGGGAGATTGTATATTTGACTACAAGCATTGTGCAGCAGCCCATATACCAGACACTTTTTAGCAATCTTGCACACATGGTGGTTCAACAGCCCTAACTTTATTTCTTGGGCAACCAAAATAAATTTTTGGCAGGTCCCCGGTGGCTTCTGTCCCCTCTGCTCTCTAGACTGACCGCTGTCTCTGTATGTGTGTGCAAAGGGAGAGATCTGTCAGTCATGGGGAGCAGGGTGTGTATAAGCTGCGAGGACCTTCTCGGACTAGTCATTGGAAACTCATCACCGGATTTTCACAGTATATTTTCTTATAACGCCACGTTTCAGAGTAAAATGTACTTGGCTACAAAAGCGGAGCCGATCTCTAACCGTGACCGCATAAATCAATCAGCTGACAGGTTCCCTGGAAGTTTGCATATTGCCACTAAAATGAAATAATAAAATGAGCATTTGGTTTTGGTTCGATAATTTTGATACAAGATGCGTATAGTCTAGAGTGAAAATTATTTGTGTTAAATTTTGTAATTGTTTTTTCTGTAACCAGCATCCATTAGAGACCCAATTATGGGTGACAACCGCCCCCTGTGGTGCCATTAGCTATTGGCCGAATGAAGCTGGACCCCATTCATGCCATGCCCAGGGTACCTGGCGATTATGTAATCGGTAGACCAGTGTTCCTCAACTCCAGTCCTCAAGACCCAACAACAGGTCATGTTTTCAGGATTTCCTTAGTATTGCATAGGTGATGGAATTAATGCTTGACCAGGTGATGAAATGATCACTGAGGTTATCCTGAAAACTTGACCTGTTGGTTGGTCTTGAGAACTGTCATTGAGAAACACTGCGGTAGGGACGGCACCATGGCCACGATCACTACATAGTGCTCAATGGGACTTCTAAAGAGAAGACAGCGCTGCAGAATTGGGACCTTTACTACTTTCCGAAAGCTTCTAGGCAACTGTTAAAGGATTCAATTCCATTTATTTATTTTTTTTGTCAATGACTGTTTTAATTATTGGAATTGTTCATCTTTTACCTTCTTAAAGGTGCATTGAGCAAAAGTTCAAGCGTTGTCCTTCACTGCCCACAACCAGCATCATAATAGTGTTCCACAATGAAGCCTGGTCCACGCTGCTCCGCACGGTGCACAGCGTCATGTACACATCACCTGCCATTCTCCTAAAGGAGATTATCATGGTGGACGACGCCAGTACAGACGGTAAGCTGGGAGGGGTGCAACCTGGAGGAAGGTTGGATAAAATTACAATTTTTTTTTTTTTTATATACTTGTGGTTTAATAATGCTTCTTAGAGATCTGTCTTCATATTGGTAGTTGTGTAATAAAACTTTCATTCAGTCTAGTGACTTTTAAACTTGGGGCACCGCCTTGAATGAATGTCCAGCCTCAAACCGTCCGAAAAAAATCATGGTCCTGTCTTAAAAATCAAGATGCTTTCCATGTATAAATATGTAGTCTACTAAACATATGCGTTTAATATCCCATAATGTCTAATAATGGTATTAAAACAGATCAATCAAAATCCGTAGATACCAAAAATCTTCCAAGAGGAGACACAGCTGTAATGGAGACCGGTGCACCGCTAGGTCAGGAACATTTGCAGCACAGTAAAGACCGACCGGTGCTGCACCGATGACCTGCCCTACTGCTTGGGTTTTGGCACTTTTACCCATGGGATTTTTTATTTTTTTTTTTGGAAAACTTCTTTAACTTGGCAGTAAGGTAGTACGCATTATAATTCTGTGCTTACTCTTGTGGTGGCTCCAGGTAACATAAGAGGAGTATTTCACATAAATCATGAAATGAATCAGTTTTACACATAAAAATGACTTGGTTACAGGTGGAGACTCCCTAAATGTGCATCAGAAAGGAGGGTTGGGGTACGTGCACACGTTGCAGATTAGGCTGCGGAATTTTCTGCAGAGAATACGCAGGGTAAAACGCTTGCTGATTTCCAGCAGATTGTAGTGTGTTTTTGCAGTGCGGATTTTAGAATTTTGCTTCCTTGCTGTTGTGGAGGAGAGAGAGAAAATAAGAAAGAAAACGCTGCTGCGGATCCGCAAAAAGAATTGACATGCTGCGGGAAAAAAAAACCCACTGCAAATCTGCACGGATTTTTCCGCAGCATGTGCACAGCAATTCTTCATTTACCATTAACTAACATTGGCTGTGCACTACACTGCGTATTTGATGCATTTCCGCGCGTCCAAAAACGTTGCGGATCTGAATCAAAATCCGCAACGTGTGCACATAGCCTTAATTGAAATTAAATCTTAGAAAATTATACAGTGATGGTTGATTATATTTTTTTAAGTTTTAGCTCTGAATATAAGCAGTAAAGGTGTCAGTCATCGCTGGAGGGTCCATAGTTTTCTCCAGCTCGCCAATTGTATTTGAATGCATCTTCTAATAGGAAAACTGCAGTAAAATACTCACAGAATCCACAAACGTTATTCACAAAGCGCCTCCATTTCTAGCCAGAATGCACCTCCCTGTCATCCACATTGTGCTCCCAATTGCCCCCCAAGAATGTAGCCCAGTTGCCATCTGAAATTTACCCCAGTGGTATCCCCATGGTCCTTTCCCTATTGCTCAGCTGAATGCTCCCTAGTAATATCTCCATTGTCCTCTAAAATGCACCCCATGCCCATCCACATTTTGCTTCTTCCCCATTTCACTCTAGAGTAGGAGCCCCTGTTATCCATTGTGTTTCCCCCATTGTTAACCAGAATGCACTTGTGTCATCCATATTCTGATCCCCCATTGCTCTGTAGAATGCACCCCGATATCGTCCACATTTTACTCCCTCCCTAATTGTTAACCAGGATGCACCTTCGTGTCATCCACATTGTGCGTCCCTACTGCTCACATGAATGCCCCCCCAGTGTCATCCACATTTGCTCCCTCCCTAATTGCTAACCAAAATGCCCCCCCAGTGTCCTCCAGAATGCCCCCCAATATCTCCACATGGTGCTTCTTCCGCCATTGCCATCTAGTATGTACCCCATACCCTGGCTGCTCCTCTGTTTTTCACCAGATGCCCCCTGTTTACTAACTACTCAGTATTGAATACACAAGTGTACAACAGAATAACATATTTTATTTTTGTAACTTCAGAATATCTAAAGGATAAGCTGGATGAGTACGTAAAGCCATTCCAGATTGTGAAGGTGGTGAGACAGAAGGAAAGGAAAGGACTCATCTCTGCACGTCTGCTCGGCGCCTCGGTAGCCACAGGAGACACTCTAACGTTTCTGGATGCACATTGTAAGTAACGCCAACTAGTTATCCTATATGAGAGGAATGAGCGAATCGTTTGACATTTGAATTTACCAAAGAAAAAAAAAATTATGGTGAATAAATTTACAACAGCTGAAAATACTCCAAATGCCCTGAAAAGTCATGTGTAACACTCTGAGGTCTCCTAGGACTGTAACTAGCCCCTCTAAAGCCCCCTAATGCAAACACAGTCAAACTGATTTCCACATATTTGGCTGTGGGTAAACAGATGATAACCGTTCCTAAGTTCTGTGCTTTCACACACTGTCTGTATAGTTTTATCGGTATTTTATGATTTTGTTTTTTTTCTTTTACAAAGTTTGGTATTGGCGTAATCCCAATTATCAAGAGTATCACGTTGTCTGTTCGTTTTAGCGCACAATGCGCGCATGAGAAACTGAACCCAAAAACAATAATGGATTTAATTTTTTTTTTGCCATCTTGACCAACTTAGAATTTATATTTCACAACTTTCCAGTAAATTTATATGGTAAAGTAAGTGGGCACATTCAAAACGTACAGATTGTCCCATAATACACAAGCTGCCAGCTATCTGTCAGTGTGAAAAAAAATGTTCTGACTCTTGGAAGAAGGGCAGGTAAAATAAAAATGCAAAAAATGGCCCAAGAGTGAAGGGGTTAATAGAAATACAGTCTACAGTGAGCTCCCTCTAGTGGTGGCGGATGGCATTTTTTTTTTGTGTAGTGAGTTTGGGTCTGGAACTTGTATATAAAGAAATAACAGAATTTTATGGTAAATGGTGAACATTCCCTTTACTGCTTTTAAGAATTGATGCCCCTGCTGTCTGTGTCAATGTGGTAGCAGGACTCTTGTCGCCTCTGGTGTACTCTATAACCCCCTCTTACCTTATAATGGTCATGTAGTAGATTTTGCACCCTCTGTAGCTACTTTTTATAGCCACAAGTTACAAGAGGTTTGTCCTTTTGATCATCAGAAGTTCTTTGTTTCTCCTAAAACCATGTCAGGAATTTATTGTAGAGAACGTGTAATCGACATCATAACTGCACAAAGTGAAACCCAAGAAGATAATTATAGGTGTAAAGTAAGCACAAGGAACTCAAAATAGTACAGATTACCCAACACCTTTCAGCTACAAAGTGAAGAGCTGCGATCTGTATTCCATGAATCGTGCTAATTCTCCCGTATGTTCTTAGGTGAGTGTTACTACGGGTGGCTGGAGACGCTGTTGGCAAGAATCGCTGAGAATTACACCGCAGTCGTCAGCCCAGATATTGTTGCCATCGATCTTAACACTTTTGAGTTTGGCAGCCCATCACCATACGGAAACAACCGCAACCGAGGGAACTTTGATTGGGCCTTAGGATTTGGATGGGAGACGGTGCCGAGTTTGGAGAACAAAAAAAGGAAAGATGAGACTTACCCAATAAAGTAAGATGATAGATCCGTTTATACAGTGGTTGATTGTCATAGAAAATATTAATATCTCTGAAGCCACTAGTGAGGGTAGACATTCACCCCCTCCCTCCTCTTTCTTTTGCAGTAGAACAAGAGCTTGCAATCTAAGCTGCCTTAAAATAGACTGGTAAAATGGGCATCAAGTAGTAGGAAGTTAGGTATAGTTGAGAAGTAACAATCTGAATTAACATGCATGCAGCTCCTTTTTGAAATAAAGGACCCCTGCAGTGCCAACCAGGATGTCTATTGTGTGTAGACATAGTTTTATAGATAGGACAGGTAATTGAGACAGGAAAGGTCTTTTCAGAGGGTTTGATAACAAAGGTACATGTGTTTACATAGAGATAGAGACGTGGAAGAAGCTTATGTTACCTCAGGGGAAATGTTATATGTACTCTAGCCAGCCTGGCCATGGGGTCCACATAGAAATATTGGAGTGTGTATAGATCCAGTAATGATGGGACATACATTTTTCGCTTCAGGGCTAATCAGCGAATAATATGAATGTTTTCTCATAACTGTAACACCTGCCTATACACACTTGGTCAAAATTGTTTTTTACCACTCGTCTAATGACAGAAAAACCCACAATGGTCACAGAAATAACTTGAATCTGACAAAAGTAATAATAACTAAAAAAATCTATGAAAATGAACAAATGAAAGTCAAATGTGTATCTTCGTACTGTGTTAGCCAGCAGATAGAAAATAACTGGGGGTCTGTATGTGGGGGAGAGAGGGCAAAAACTGAGAACAAGGATGAATTCCCATCGCCACACAATAAGAGAAAAAGAATGGATCTACCTGTGGCCAAACACTTTTGTATCCCCGGTCATAGCATGATGGACATGAAATTACTTGTATTAAAATCTAACTTTAAATCTGAGAGAGATAGAAAGGTTTGGGAATATAAGCTCATGATGAACTTTGACACTCTCAGTGCTGGAATGAATATATCCCATGGATTTATGTCCTTGTACATCAATTAAGGAATCTGCTTCTCTGACCTGGGGGCATCAAAACACAATTCATAGTAAGAAAATAGTTCAGCTCACCTCCGTGGATTCAAAGTCCATCCAAGCAAGAATACGTCACTGCCAGACGTTGCAATACATGAAGAAATGAAAATCCAGCTCCGGAAATAGTATAAAAAATCATCCTTTTATTAAGGCAAATATTAAAATACAAAATTCCAGCATGGCTGCTGTACTGGTCTCAGCGGTAAATAAATGAAGATACCGCAATATACAGTGACTGCCCACTGAAGTCAGACTTCAGTGGGCAGTCACTGTATATTGCGGTATCTTCATTTATTTACCGCTGAGACCAGTACAGCAGCCATGCTGGAATTTTGTATTTTAATATTTGCCTTAATAAAAGGATGATTTTTTATACTATTTCCGGAGCTGGATTTTCCTTTCTTCATCAAAACACAATACCAGACCCCAATCAGAGGGCAATAAAACTTTCACACTCCTTATCTATGAACTGTTCCAATATTTATGTTCATCCCTCTCCCTTAATGACAGTTCTGCTTCACATCACTTGTCTTACCTATTGTATTATTTCTGTGCTGTGTTGTGTATAAATATGTGATTCTTCAGTTTTTGTTTTAGTCTTTGCCTGATGAAGAGACCTGAGTAGTCTCGAAAGCTTGCAATTTGTTATCATCTTGTCAGTTAGCCATTAAAAGGTATCAACCACTGAGGACTCTCAATTCTAAATATTTTTCAAATGAAAGTCAGACATTGCTTTTCAACCATGCTTCCACAGAATTTAAAAAAAAAACTAAAACTCATGAAAAAGGCCTGGACAGAAATGATGGTACCCTTAGCTTAATATTTTGTTGCACAACCTTTTGCAATCAGTGACATCAAACGATTCCTGTAACTGTCAATGAGACTTCTGCTCCTCTCGACAGGTATTTCGTCCCACTCCTCAAGAGCAAACTGCTCCAGTTTTCTCTGTTTGAAGGTTGCCTTTTCCAGATGTCATGTTTCGGCTCTTTCCAAAGATGCTCAATAGGATTTATGTCAGGGCTCATAGAAGGCCGCTTCAGATTAGTCCAGTGTTTTCCTCTTAGCCATTCTTGAGTGTTTTTAGCTGTTTGTTTTGGGTCATTATCCTGTTGCAAGACCCATAACCTGCGACTGAGACCAAGCTTTCTGACACTGTGCAGCACATTTCTCTCTAGAATGCCTTGATAGTCTTGAGATTTCATTGTACCCTGCACAGATTCTAGACACCCTGTGACAGATACAGCAAAGCAACCCCAGAACAAAACAGAGCCTCCTCCATATTTCACAGTAGGGACAGTGTAATTTTCTTGCTATGCTTCATTTTTCTGTCTGTGAACATAGAGCTGATGTGCCTTTCCAAAAAGTTCCATTTTTGTCTCATCTGTCAATAGGACATTCTCCCAGAAGCTTTGTGGCTTGTCAACATGTAGTTTTGCAAATTCTAGTCTGGCTTTTTATGATTTTTTTTCAACAATGGTGTCCTCCTTGGTCGTCTCCCATGAAGTCCACTTTGGCTCATGCAGCGACGGATGGTGCGATCCCGACACTGATATTCCTTGAGCTTGAAGTTCACCTTTAATCTGTTTATTATTTTTTCTGGGCTCTTTTGTTACCATTCGTATTATCCGTCTCTTTGATTTGTCATCAATTTTCCTCCTGCGGCCACGTCCAGTTAGGTTGGCTACAGTCCCATGGAGCTTAAAGGGAATCTGTCACCCTAAATTGGCGGGATATTTAAATGATGGCAGTCAGGTCAGATGGGCGGTGTTTTGGGTACTTGCCTTAACATGTTGTTCGCCGCTGTCTCCATTATTTCTGAGAATTGTAGTCGTTGCCCTCCATATAACGCGCCTGCGCATTGCAATCTGTGGGCAAAGCATACTGCGCGTGCGCAATTCAAGATTGCAATGCGCTGGTGCGTTATATGTTGGGCAGCGACTACAATTCCCAGAAATAATGGAGACAGCGGCGAACAACATGTTAAGGCAAGTACCCAAAACACCACCCATCTGACCTGACTGCCATCATTTAAATATCCCGCCAATTTAGGGTGACAGATTCCCTTTAAATTTCTGAATAATATGTGCAACTAGTCACAAGAACATCAAGCTGCTTGGAGATGGTCTTATAACTTTTACCTTTAACATATTTGTCTATAATTTTCTTTCTTATCTCCTGAGACAACTCTTTCCTTCGCTTCCTCTGGTTCATGTTGAGTGTGATACACACCATGTCACCAAACAGCACAGTGAGTATCTGTAGCCCTCTATACAGGCCACTCACTGATTCCAAGATTGTAGACACCTGTGATGCTAATTAGTGGATACACCGCAATTTAACATGTCCCTTTATCACATTATTTTCAGGGGTACCATCATTTCTGTCCAGGCCTACTTCATGAGATATATATATATATATTTTTATTCTGTGGACGCATGGTACAAAAGCAATGTCTGACTTTCATTTGTTCATTATGATAGATTTTTTAGTTACTACTTTTGTCAGATTCAAGTGATTTCTGTCACCATTGTGGGTTTTCTGTCATTAAACGAGGGGTACCAACAATTTTGACCACGTGTGTATGTCCCAAATGAGTAGTGGCCAGATAACTGATAACAGCCATGTCATGTACACTTATGAATGAAAAAGGTAAAATCCTAATAAAAAATATGGCAGCTCTCTCGAACTTCTGCGATCATCAGGAGTGAAGATATCGCATAAGTTGGGAATTTCATTAAATCTTGAAGGGCTGAGGACATCCCAAAACCCGACCCCATGAGATCATCATGGGAGGGGGGTGTAACTCGGATGCTGATAAAAGCTCAAGACAACATCCGATAAAAGCTCAAGACAAATTGTGATCTGTGTTCCTGTGGAGAGATACACATCAGTGTATGCATGAATCCCGTTCACTCAGTGTCTCCAATCGAAGTGCTCTCCTTCGCTAAGCTGAATCATTTCTGTGATCAGTGTAAGTTTTTTTTGTTTGTTTTTTTGTGCAAATCCTGTTTTATGTAACTGTATATGTTGTATTTTTTGTCCCCTTTGTAAAATCTTTTGTAGATTTATAAACACTGCCTATCATTCTGGATTAAATATAAAATGAATTAGTTCTGTTTCCGAAGCCATACGCCACCAGAATCAGACCTCCAGTCAGCCTGTATAAACGGCTGGTGGTGGCAGCGAGTTGTCTTGGGGTAGCGTGTAGTTCCAAGTGAAAGTACTGCGAGGGTACATACACATATTCCATGCGTTGGAATTGTAGGTGTCTATAACTATACCCTCACTGTCAGTTTCCTGACAGCCTGCGGCCTCCTCTATTAATCGTTGGTCAATAGCGTAATTGTGCGGATGATAGGGGGCAGCAGAAAGCTGTTCGATCCAAAGAAAACAGGGTGGTTCAGTGACGACCCCTCTGGCTACAATCTTTGTCAACGATGTTTAGTATTCTTCAAGACAGATCAGACTAAAGCCCCCATACATAATAGACTAATATCTGCTGAACCCTCCGATATCGACATGTTCGGCCTATAGCCTAATATTTATAGGGGCGCTGGCGGATTGATGGTCAAGAGAAGTCAATAATGAATTTCTGATTTCGGATTGCCAGTTTCATTTTTCTACTGTGGATAAGCCATCAGTCGATGACTTTCCGAACGAGCACTCCTGTGTATGGGAGAGTCGGCTGAGATGACTGTCTACCAATCAGTCGTCCAAAGCATCGTCCTGCCGGCAGACATCTAATGTGCATGGCCCCCATAGACAGCGGACTAAAGTTGTACTAACCTGCTGATGTCGGTGGGATTGAACTACCGTCTAAAGTACGTGGGGGCCTCCCATCTTTCCCTTGACAGATGATGGGGGGGGGGATGGGGTTGTTTTTTTTTACGTGGAGATGCGTCTGCTCAATCAAATCGAGTGATCCTGTGTGTTGGAGAGATGGCTGTCCAACAAATAGCTGTCTAATGTGAATGGGGGCATTGAGAAAGATGTTACTATGATTAATGCAATGCTCTTATGACTGAATAGTAAGTGCACCCCAGGTACGCTATGGCTAGCAAGTAAATACACCTACTTGTCATTGCAATCTTACATAGACCTAATTTCTACTTTGTAAGTGTTAATACACAGTGTGCAGAATTATTAGGCAAGTTGTATTTGAGAGGATTCTTTTTATTATTGAACAACTATGTTCTCAATCAACCCGAAAGACTGATAAATATCAAAGCTTAATATTTTTGGAAGTTGGAGTGGGGTTTTTTTTTTTTAGATTTGACTAACTTAGGAGGAGATCTGTTTGTGCAGGTAACTATTACTGTGCAGAATTATTAGGCAACTTAATAAAAACCCAATATATACCCATCTCACTTGTTTATTTTCACCAGGTAAACCAATATAACAACACAAAATTTAGAAATAAACATTTCTGACATTCAAAAACAAAAAAATCAGTGACTAACATAGCCACCTTTCTTTACGATGACACTCAGACGCCTCCATCCATAGATTCTGTCAGTTGCTTGTTCTGTTTACAATCCACATTGCGTGCAACAACCACCACAGCCTCCAGACACTGCTCCGAGAGGTGGACTGTTCTCCCTCCCTGTAGATCCCACCACAGCCTCCAGACACTGCTCCGAGAGGTGGACTGTTCTCCCTCCCTGTAGATCTCACCACAGCCTCCAGACACTGCTCCGAGAGGTGGACTGTTCTCCCTCCCTGTAGATCCCACCACAGCCTCCAGACACTGCTCCGAGAGGTGGACTGTTCCCCTCCCTGTAGATCTCACATTTTATGAGGTATTACAGGTTCTCTATGGGGTTTAGATCAGGTGAACAAAGTGGCCATGTCATTATTTTTTCTTCTTTTAGACCTTTACTGGCCAGCCACGCTGTGGAGTATTTGGATGCATGTGATGGAGCATTGTCCTGCATGAAAATCATGTTTGTCTTGAACGATACCGACTTCTTCCTGTACCACTGCTTGAAGAAAGTGTCTTCCGGAAACTGGCAGTAGGTCTCGGAGTTGAGCTTCACTCCATCCTCAACCCGAAAAGGTCCCACAAGTTCATCTTTGATGATACCAGCCCATACCAGTACCCCCCCTCCACCTTGCTGGCGTCTGAGTCGGAGTGGAGCTCTCTGCCCTTTACTGATCCAGCCTCGGGCCCATCCATCTGGCCCATCAAGAGTCATTCTCATTTCACCAGTCCATAAAACCTTAGAAAAATCAGTCTTAAGATATTTCTTGGCCCAGTCTTGACGTTTTATCTTATGTTTCTCGTTTTCCAGCCTTCCTTACCTTGGCCATGTCCCTGAGTATGGCACACCTTGTGCTTTTTGATACTCCAGTAACATTGCAGCTCTGAAATATGGCAAAACTGGTGGCAAATGGCATCTTGGCAGCTTCACGCTTGATTTTCCTCAATTCATGGGCAGTTATTTTGCGCCTTTTTTATCAACACGCTCCTTGCGACCCTTTTAGCTATTTTCCATGAAATGCTTGATTGTTCGGTACTCACGCTTCAAAAGTTTGGCAATTTCAAGACTGCTGCATCCCTCTACAAGACATCTCACAATTTTTGACTTTTCAGAGTCCGTCAAATCTCTCTTCTGACCCATTTTGCCAAAGGAAAGGAAGTTGCCTAATAATTAAGCCCACCTTATATAGGGTGTTGATGTCATTAGACCACACCCCTCCTCATTACAGAGATGCAAATCACCTGATTTACATAATTGGCAGTTGGCTTTCAAGCCTATACAGCTTGGAGTAGGACAACATGTATAAAAAGGATGATGTGATCAAAATACTCATTTGCCTAATAATTCTGCACACAGTGTATTTTTGTCCTATTAAAGTGCTCATTATTAAGCAAGACAAAAAACAAACTAATATATATATATATATATATATATATATATATATATATATATATATATATATAAAATATAATCATCACCATGAATATTCCATGAGTTGGAACTGTGGAAAACCTTTAACCTCATATCTATTTGTGACCTCTGTTTATTTTTCTGTGATTATCCCTGAAGGTTGCTGAATATTCTTTGCTTCCTTTGTTTATCTATTACTGTTATAACTCCATTTCTTTATTTACTATTGCAACTTCTTTTCTTTATTTAGTTAGTTTCATTGATGTATGTAACCTCCGGCTGTACGCTGCGTGTATCTGTTACTGGTCTGTCTGTACACCAGTGTGTGAGAACACTGCACAATAGGCAGAACCATCATTTTGGCCAATACCTAGTGCGTATGGTGCTCTAGTTCCTGTGTCTAGTATTGGAGACCATCAATTTTTTGTTTTAAATTATGTTATCATTTTGGTTTTTTTTCTCTTCTCAACAATTCTACCATAGTTTTTTTTTTTTTCTTTTTTATTGTGCAAACAAAATATAATGTCTAATGATGAGCATTTATTATGAAAAAATAAATAAAAAAATAAAATTGGAGTGCAGTTACATTCTGATGTAAACTCCATCCGCTAGTTGCATTTTCTTCTTTGCCAATATGTAATGGGTCCTTTATTTGATGCAGCTCACCACAAAAGTATTAGGCCACAAGTTGTATTGTCCACGGATCAGTGATTTATAGTCCTGTAGAACAACACAAAGTTCTCACGGTGTACGCCATATTCTAGTACAGAGTATGTTATAGGTAATAAACCTACAGTGGAGTTCTGCAACCCCTCCTGCGGGTGCCACAGACTGCTGGGAGTTGATAGTTATAGTTTGGTTTTCCTATTGATCTCTGATTCTATTTATTTGCAAATGCTTTTTTCTTGACCCCCTTAATCTTGACCTCGTTTGTCCTCCGCTTGTCTGACGTAACTTCGGACTGACCTCTTGATATCTGACTACTGCTTTTTTTTCCTGATTCTGTCCCTTCAGTTACTGACCCCACAAGTTGGATTTCTCTTGGCTCCTTCTCGCTCCTCCGGCCAGCAACTACTCCGTGGCCCCAACTCAGGGGGCCCTGTTTAATGTCTGTGTATGGCTGAGGACTCTCTTGGGACCTGATAAGTTAAATGGCTAGCTCCAAGTCTGTCCAAGGTTGCTCTGATGGCGTCAGACACGCTTTGCATTGTCTTTGTACAAATTGGGTGTCACCATTAATGGACGCATGTACATTGTATTGCATCATCCTTTGCTGGAAGGCCGTAACTCAAAATGTGCTTTTCAGTAAAGAAGAAAAAAATTAAGCTGTTTTAGATCCTGTGTAGTTTGATAAATTACACATTTAGGGTATTGAAATAGAAATTTACCTATCAACTATTAATGTCTACTTTCATATAGGACACCAACCTTTGCTGGCGGTCTCTTCTCGATATCCAAGGATTATTTTCAACACATCGGAACTTATGATGAAGAAATGGAGATATGGGGCGGTGAAAATATAGAAATGTCTTTTAGAGTAAGTAGATACATATATCTGACATTTTGATATCTGAAGATTTCTTATATTTATGGACTTTGTTGTAGACCTTATTTGTTGATCATCAAGCCATCTTATGTCGTTGTCCACCAGTATTTCCTTTTATTATGACCAGGTATGGCAGTGTGGAGGGCAGCTGGAAATTCTACCCTGTTCTGTTGTCGGCCATGTGTTCCGCAGCAAGAGTCCTCATACCTTTCCTAAAGGTACTCAGGTGATCATCCGGAACCAGGTCCGCCTTGCTGAAGTGTGGATGGATGACTATAAGGAAATATTTTATCGGAGAAATCGTGAAGCTGCAAATATTTTCCACCAGGTAGAAGAGTCCAACTTCTTGTACTATGTAAATAAATTTTTAAAAAAAGTTCCTCTAACTTTTATTTCTAACAGAAATAATTTTATTGAAGACTGGAAGCTTAAATTACAAGTAGTAGAATGGGATACCCTGATGTCCCAGGATTACATGCATTTTTCTTTGCATTATGTATTTATATGGTGTCATTGAACAGATCTAATAATTCAGCTTTACTCTTCCTCTAATGTATTTTTCTCTAGTCATCCTCCACGATGGCACCATAGGATTACCCCTGCTGTCGTGGAGGGTTCCTAGAAATGGAATTACCGGTAAGTCTAATTCTATTTTCCCTAGTCACCCTCCACGACAGCAGGGGTAATTATATGGTGCTGTCGTAGAGGGTTCCTAGAAATGGAATTACCGGTAAGTCTAATTCTATTTTTGTGACTTTTGAGCAAATTTGGGGTCAGTGGTTTGTCAATAAATGACTTATACAGTACTTGTCAGTTCCTTTTCATTCCATTGACCTAAATGTCTTACAGTGGTACCACTATGGATAGCATCAACAAGCTTTTTAGCCCTTGCTAATGTTCTGTATTGGACCATCATTTGTACTGGTGCATACGGGCCTTAAAAATTCAATGCGTGTGAGTGGCCGCTTTAGTTTGCAGTTGACCAACATAATTAGTAAAGGTTTTGCAAAAGACTGATGATAATAATAAGCACTTCTCTTGGCCAATTGGCTGTTGGAGGCAAGGGGGTCCATGCACAGTTCAGCACGGGCTTTTTGCTGTGCCTCTGAAGAAAAACAAGGTTGATAGGGGGCAGTCTTTGCATTATTTCACCATTCTTCTGGCCAAAAAAATGTAATTCAAGATCTTTTATTAACACTAGGTACAATATGTATTTTATATAATATGATATTCTACCAAATAGATGTGTCAAGATGGAGGACACAGCCCATGCTTCATTAATATTAATGTCTTGTCACTCCCAAAGTGCTCCAGTGTTAATCAGTATCTCCACTGTGTACTCGAAAAATGACAAAAGTGCAAAGATCTAGCAAGGGCCCAAATTTAATATAAATTATTGATTATCATTTGCAAAGTTATGAATCGGTTATATACTCCATTATTTTATTGTGCTTCCTTATCTCCCAAACACCATGTTGATAGTGCTGTTTTAACTTCCCACTTTATGCTCTTTTAGAAGCTGATCTGAGCTGCTGCTCCAGCAATAATCTGTGCTCAAAAACTTTTTACAAACACTTGCTTTGTCTGAGCATGGGAGAGGGGAAGAAGCTCACACCTGGAAGTGTTTGTAAGTAGTGTTTGAGTATGGATTCTTGTTAGAGCAACGGTTCAAAGCCGATTCTAAAAGAGACTGACTTTGCGAATAAAAAAAGTTATTCTTTAAGGATCCTCTAAAAATGTGAATTCATATGCTGCCAAACTGCTGTAGATTATTAATGAAGATTCTACATTGAAAATCAGTAGAAACTTGCAGAGCAATATAGAACCCTATCCACATGTTGAAGAAAAGGAATCTGTGTTAAATTCATGACAGTTTTTTTCATTTTCAGCATGTAAATTCTTTTGCAGATTATTGCAACATTTTTACAACAGATTTTACACTCTGCATATGGCACAATCTGCCTCAAAATCTGTAAAAATCTGCACTTAACCAGGACCGGTCACCAAGTAAAAAGTGGCCAGTTTTTGCCCTTTTAGTCCTGCTCCTCCCTGAGTATTCTTTTTCATTTTCTCTTTCTTTAAATCTACTATACGGTTCCATTGATATGGGACTTTTTTCAGATTTTTATGGACTTTACTAAGGAGGTGGTGCTCATAGAATTATCTAGGGCCCTGTCTTTTAGGCTGCTCCTGATAATTGCCCTGTGAGTAGCCCACTTTTGGTAAAAGACCCTAAAAATTTGCACAAAATAAGTAGACTCCTACCTCTGGAGCCAAACGGCAGATTTTAAAGATGAAAAGAAAAGTGCAGTGTTTAGCTTCACAGGGGGAATAAAATAAGAGCAAAAACTGAATACTTTTGACTTTGTGACAGGTCCTTTTTAAAAAAGTGAAAATCTGCGCGCTGAGACCTCGGTAATGTAAAAAGTCTGTAGTGCCTGCGTTTTTTGTTGTCATTTACTGAATAGGTTTCATGCTTAAGCTGTTCTGTTCTTTAACATTCTAAAATATAAAAAAAAACATTTTTTAATAGAAATCCTATGGGGATATATCAAAAAGAAGCCGTTTACGAGAAAACCTTCAGTGCAAGAATTTTACATGGTATCTGAAAAATATCTATCCTGAAATGTATGTGCCAGATGTGAACCCGCTTATCTATGGAGATGTAAGTTGAAAATCGCAATAATTGGCTCTTGGTCTACAATATCTCTGTATAGTAATAAATATGTGTATATATTTATACACACATACATACAGTACCTTGAAAAAGTATTCATTCCCGTATTCTTTTCTACAGTTTTTCATGTGGCACCAACAAACTTTAAATGTATTTTACTGAGATTTTATGTGATATACCAACACTAAGTAGCAAGTACTTAAATATAAAGGAAATGACACACGGTTTTCTAAATATTTTTAAAACATAATAAATTGGAAAATTGTGTCATGCATTTGTATGCAGGCCCCCCGAGTCAATACTTTGTTGGAACACTTTTCATTGAAATTACTGCTGCATGTCTTTTGGGGTATGTCTCTACCAGATTTCACATCTAGAGGCTGAAATTTTTGCCCATTTTTTTGCAAACGCTGTAGCTCAGTGAGATTGGATGAAAGTGTCTGTGAACGGCAATTTTCAAGTCTTGCCACAGATTCTCAGTGGGATGTAGGGCTGGACTGTTACTGGGCCATTCACACCCATGAATATGCTAGGATGTTTAGGGTCATTGTCCTGCTGGAAGGTGAACTTGCGCTCCAGTCTCAAGTCTTTTGCAGGTTTTTCCTTCATGATTGCCCTGTATTTAGCTCCATCCATCTTCCCATCAACTCTGACCAGCTTTCCTGTTCCTGCTGAAGAAAAGCATCCCCACAGCATGATGCTGCCACCATCATGTTTGACAGTGGGGATGGTGTTTTCAGGGCGATGTTCAGTGTTAGTTTTCCGCCACACAGTGTTTTGCATTTAGCCTAAAAAGTTCTCTTTTGGTCTCATCTGACCTGAGAACCTTCCCCCCTCTACATGACTTTTTGCAAACTGCAAATAAGACTTCTTATGGCTATCTTTAAAAAATGTCTTTCATCTTGCAATGCTTCCATAATGATCAGATTTGTGGAGTACACGAGTAATAGCTGTTCTGTGGACAGATTCTTCCACCTGAGCTGTGGACTACTGCAGCTCATCCAGAGTGAACATGGGCCTCTTGGCTGTTTCTCTAATTAGTGCTCTCTTTGCTTGGATGTCAGTTTAGATGGACTGCCATGTGTTGGTAGGTTTGCAATTGTGCCATTCTCCATCCATTTTTGGATGATGTATTAAACAGTGCTCTGTGAAATGTTCAGAGCTTGGGCTAGTTTTCTTTATAACCTAACCCTGCTTTACTTTTCTACAGAACTTTATCCCTGACTTGTCTGGTGTGTTCCTTCATTTTCATGGTTCTGTTTGATCCATAATATTCTGAAACAAACCTCTGAGTCCTTGACGGAACAGCTGTAGTTTGTTAGATTAAATTACACACAGGTAGACTAAATTTACTGATTATGTGACTTCTGGAGGCAATTGGCCACTCAGGATTTTATTTAAGGGTATCAGACTACAGAGGACTGAATACAAATTTCACTTTACAATTTGCAGATTTACATTTTTAAAATAATTAGAAAATAGTGCATCATTTCCTTTACACTTCACAAATACTCGCTACTTTGTCTTGGTATATCACATAAAATATAACACATTTAAGTTTGGGTGTAACGTGAAAAAATGTGGAAAGGTTCACTGGGTATTAATAGTTTTTCAAGGCACTGTATATGTGAGTAAATGTTAGTATAAAAAGTGCACGTATTTGTATATGTGTAATAAAAAAATAAACAGTAGGGAAAATAAGTATTTGATACACTGCCGATATTTTGCAAGTTTTCCCACCTAGAAGGAATGGAGAAGTCTGTAATTTTTATTGTAGGTACACTTCACCTGTGAGAGACAAAATCTAAAAATAAAAACCAGAAAATCATATTGTATAATTTTTACATAATTAAATTGCATTTTATTGAATGAACTAAGTATTTGATCACCTAGCAACTAGCAAGAATTCTGGCTCTCACAGACCTGTTAGTTTGTCTTTAGGAAGCCCTCCTACTCTGCACTCATTACCTGTAATAATTGCACCAGTTTGAACTCGTTACCTGTATAAAAGACACTTGCCCACACAAATCAATCATGCTCCAACCTCTCCACCATGGCCAAGACCAAAGAGCAGTCTAAGGACACTAGGGACAAAATTGTAGATCTGAAAAAGGCTGGGATGGGCTACAGGACACTAGGCAAGCAGCTTAGTGAGAAGGCAACAACTGTTGGCACAATTATTCTACAATGGAAGATGACTTTCAATCTTCCTCGGTCTGGGGCTCCATGCAAAATCTCACATCGTAGGGGTAAGTATGATTCTGAGAAAGGTCAGGAATCGGCCCATAACTACACGGAAGGACCTGGTCAATGACCTGAAGAGAGCTGGGACCACAGTCTCATACATTACCATTACTAACACACTACGCCATTAAAATGCACACAAGGTCCCCCTGCTCATGCCAGCACATATCCAGGCCTGTTTGACATACTCCAGTGACCATCTGAATGATCCAGAGGAGGCATGGGAGAAGGTCCTGAGGTCAGATGAGACCAAAATAGATCATTTTGGTATCAACTCAACTCGTCGTGTTTAGAGGAAGAAGAAGGATGAGTACAATCCCAAGAACACGTCCCAACCGTGAAGCATGGTGGGGGAAGCATCATGCTTTGGGGGTGCTTTTCTGCAAAAGGCGACAGGACAACTGCATGTATGTATGTGTGTGTGTGTGTGTGTGTGTGTGTGTGTGTGTGTGTGTGTGTGTGTATACATAATATATACTATTTTGTGGAAACCGCTCCAATGCATCTTGTAAAATAAAGAAAATGCAAGCAACTTTACACAGTCTTAATTTCACGATATCCCAGAGTTTTGTGTATGCAGTTCCTTTGCCGATCTCTCTATATCCATGGATACATGCTTGCTTACATACCCCATATGTAATCCGATCCTGCAGGTTTCTGAGATGCATATGGTAGAGTGTGGCACATGAATGCTTGGTCTGACTACACGTTTTCTTTGTAGTCTGTAACCATGGTTACAGTCTATTGCAGAATTGGTAGAAATAATGATAGGAGATTGTTACAGTAGAAACAATAGTAGGATCCCTGAGAAATCGCTGCAGGGGCTACGTTCTGCCAATTGCATAGAGAAAATCTGAATTGCTGATATCCTCATAGCTGTAGTTTGGGATAATGGGGGAACTGTACTTCTAGAATACCCTGTTAATCCAGTATAGTGGAGATAAATGTAACCAGATAGATAAAGACAGGATACTACATTGTCTAATTGTTTTCCCTATACAGATACAAAATGTTGGCAAACAATGGTGTTTGGATGCTGGATCAGATAATCATCATGGGGGCAAACCTACGATCCTGTATGAATGTCATGGACTTGGGAGTAACCAGGTAACATTTCTTTTCTATATCCTCCTATTCTTTTTTTTTCTAGGTCTCAATGCAAATGCTTCTAGTTATTTATTATGAAGATCGGCCATTCATCTGTGTATTGAAAGTTAATGGGTTTTTCAGAAGCTCAGTGTAAGAGGATCTTAACATTTATGGACAGCTGAAATGGATTTGCTGCTTTACAATCCCTACTTGCTAGAAATATCCAAAAAGAATTATAACAAAGTGCCCAGTGATCAATTTATTATGTGGGCACACCTGGCAGTAAGTGTCCAGTCTCTCACCCTAGAGAGGTCCTCCAGAATGAGAGCCATGGCACTACTGATGAGTATCTATCTATCTATCTATCTATCTATCTATCTATCTATCTATCTATCTATCGCTCAAAAAAAATAAAGGGAACACTCAAATAACACATCCTAGATCTGAATGAATGAAATATTCTCATTGAATACTTTGTTCTGTACAAAGTTGAATGTGCTGACAACAAATTCACACAAAAATCATCAATGGAAATCAAATTTATTAACCATTGGAGGCCTGAATTTGGAGTCACCCACAAAATGACAGTGGAATGTAATGTCCTTTAAAACAAGTCAAAATGATGCTCAGTAGTTTGTGTGGCCTCCACGTGTCTTTATGATCTCCCTACAACGCCTAGGCATGCTCCTGATGAGGCGGCGGATGGTCTCCTGAGTTATCTCCTCCCAGACCTGAACTAAAGCATCTGCCAACTGCTGGACAGTCTGTGGTGCAATGTGACGTTGGTGGACGGAGCGAGATATAATGTCCCAGATGTGCTCAATCTGATTCAGGTCTGGGGAACAGGCGGGCCACTCCATAGCTTCAATGCCTCCATCTTGCAGGAATTGCTGACACACTCCAGCCACATGAGGTCTGGCATTGTCCTGCATTAGGAGGAACCCAGGGCCAACCGCACCAGCATATGGTCTCACAAGGGTCTGAGGATCTCATCTCGGTACCTAATGGCAGTCAGGCTACTTCTGGCGAGCACATGGAGGGCTGTGCGGCCCTCCAAAGAAATGCCACCCCACACCATTACTGACCCACTGCCAAACTGGTCATGCTGAAGGATGTTGCAGGCAGCAGATCGCTCTCCACGGCGTCTCCACACTCTGTCAGGTTTGTCACATGTGCTCAGTGTGAACCTGCTTTCATCTGTGAAGAGCACAAGGCGCCAGTGGCGAATTTGTGAGCACAGAACCCCATCTGTGGACGTCTGGCACTCAGACCATCCTCATAGAGTCGGTTTCTAACTGTGCAGACACATGCACATTTGTGGCCTGCTGGAGGTAATTTTGCAAGGCTCTGGCAGTGCTCCTCCTGTTCCTCCTTGCACAAAGGCGGAGGTAGCAGTCCTGCTGCTAGGTTGTTGCTCTCCTACGGCCCACTCCACAACTCCTGGTGTACTGTCCTGTCTCCTGGTAGCGCCTCCAGCCTCTGGATACTACGCTGACAGACACAGCAAACCTTCTTGCCACAGCTCGCATTGATATGCCATCCTGGATGAGCTGCACTACCTGAGCCACTTGTGTGGGTTGTAGAGTCCGTCTCATGCTACCAACATTCAAAAGTGACCAAAACATCAGCCAGAAAGCATTGGTACTGAGATGTGGTCTGTGGTCCCCACCTGCAGAACCTCTCCTTTAGTGAGTGTGTCTTGATAATTGCCAATAATTTCCATCTGTTGTCTATTCCATTTGCACAACAGCATGTGAAATTGATTGTCAGTCAGTGTTGCTTCCTAAGTGGACAGTTTGATTTTACTTGGAGTTATATTCTGCTGTTTAAGTGTTCCCTTTATTTTTTTGAGCAGTGTATATATAATCTCTTGTCTTGGTTTATACCAGTCGTATCCTTATTTTTAAAGATCTATATATCTTCAAAAATAAGGATACGGCTGGTATAAAGTTAGAAGACGTGTTCTGCTGTTTTTATAACCCCAGAGTAGTCTCTAATAAGTTCTTCACATAACTGCCAAGGTGCCGCACTCCCTGCTTTCTGGATGAGCTGTGGGCTGCTCGGCATGGGGCTTGGAATGAAAATTATAAGGTATCACTTGTCACATTCCTAAACCTTTAAGCAATCAGCTGGTCTTCTGCTAAGTACACATGAAACGGGGAATATGTCACTTGCCACAACTCCGATATCCTAATAGTAGGTTAGTGAGTTTATTTGGATTCCAATGAAAAAGCCCAGAAAAAAATAGCATTATAACTAATGATCAGTGGTCATAATAATTGAAATACTTGACAAATTCCTCTCTGTTGTGCTCATCTTGAGTACAGAAATAGTGCAAACTAAACATCTGTAGACGTTGATAATCCTTATAACTCACACATGCATTGTACTTCACGCACGTTCAGTTATTAGCTATTAACCGCTTGCCAACATGTGGCATATGGCAGATGTTGGGTGCTGGTTAATGGAAAATGCTAAGGAACTGGGGCCACTGCATACATATCAGGGTGCTGGCTGTGTTACACAGGTGACACCCACCCGCAACTACTAATGATTATTGTTGAAGGTTAAAGGGAGTCTGTACAAAATAACTGTTCAAACCCAGCACAAATTTTTTAAGCAAAAACTTTGTGTTTTGAGCCTTCCAACCAGACAATGCCAGCAAAATGGCCAAAATTTCTTTTAACTATTTGGCGTTTTTAGAAACCTGAAGAGTTTTAAGAGTTTTCTTCAGGCATTTTCCACATTGTGTGTACATGCCGTTAATTAAGCTTGCATCAGTTTTTCCATAATACAACGTTGACAGACACATCTAAAACAGGGGTGTGGAATCTCCGGCCCATGGGCCATTTTCAGCCCGTGGTGTCCTTTTCTGACCACCCCCCCCCCTTCCCGGGCTGATTCCCTGGGACTGCAGAGCTCTGGTTGGTGGCTGCATTTTGTCGGCTATAGGCCCTTTAATTGCTCCTGAGAGTGTTCTCCACTCCGCGCTCCACTCCCACCAACGAAGACAGTGGCAGCCCCAGCTCCTCCTGTGATGCGTATATGCCCCAGCCCCTCTGTGATGCTTACATGCCTCCAGCCCCTCTGGTGATGCATATATATATTCCCCCAGCCCCTCCTGTGATGAGTGTATACATATATATATATATGCCTGCAACTCTGCCTGTAATTCGTAGATATTCCCCAACCCATGGGCCGGAGTAAAGATTTTTTTTCTAATCTTTGACCCCTTTTTAAGATTTCTTTTGCTTTGATTATAACATAATTTCATTGTTTTTTATACATTTATATATATAATATATTATTTTTTTATTTTTTTTTTCTACTTTTTGCTCATTTAGTACTTTGAATATACTCTAACCCATGAGATTCGACATAATATCCACAAGGAACTGTGTCTTAGAGCTGGTAAAGGGCAGGTTCTCCTTAGCAAGTGTAATTACAAAGGCGAAGGCACAACTGTTCTATCTGAGGAAAAATGGGAACTTCAGAAGGTAAAGTTTTCCTAATTCTTTTACCTGGAATGTTTAAGGCGTAAGATAAGATTTCTCCTTAAGGTGATTTATCAAGCTGGCAAACAAAGACTTATAGGGCATGCAATGCTCCATGGGAAATAAAATATGCTAATTGCCTCATCACAGAGGAAGAGGAAAGAGTCTCTAGTGCCACTTATAGGAAGTAGCACTCATATAAGACCATGTCAACCCTTTAAAGAACTTTGCCACATGATAGCCAATCGGTCTCCTGCATTGCACTGATGTGTGGCAAGAACCCCAAAACAGCATTTAAAGCCAAACTAGAATCTCTATTGGCAAGGCTGTGTTTTTTATTTTTTTTAGGGTTGCTAAAATATCACAAATTCTGTAGATGTCAAATTTAGAATAGATCATTAATGAACCAGAAAATCTTTCAACCTCAGATAAATATTTCTTTACCCAAATATTTAACCATACAAGAGCCAGGTTGATGATGTCACGCAGCATTCAGAAGTCCACAATACTACTGCATACAAAACCCAGATAAATCATGGCAGACCATAACCTTCGTAGACTGTCTGACAAAAGACAAAACTTGATCTACCAAGTTGCCTTTAGAGGTGAAGGAGTAAAGTTAATGCCCCTTATGATACTGAATAGTAAAGAGGTGGATCCCCGAGTCCTCATTGTGGTAGGAAAATAGATGTCAACATCCTGGGTGGTTAAAACACCACTACAGTGATTTTTTTTTTTTTTGTTCTTTTTAGATGTCAGTGCTGAAGTGGTGCTACAAATCTAAGATCCCAGACCATAGTCTTTATATCTACCAGCTGCCGTCTTCAGCTTTTCACGACGATGCTATCTTGCGACCTCAACTTCTGACTTTCAAGAAGTCAGAGGGAATGATCACAAGTTCTGTGTAAGTCTACGGGAAGCCTGTTCTGGCTCTCATAGATTTGCATAGAATTATCACTTCTGGATCAGCCCCATCAAGCGTTGGAGCGATCTGGAAAGTCACAACCTGCAGAAGACCGAGCGGCACTGGGAACAGCTGAAAACAGCAGCTGGTAAGTGTAAGACTAGGGTCAGGGAACTGAAATTAGTAGCAGCACTACAATAAAAAACAAATGCTGGAGGGGTTCATTAATGATGGTATTCCGTGTGATTTAAGCGAGAAATGAGGTTAGTGATGACATCCCTGGTGGTGCAGGGCAGTAATGAGGTCAATGATGACACCCCTGGTGGTGTAGGGCAGTAATGAGGTTAATGATGACATCCCTGGTGGTGTAGGGCAGTAATGAGGTTAATGATGACATCCCTGGTGGTGTAGGGCAGTAATGAGGTTAATGATGACTTCCCTGGTGGTGTAGGGCAGTAATGAGGTTAATGATGCCATCCCTGGTGGTGCAGGGCAGTAATGAGTTTAATGATGACTTCCCTGGTGGTGTAGGGCAGTAATGAGGTTAATGATGACACCCCTGGTGGTGTAGGGCAGTAATGTGGTTAATGATGACACCCCTAGTGGTGTAGGGCAGTAATGAGGTTAATGATGACACCCCTGGTAGTGTAGGGCAGAAATTAGGTTAATGATGACATCCCTGGCGGTCTAGGGTAGTAATGAGGTTAATGATGACACCCCTGGTGGTGTAGGGCAGTACTGAGGTTAATGATGACACCCCTGGTGGTGTAGGGCAGTAATGAGGTTAATGATGACATCCCTGGTGGTCTAGGGTAGTAATGAGGTTAATGATGACACCCCTGGTGGTGTAGGGCTGTAATGAGGTTAATGATGACACCCCTGGTGGTGTAGGGCAGTAATGAGGTTAATGATGACACCCCTGGGTTGTAGGGCAGTAATAAGGTTAATAATGACATCCCTGGCGGTCTAGGGTAGTAATGAGGTTAATGATGACACCCCTTGTGGTGTAGGGCAGTAATGAGGTTAATGATGACACCCTGGTGGTGTAGGGTAGTAATGAGGTTAATTAATGATGACACCCCTGGTGGTGTAGGGCAGTAATGAGGTTAATGATGACATCCCTGGTGGTGTAGGGTAGTAATGAGGTTAATGATGACACTCCTGGTGGTGTAGGGCAGAAATTAGGTTAATGATGACATCCCTGGCGGTCTAGGGTAGTAATGAGGTTAATGATGACACCCATGGTGGTGTAGGGCAGTACTGAGGTTAATGATGACACCCCTGGTGGTGTAGGGCAGTAATGAGGTTAATGATGACACCCCTGGTGGTGTAGGGCAGTAATGAGGTTAATGATGACATCCCTGGGTTGTAGGGCAGTAATAAGGTTAATAATGACATCCCTGGCGGTCTAGGGTAGTAATGAGGTTAATGATGACACCCCTTGTGGTGTAGGGCAGTAATGAGGTTAATGATGACACCCCTGGTGGTGTAGGGTAGTAATGAGGTTAATTAATGATGACACCCCTGGTGGTGTAGGGCAGTAATGAGGTTAATGATGACATCCCTGGTGGTGTAGGGTAGTAATGAGGTTAATTAATGATGACATCATTAATTAATGATGATATCCCCGTGGTGTAGGGCAGTAATGAGGTTAATAATGACATCCCTGGCGGTCTAGGGTAGTAATGAGGTTAATGATGACACCCCTGGTGGTGTAGGGCAGTAATGAGGTTAATGATGACATCCCTGGTGGTGTAGGGTAGTAATGAGGTTAATTAATGATGACATCATTAATTAATGATGATATCCCTGGTGGTGTAGGGTAGTAATGAGGTTAATGATGACATCCCTGCTGATGATGAGGTTAGTAACCTCACTTTAACAATAACACCACTAGTAGTTTAAGCCAATGAAAAAGCTAATACCTTCTTTGGTCTAGGATAATAAAGGGGTTAATACTAAAGTCTTTTTTTGGTTGTTATTAGACACACATGGTTCATGTTGAAAACTATAAGGCCAAGATGCCTACTGTAGTGGAATATGGTAATATAATATTTAATGCCAGTATTCCTTGTTTCTCAGTACTGACGTGGTTACCGATGGTTAATCATGGAGGTTTTGCCTGATCACTTAGCGAAAATCTGTCCCATGTAGACTTCCTGAGACCCGGAGTATTTTATCTAGTTTCCTTCTATATCGCCCCCATATTCCACAGCGCGTCAGACATTATCATGGGGAGCAGCGTGGCTGAGCAGACTCGCTGCTTAATAGGGGCAATGGTCAGACATTATAGTGTAGTTTGTGCAATGGAGCAGAAAGAATTAGAATTCGAGTATTTTATAACTGGAAGTCAGTCGCCGCGCGATCCCACTAAAGGCTCATTTTTCGTTTGTCCTCTCTTTCCAGGATCAGCTACTCTTCAGTGTTGCATATAGTATGTGCTTGACTGGGAATGGCCCTAACCCACGTCTTGTACCTTGTAACCCTTCGGACCCTTTTCAACAATGGATTTTCCGACAAAGCAGTTAAGAAAACGAGTAACCCTTTCTCTTTGACACTGTGATAGTAAGATGCACTGTGCCGTCTCCTGCTGACCTGTCCTGTTACAGAAGAAAGAACACTCCGAACGTTGTGTCGCCTGCAGATGCCAAAGATTGTTCTTAAATCTTTTATTTTTTTCTCTAATTTTCCTCTGTGCGTTTACATGATAGTTGTTAATCGGTCAAGTGGGGTCTCCTAATGTTTACAGTGACTGCATGGAGTACAGACCGGATGACGTGCTCCGAGTCCAAGCACTACGAGATATTAAAAAAAGGGGGGATGGGGAACGTGCCTTAACGAAAACCGCACTCAGAAATGTTATTTCTGCACCTTTTATGTAGTGTTCATATGCGTTCCTTATGCGTTCCTTACCTCCACATTGTAAAGGCTTTGTATTCACTGTTACTATATGGTTTCTACATTGTATCAACTGGTGGCTAGACTTTCTCAGACGCCACAACTTTTTGATACTTACTCCGTTCTAGATGTTATGTTACCCCATAGGACTGGAGGGATTTACCATACACCAATAGAGGTCTTACAAAAATTTAAAAATGAGGGATTTAAGGACTACCCTTCCTGCCGTTTTTGAGCTCTGTATTCTAGAACTGTTTTATTATACAAAATGATCAGTTTTTCTTTTAAGAGAAACTCCATGGAGATAATCAGATCGTTCGTTATCTCCAGCAGTCCCACAGACAATATTTAGTGCCTATACGGGACCATCGCTCTGTTCAAGTGGTGAATTCCCATTTATGGATCGTTTGGGGGTCACCGAGTTATCACAATTGATGGTACAAACCCTTTATGGGAATTTTAAAAGGGGATCTGTTGGCTCTCCTGAGCTGTCTGGTTTGGTAAATTAATTGTATTTCACATAATATAACAACTTTGGAGCATTTTTTTTGAGAAGTCTACCTCTCATTCCTGTGTTACAAAAAATCTTCTAATGTGGTGTTACTAGTTGGCAATGTGTCTACATCGTCTGACAGTGTCCGCTGCGATTAGACGATGTTAGGACGCAGGCAAACGGCCGTATAAATCATAATACAATGCTCGGACTGGCCGGCTGCTCTCCTGAACTTAGCGTGACCACTTCATATGTTTCTGTGCGGCTGTCACTCTCTGGTCGGGAGAGCCGCCAGCCAGTCCCTGCACTTAGTTTTGCTCTCTGTCCAATGTATATGGCCGTCTGACAACTTATCCATAAATTTCTAGGAGGAGTAACAGAAAGACAGCACAACACAGAACCCCCAGGAAAAGGGCTCACGACTTGTGATTTTTATATAGAATTCTGATCTTAACTAAAATATTTTTTAATAGGGTAAGAGTACCAGGGTTTTCCTTTTTGAATGTATTTTTTTATATCTGATAATGGCCTTATATTTAATTGATCGTGGTTTCTTTATACTGATGCCAGTGATCAGGAAGCTATAAACACTGCCAACTTTTCATTTTCAGAAGGTTTTTATTGTAAGTAGCACTGAGGTCTATAGTGCTATTGTCCAATGAAGTGCATATCTGTTTTACTAAGGGTGCTTTCACATTGCGTTGCGTCGGACACGGTCTACTACGTCTGGGTGTCCGCCCCCTGTAGGCGTACACTCCCGGAACTGATGTACGACAGAGCCCGCGTTCGCTCCGTTGGCACCATTACAGTCTATGGCCCCGTTGGATGTGTTTTGCGCGGGTCGGGGTGAGGTTCAAATGTATGCCCCGACGAGGCCACTGAGCGTGTCCCTATACGCAATGTTAAAGCTCCCTACCTGTACTTTCTGTCTATTCTTCTCTTGGGCACTTTAGTAGGAGCTGGAAATCCCATCCAGAAAAGATTCTGGACTCCTCCTTGTTCTAAACTCCTTTTAAACCAATATATAATTGTACCCTCTTTGCTAATTACAGCAGCTTTATTAATGCGCGGACACTTGACTGTTTTCGATATATATCGTTGTGGTGATCTGACTCAGGGATGTGCAGAACTGTTTATTTTTTTTAAAAATTGCATTTATTTCATTGCCATTTTTTTGGTCCCCTATTCAGACATTCATACCATAGGTTAGAAATGGACGGTTGTGTCATTTTACTCTGTTATCTGTTCAATAATGTTTTAGGGATTATTAAACTTGGTATAAAAAAATTGTTAGGGTGTATGCCTTCATCTAAATAGCATGCATTAAAGGGATTGTCCAAGATTAGAAAAACATGGCTGCCCTTTTTTTTTTTTTTTTGTTTTAAACCGCCTCACTCCCCCTCCCACGGGTTGTTACACCGTATTGCAATTAAGCCCTATGGAAAAGGGAACTGAGCTGCAATATCACTCTATGATCAGGGGTGGCGCTGTTTCTGAAATAATGCAGCCACCTTTCATTAATCCTGGACAAATCCTTTAATATTACTATATGGTGTCGCTAATCGTAGCCTTGTTTACTAGAAAAATTGAGGCAAAAAAATAAAAATAGGTTTTTAAAGGATGGCCTCATTAAGACGATCTTTTTTTAGGTAACCCCTTAGGACGTGAAACAGAGGTAAGTCCTCTGTGAGCCATTAAATAAGAATGACTTCCCCTCTGCCAGACTTGGTTGTCCATGCACTGTATGGTCACCATTTGCAATGACTGATATATGGCCTCCTAAAAACCCCACGTGCGCTAACTTAAGATGAGGGAAAAATCCAAGAAGTTAAAGGGGCAGTCCCAACCAAGCGTGTCTCACGATCCGAGTACTGAACTTGATTTCTAGGCCAACAGTAGGTCTCCTAACCCGAACACAATAGTCTCGTATACGCCTATGAGGCTGTTGAATTCAGGTCAGGAGATCCGCAGCTGGTCCGAGCATTCGTGGCCGTATTCAGGCCGTAAGACTCAGATATTTGAATTCAGCATTGGCAAATTATCACTTATTAGCCGTGTTCCCCAACTCCGGTCCCCAAGAGCCACCATCAGATCAGATGTTGAGGATTTCCTTAGGATGGCCCACGTAATAATTCCATCGCTTGTGCAATACTAAGGAAATCCCCAAAACATGATCTGTTGGTGGCTCTTGGGGACTGGAGTTGGGGAACACTGACTTGCAAGATAGGTGATAACCTAATGATCATTGGGGGTCCCCACTGAGCCTAGGAATGGGGCACTGAAATGCCCTGTTTGGATTAAGCTATTGCCACGCATGCGCACCAATGCTCTGTTCACGATCTACTTTAATGGAATTTCATGCTAAATTTGTTGGAAATTTACTACATTCTCTGTAATTTATTCATCTTTTTACTCCAAGGATATTACATTGATATTGTGTTATTGCAGAAATATCAATGTCCATGTTTTTTCTTACCGTTAGACCTTCTAAATCTCTGTTCCAAAATAATTGGCAATGACATTTTATTTTTAGGATTTAAACGCCTTCCAATAAGATTATCATGGAAGATTTGTTTTATTGTATGTGGATTTGCTGTATTTTATGTCATTTTTACATTTGTGTCATGCATCACCATTTTGAGCTAAGACTTTCCTGATTTTTGTGAGTATTCTTTTTTTTTTTTTCTTCTGAAATGCTGTAGAGACACATGGGGGGTGACTGGCTGCCCCTCTCGTGCACTTTGTGCATATAGTTTGTGTTAAGTTGCCCACTTTCAGGAAGGTGAACCTCCATATTCTGTAAAATGCCTAAACTTCTCCTCCTTAGGTCCAGTGATGGCTCCAGGCTGCTGCCCCGCTCTGTGTTTTGGCTGCACTGGTGACATCACATTGACCGCCGTAGATCACTGCTGTAGCCAATCGTTGAGCTCATTGGCTCGTGCCATCTACCTCTGCTCAGCTATTGGCTACGGTGGTGATGTGAGCTGTTGACGTGATGTCATCACAGCAGCCAAAACACTGAGACTGGAGCAGCGGCGGGAGGCCCTTGCTGGATCCAGGGGAGTAGAGTACCGCCCCGGTTTGTTATTTTACAACATATGGGATACACTTTCCTGAAAATGGACAACCTCTGAAAAATCTCCACTTATGTCCTACTAGGCTCAAGAGGGACTTATCCTCATTTTACTAGTCGGCCAAACATAGTAACAAAGCGCTTATGAACTGATTCATGTTACCATCACTATTCTTGAAGGGAAGGATTCAGCCTCGTTCTTGTCCCCTGTTGGTAAGTGTGGTATGATCTTTAACCAGTTTTATTGCTTAGGTAGCAGTGGTAGGAGCCGTATCGCTGACCATACCCATGTATAGAGTAGGTTTGGAAAAACAGGAATATTAAGGAAGGTTCCTGATCCATGGATCTCATAGCTGCTTAAATGGAACCTGTTGTGTCCCCAAATATTATTAATCTGCAGATATGGGGTTATACCCTGTGTTACAGTGCTGTCCGGGTGCCTCATTGAAAGTGTAGCTATCGGGAGAAAATGAACTCTCTTCCTCCTAGAAGCCGCCGGCTTTCAGTCATAGAATCGTAGTTGCTCCTGGTTTGCGCTTCTATGACTGAAAGCCGGTGGCTCACGGGAGGAATAAAGTTCATTTCCTGCCAGTAACCGTGCTTTCAGTAATGAGGCAGAAACACTTTGAAACTATATCTGCGGGGGTTAATTGCTTTTTGGGGAATGACAAGGTTCCCTTTCAAGGCATAAACTATGGTATGCATGTAGAATTCAGCAAAACGATTCACACCACCCTGGTCAAGCAGCCATATTGATAGTTAGACCAGAGCTTTGCAAACCTTGTTAACTCCTTGTTGGCTCTTCAGATTACTGGGTCCCATGATGTCATTACATTTCGGCACGGGACTCTCGTATGATGTCGCAACAGGCAAATTGAGGGTCCTGTGAATCTCGCTGAATCCTATATGCATCCCATGCTAGCAATATCTAATGTGACTCACACAGGTCCAGGTAGCTGCACTATGGGGACTCATTAAAAAGCATCTGTCAGAAGGGCTCGTCAACCAGGAGCTCTGAAGCTTAAAGCTCTTGATAAACAGTGAGCTCCACTTTTTGCCATTATTAAAAGTTCCCTTTTAATTACCTTCAAATAAGGCAGCCTGGACACCAACGAAGGACCTACTGTTACTATCCGTCATACGTGATGATTTTACTACAGATCCGTATTATTTAAAATCGACTAATAAACATGCAAGTTTCATTCTGGCCACTAGGCCTAATCATATTTACTGCGCTTTTCAGCCACCACATGACCATTGGCTGCAATAAACGGTTTCTGACTCATTTACTTCTATTGAAGTATTTTCTTGGCATGCTTTGATCTGAGCAAAAAATTTTTGGGGAGGAGGTGAGCTCTGACCTCTATGGCGACTGATGGACCCTGAGTTACTTACTGTATATAGAGGCATTGCCTGTCATTAACCTGTCTGTGATGATATTGAGACTGCTGAAAAATCTTCTTTACGGACTGGTAAGTAATTTTCTGGTATTGGGCTTAGTGAATAGTATGACATTTTCAAAAATGTTCTTAAATAAAGATATGGAAAATGAAAAATATCTGATTTAAACAGGTTATTTTTTAATGACGCCTTCCCATTAAAGGATAATTCTAGGAAAAAGGGACCCGCTTATTCCCTATGCAGTGACTGATGGGGCGGTGCGTGGCGCATAGAATAAAAGGACACTACAGAGAGATTGTGCCATGGCCCTGCTCCTTACACTCTGCAATAGTCATAATACCAGAATCCATGTTTTCTGTATTGCTCTACAGCAATAATTACTCGTTAAATTATAAGAAATCTTACCAATCTTTTTGCCTTTATTTATTACGTTCTAGATTATTTTATTGCTCTTACCTAAAATAATATATTTTAAGGGACATTTTTATGTTATTTCTTATTTCAAGCGACTGATCTTTTCCGTTCCGTTTGTACAAGTGTGATTCGTTTTATTTAATGTGGCCTTGACTCTTGTGTAAGGGACTTAAAACTGCAATAATAAGGGGAGAGGTTTTGTATGAATTTTACTATAAATGTATATTTTTACATTTTTTTGAAGGATATAATAAAGGTCATATTGGCCAAAGGGTAAAATAATGAGAAAAAAATGAGCATAAGATTAAATTAATTTTAGGATAAAATGATTTTTTTTTCTGTTTTTAATCTGTAACAAAGAATAGTGGAAATAAGCTGAAATAAACTGATAAATATTGTGATTTTTTTGTCTTGCTTCTTTAATTGGTTGTCGTTCAATCTCAGGAACTCTTCCAAGTTCTCCACATGAAATCAACAGGGTCTTCCTTAAATCTGAATTGTACTTCAAACAAACTTTGCATAAATCAGCAGTACAATTTAATATAAGGAACTTTGTAATGTCTCTGATCAGAGAATTCTGCTTCCTTCTCCACTTATCAGTCACTTCTTCCCTTCCAGCTACTTCCTAAACTAGTCATCCATTCTGAAAAAAAAAACGCTCAACTCAGCCTAGAACACAGATGACGCAGACTGCCCCCGGTCATTACGTTGTCCTGTTACATAGCCTATTATAATCTATGGAGAGGGGAGGAGGAACGAGGAGCAGTGTGAGAAAACAAGCAGAGGCTGATACAGAGAGCTCATGCTGAACTTTCTGACAAGTGTTTTACCTTGCCTCAGAGCTGGATTCACATCTACACAGCTTAGTATTGCTAAATATTGTCCTCCGTGCTGCTACTATTTGTGTGCTAAAGAGTGAAGAGCAGATATCCATCCCTGTGTGCTGTGCAGGAGATGACATAGCAACTAGTGATGAGCGAACATGCTCAGGTGCTAACCGAGTGTCTTCAGCGTGCTGAGAAGCATGTTCAAGTCCCCTCGGCTGCATGTTTCGCAGCAGTTCGACAGCCGCAACACCTGCAGGGATTGCCTGTTCATTATTTATATTATTCCCTTCTTATCCCTTATCAGTCTGTCTAATTGGGCCCTAAGAAAGTTAAAATTCAGGTAATGAGAAACTGTTCTGCAAAAGTATTAGTGCTATATTGGTTAGGATCAAAGAAAACAATGAAATAAACATTTCCACCTGATGAAGACGGGCTTCCGTCTAAACGCGTTGTGGTTTCAAAAAACTTCATTGTCTTAGTCCTTTTTCTCTGCTCTCCTGTGACCGTGTTGATTTCATTGTTTTCATTGCTCCTTTATCCTCCCCTGGAGGTACATGGCTGAAGCTGCTTTAGGATCACACCCTAATCATCTTGCAGGCTGTTTTTTCCTAGCACTTCCTTGTGACCACCATCTATTGCCCTTGATATTGGTTAGGATGACTTTCCAGATGGTATAAAAAGAAAATTGTGCCCAATTTTATAGATAACTGGATTGTAGAGAACATCGACAAAGAAGGGATCAAACTTTTTAATGAAGGAGACACAAATCTTCACCTTCCGATTCTTTCCTTAAGGCCCCGTTACACATAGTGAGATCGCTGAAACGTCACCGATTTTGTGACGTAGCAGCGATCTCTCTATGTGTGACACTCAGCGACGATCAGCCCCCTGCTGGGTGTCGCTGATCGTCGCTGACTGCCCTGGACCATTTTTTGATCACTGGTCTCCCGATGTATACGTTAGATACCAGCGCGCTTGTGCAGGGGAGCTGGTAACCAAGGTACACAGCGGGTTACTAAATGCCGAGCGGCACCTGGAATCCCGATGTGTACCTTGGTTACCAGCTCCCTGCACCAGCGCACTGGTATCTAAGGTACACTGTGAGTAACTAAGCAACTTGCGTCGCTTGTTACCCGCATAGTCGCTGTCCTGATCGCTGCCTGTTTGGCAGCTCAGAAGCGATTATGTAGTGACGCACCAGTGATCCTGACATATCATTGTCGGGATCGCTGGTGAGTCGCTATTTTTAACGGGACGCTTAGTATTAGAAACTTAGCAAGTTCTATCCTAAGGATAGCAACACATAAATCACTGAGGTGGAATAACGATAAGATCAGTTTTCTTCCTGATTGCTTGCTAAGACAGACGTCACACTTGCAAGTGTGATGAGAGTAAGTCGCACGACTTTCTCGCATCAACACCCGGCACGGCCGCCCGCTCTCGGACCCGAGTGTGCGGCTGCATGTATTTCTATGCAGCTGCACACTCAGGTCCGAGAGCGGGCGGCCGTGCCGGGTGTTGATGCGAGAAAGTCTTGCGACTTACTCGCATCACACTCGCAAGTGTGACGCCGGCCTACTTGTCAAAACCGCAGTCGCTTTCAAGATGTTAAGAAGCGATTGGGTCGAGCAAATTTGAACTTTGAATTTTTTTTGTTTCCTTCGAAGCTACAAGTTATTTACCAAGGAAAATCTGTGTCTTCTCTGCCAAAGAAACAGAAGAATGGTTTACTATAATCCAAAGACTCACTTGGCAAAAATGACAACTTGCTTATCTGTTTTATTAGTTATCTGTCATTTTTGGCTTCGTGAGATTGGGTCGAAATAAAAGGAGGGAACTTTTTAGGCTTCATTCAGACATCTGATTTTTTTTTTCCCCTTTCATGAAGAAAAAAAAAAGTATCCGTTTTTATCATTTAGAGTTTCATTAGTGTATTTATTGTAAAGAAAAGAATTATATAGTTTTCTTTTAGTCATTGTAATATATAATATATAATACTGACCTGTAGTTTTTTTTTTTTTGTTTTGTTTTTTAAATTGTCATTTTGCTCTTGGTCGGCAAAACAAATGGACATGTGAACAGCACCCTAGGCTGAGTCTGTTCTATTTATGAAAAATGTAGAGTAAGAATATAAAATAAATAAATACCACTGGAGCCAAAAGTAATGATGACATAATGATCACAAAGACCATTAAATTGGCTGCAGGGGTTGGGTAACTGAAGGTTGGAAAAGGATATAATCTCTTACGTTGCCGGCAATGGTTGCGCTGGAGCAGCGAATGGATTCCAGTGGCAAGTATGTTTCTTTTAAGTTTTCGAATCCTCTGCAAACTTTAAAAAATTTGTGGAAAAAATCCCAAGTCTTAGATGGTATAATTTATAAATAGGGAAGATAAATGCGTTTTTTTTATTTTTCCTTCCATAAAAATATCTTGTTTGGTTCCAAATTGTGGACTTGATACTGAGTTGGAAAAGATTGAAGGTTGGTAAAAAAGAAAAAAGAAAAGGATAGTCGATTGATGTGGTTCAGGAGTTAGATCGAAAGAGTTTTCGACCTGAATCGGCCCCATGTTTTGGATGCACAATGTGTGGGCACCTCGATATGGTAATAACATAAAAAAGCAAATATTATATAGAAATGTTTTATTTAATGATTGCACTTTGGGAATAATAAGAGTTAGTAGCAACTATAATAAGAAAGGGCAAAATTCATACTTTCTTTTGTAACTTTTTATTTTAAGAGATGTTTTGAAAAATTAAAAAAATCGGACCCAAATACCTAGGAATAATGCGACAAAGGGCATATGACTTTAGGATCAGACTAGGGCAGACTTTGCTAAACCTTCTGGTCCTCTTCGGAGCTGTAAATCCATAACTGTAGGAGATCTGTAAATTTGACAAATTTAGTATTGTAAGTGTATTGAAATAATAAAAAAATAAAAATGAAATCTTCGTCGTGCACTAAAATAGTAGACAAAGTTGTAACGATGGCGGATTGAATTACAATATTATCCATATAGGAAAGATGTGTATCTTGTACCGTGTTTGCCAGTAGCTTGCATTGTTACCATCTTTTCAGTTAGCCATTAAAGGTATCAACCACTGAGGACTCTCAAGTCTAAATATTTTTCTAATATTATTCCATTAATTCAAATGTTATGTTTTTGGCTGTCTATTGCCTTCCTTTTTTTGGACTGTTTTTTTTTTTTAATACAATTACTTTTTGTTGGGACTTTTTCACATATTTTTAACTTGAACCTCAAGCAGTGATTATAGATAGTTTCCTCCCATCCGGCTGTGTTTGATGCAACTTCTTTCTCACAGTAACCAGACACATTTTGGCTGTTTTGTGGTTTCTTCCACTTTTGTAATTGGTTATTTCCTCTCCCCCTAAACTAGGAATCCTGGTTCTTCTGTGTCAGTGTTGTTGTAATCCTGAAAATAAAACAAACTCCAAACACAGAAAGTGGCTTAAATTAGAAGTTGGAGATGTCTAAATGTTAAGTTTTCAGTGGCTCCCACAAAAATAGGTTGTTGTGATCTTTCCGCTTTGCTCAAGTAATAAAGGTAGTTTTATTTAAGTGAAATAATTACAGACTGCTGCTATTGGCTTTATTATTTAGGTTTCTACTTTCGTAAAAGCGTTTTTGGTGTAGGTTTGAAGTAGCTTGTTTAATGTGTTACTTTATAGTACAGAAAATCTTGCATACTGCATTTGTAAAAATTAAGAAAAAAAAAAAAACATTGCTTTTTATTTACGGTATTTTATTTTACATGCATTCTGTTCAGGCTCCCCATAGAAGCCTATAGAGAGAAAAAAGCACCAAAACTGCACAGTTTAACAGCAACTTTAACTGCACAGCGGTCAGGAGCTTTTGAGAAATCACATCCACTTTGCTTGGACAGTGACATACAGCAAAATTAATGCAGGATTCATGCTTCATGTGAATACGGCTTAAATGTCCGTTGACAGTGAATGTGATGTCATGAAAACTCCCGCCCTCTGTGCGACGATGCTGAACTGCAGTTCTTGTGCATTTTTTTTCTTTACAAGCTTCTATATGGAGCCTAAAAGAAAAAAAAGTTTCATTTTCAAAGCCTTTCTGTACTATATTAACCCCTTCAACCCCAAGCTTGTTTTCACCTTCATGACTAGGTCACATTTTACAATTTTGACAGCCGGGGGCTACAACCCTCAGCTGTCGGCTTCAACAAGGCTGGTTATCAAGAATAGAAGGGTGCCCAAGTCATATTTTTTAATTTAAATAAATAATTTAATAAAACGATGTGGGGTCCCCCCCATTTTTGACAACCAGCCTTGCTAAAGCAGACAGCTGGGGCTGGTATTCTCAGACTGTTAAGGAGCCATGGATATTGCCCCCCAGCCTAAAAATAGCAGCTGCCAAGAAAAGGCACATCTACTAGATGCACCAATTCTGGTGCTTTGCAGTGGCAAGTGGGGTTAATATTTGTGGAGTTGATGTCACCTTTGTGTTGTCATCAACTCCACGGCTTAGTAATGGAGAGGTGCTCATGAGGCACCTATCCATTACTAATCCTATAGTTATGTGGTAAATAAACACAGCCAGAATAAAGTCCTTCATTTACTTTATTTCAAAATAAACACAGTTATACTCACCAAACGGCTATTCCACCAAAGCCCTCGTCTTCTGTAAGAAAGCAAAAATAAAAAACAATATCCCTCACCTCTCCGTCATTCTGTCCCATGCCGTAATCCATGTCTAGGGGAAAAACAGTTTTCAACCTGGATGGTGCCAAAATGCGACTGTCCAGGCCGAGAACCACTGGTGACTGAATTGTGAGCACAGCCTCAGTGACCGGCGGTGACATAATCGAGGTTACCTCCGGTCACTGAAGCAGCGTTCCCAGCCTGGCTTAACTGCCGTGACCTCCATGAGATACCCGCTAGCAACGTAAGAAAAACTAAGGTCACAGCAGTTCAGCCCAGCTGGGAACGCAGCCTCAGTGACCAGAGGTAACCTCGATGACATCACCGCTGGTCACTGAGGCTGCGCCCATATACCGCCGATCACAGCTGCTGGCTCACACTGTCTTAACAGAGTGGGAACCGCGTCTGTCTGACCGGCAGAGATGATTTCACCGCCTATCAGAAGCGGTGTTTGTCACGCGGTCATGTGCATGACAGTGTGGCAAACACCAGGTATTCAAGAAGCCAAACCCGAACAGTAACACTGACTTCCTGATGAAGTCTGTGTTCGGTGTCCGTGCCCGAACAGTAGGTGTTCGGTACGGAGTCAAACTTTACTGTTTGGGTTTGCCCATCTCAACAAGTAACGTGGAAGCCCCCTGTATTTCCAATAACAGATGAAGGACCTGAGTGGGGACTTGCCTTTTTTGTGGACTGAGTTGAAGCTTTCATTGGGAACATTTTACATAATGTTTGGGACCACATTTATCCTCTATGCTGAGCTCTTATATCGGGGTTTTCATCTAAACCGCCAAGTCACGTGATTCAGATGAAACACCCTGTAAGCCACATACTATGAGGCAGCAAAATTACTGCCGACAGCACTTTTATGGACGCCTTAAAGGGCCTACACTGCCAGATCGCAGGTCAGATGCAGTCGACAGTGCCTCCATCTGCCTCATTATAGGGAATCCTCCGCCATGGGTTCAGTCTGAGCTAAGTATTTCAGAGATTTAGACGGAAACCCCGGTGTAGGCGCTGAGCGTAGAACTCAGGATAAATGTACAATGCTACTTAATATGATCTTTGGGAGACAGAATGAACAAATCAAGAGCAAGTTGAGAATTGGTTTTATTTATTTTTTTTTTCCATTCCTCGTGCGGTATAAGTGATTAGGCGACTTTATTCTTTGGTAGTATTACAGCGATACCAGATTTATATCGGATTTTTATGTTTGGCTGCTGTCACACACTGAGACCCTTTTTATTGCAAAAACTAGTTTTTTGCATCCCCATTTTTTGAGAACTATTATTTTTCAATATTTCAGCTGATAGTCACGTAAGGGCTTGTTTCTTTGCGGGACGAGTTGATGTTTTTATGGATACCATTTTTGGGCGCATGACATTTGATCGCTTTCTATTTCAATTTTTGGGAGGCAGAATGAACAAAAACTAGAAATTCAGGATTTTTTTTTTTATGCCGCATGTGGTATGATGTTTTCAAAGAGCATTTTATTTACATTCGTCTTTTTGATCGCGTTTTATTCCACTTTTTGTTCAGCGGTATGATAAAGCATAGTTTTGCCTTTTTTTTTTTTTTTTTTTTTTTTTACTGTTCACTGGAGAGTTTAACCAGTGAGACAGTTTTATAGGCCTGTTCTTTCCGGATGTTGTGATACCAAATATATGTGCTTTTTTTGCTTTATGTATTTACATAAATGTATTTGACTAATATTTTTTATTTATTTATTTTATTTATAATAACACTTTTTTTCTTTTATTTTTTTTACTTTTTCACATGTGCGAGAATGAGGCATCAACTTTTCCTGTCCTGATCGCTGATCTTGTACTCTGCAATGCTTTTGTATTGCAGGGTATTAAATCTGTACATCGTAGGCAGGGAGGAGGCTTGTCAGCTGCTGCTCTTTGCAGGAGCTTACAGGCCACCGTCCTTCGGTGACCCTGCTGCCATCTTTTGGCCAGAGGTCACCATGAAGACCATCGTGACAACTCAATCACAATCGTATTGTGCTGATGGGAGCAGAGAGGGAGCTCCATTGCGATGCCCATCGATGTCGTTACCACTATTGACAGCGGCATCAGAGGGGTTAAACACCTGCAATCCGTTCTAGTACGGAAGGTGGACTTTGCTGCAGGGTGTCATCTCTCGTATAGTGTGGACACCCCTATTTGATCGCGGCTGTGATCAGCGTGAACCCATTTGATTGTTAAGTATATGTATGGCGGTTTGCGGGAACATGGCTCCCGTGGCGCCGTACATATACGGCTCATGACGAAAAGGAGTTAGTTTGTTTTTTTATTATCCAAGCCCATATCTGACTCCTTCAAAACTACAGCTGTAGCTCAAGAAAGAGGAAGACAGAGAAATATGGAAAAGAAGTAGGTGGGAAGGGGCATTGAACTGCGCGGCTACGCCATGGGTGCACCGAGCACCTGTGGATGGTTTGAACAGTCAGCTTGTGCTGACAGATTCCCTTTAAGGACAGTGTTAGGCATCAGCTGGGTGGTGTGCGCAGTGCAACCATAGGAAGTGCCTGAGAGCTACAGACGATCACTCGCATGTTCTCACAATCACACACAGCGCATAAAAAAATTTATAATATTTAAAGATTATACATCCCACAATACATATGACCAGAACAAGCTCTATGCAGATACTGACCTGTTGAGTAAGTGCTGTTGGAAAATTTAATCTGAAACCTCCAGATTTATGGATGCAGCTCCGGGCTATAATACAGGCTGCACAAATCTCGACTGGATATTTAATGTATGTACTAAACAACTCAACTTTAAGTAACTTAGTTTTGCATGGAATTTGAAATGTATTTTTAAATTAATTTTTGTATTTAAAAATTTTATTAAAAACTTATTTTTATAAATAAAAATAAATCTGCAATCTACACATTACAGACCAAGTTTGAAGGATATATGGTCAGGATTTTTTTTTCCTCCAGACAATAATGGATGTAAATATGTGTTGACCACCAGAGGGCGCTCAGATTAAAACTATTCAAATATTTTAAGAGGCGTTTTACATCTATTGCTTTATTTTTTAATTTGTATTTTTTTTTCTATCCATTCTATTTAACTTGTTACCTACTATCCCAATATAGGATCAGATATTCAGATATTTCACAGCTTATACATGTAATGTCCATTTTATTATTTTTATAGTCTATGCGTGTAAGTCCAGAATGCTTTTATTCTCTAGGTATGTGATAATTATAATATCCAAAAGATTAGTTACTTGTTATTTTTTTAGGGACATCATACCTTGTGTGGGGGGGCCGCAGGGGCAGCATATCATGTTGGGCCATCATACTATGGTGACATTAGCACTTTTTTGGGGCCCATAAGGGACAATATTTGGAGGCATTATTACATTATATGGGCACACAGGGTGTTGTTATAATGAAAGGGGCATATAAGAGGCATTATTACTTTTTAAGGGGTAAAATGTGGGCACAATTCAATTTTTAGGGCACTGGCTATAAGTGGCAGTGAAGAACAAATGCGGCAGCAGCGGCCCAGCATTGGGGCATCAGTAGGGTGAGGCGTTTGTGCATGCTGGTAATAGATGGAAATGTGATAAATCAAATGTATTTATTGTAAGCTTTGCAGAGGAGTCGAGGCTGGAGAAGTTGTCGTGGAGGTCTGAACCAGATGGTAAATACATGGGAAAAGTTAACGATCCAATTCGAAAGAACTTCACCTGAAATTTACCATCACTCACTGTACAGTAATCTCTTATAGTGGCAGATACCAGTCCTACAGAATATACCTGTCACTGTATGGCGGTAATATCGGTCTTGGTCTGTCTATAGTGATTTTTTTTTTCTCAGTCGCGCCATGGTCATCTGCTGAGGTTCCCTTATATCCACTATTAAAGTGCACTGCTGTAGTTGTAAACATGGTCAGGTATGCTTTCTACTACTTTATCTGTATTCGGAGTTATCATTGTTTTTATTTGTTGCGTTACATAGGACTGCAGGTACCGTCTGCTACATTATTTGAAGAAAGAGGACTGTGCCTTTAATTTTTGGTTTATGTTACTTTGATATTAAACTTGAAGAAGAGGCATGTAAACGGGTGTGATTTGCAAATTGTCTCTTCAGAGAGGAAGAGACCTAGAACTCTAGTGCTACCTATTGGGAGTAGCAATTTTTCTACTTCCGATAGGTGGCACTAGATTTCTAGTTCTCTTCCTCTCTAAAGAGACAATTTGCATATTTTCCAGAGAAGCACTGCAAGACTTAAGTCTCTTCACCTTGACATGTCATTCTCCGCAAGGATAAAAGTTACTCCTTGGCTCCAACGCAAAATTCAGGCTTGGTTTCTAGCACACAAAAACTAAACTGGCTTTTAAAAGTTGTAGCCCCTCAAAACTTTTGTTCGAAGTAAAATTTAAAAGCGCAATAGGGCCTTATCCAAGAATAACAAGCAAAGAAGAAACGTAGCGCTCACCATATAGGGTTGTGTGAGACAACCACTGAAAAGCCTATGTTCCAGATGCTGCAGCTTCCAAAAGATTTGTATAAAAATTAATATGCCAATGGAAATATCCAGCGCTTGCTGGAAATAGGACAGTCCAGGATCGGATATAAAGTGATGGCTCGTTGTCAACGCATTTCAGAGTCACATTGACTCCTACAGGACAACCACATGTGATGTGTGGTTGTCCTGAAGGAGTCGGTGTGACTCGGTTTATTGTCAACACATTTCAGAGTCACACTGACTCCTTCTTCAGGACATCACATGTGGTAGGAGTCAGTGTGACTCTAAAACGCGTTGACAATAAGCCCAGTCACAGTCTCCTTCAGGACAGCTGCACATCACATGTGGTTGTCCTGTAAGAGTCGATGACAATAAGCCATTACTTCATATCCGATTGTAGATTGTCTTATTTCCAGCAAGCGCAGGATACGTCCATTGCCCCGGCATATTAATTTTTATATATTAATTATTTCTGATCCAAACCTTTGTTTTGGTATTTTAAATAAACGTACACGTGCTGCATTTATGGTTCTGTCATGGCAGTCTGTAACCTTGTAAAGTTGTGCATTTCCAGCATCCATCTGGTCTAATATGGTGGCCAAAATTGCAGACAAATTTTTGAAACATTCATGTTATGCAGCTCGGAATGCTGCTAGAAAACGTGATGTTTAACAGAGTAAATGTGTAAATTAAAAGGTAAAATGAATGCAATAAAAAAAAAAAAAAAAAAGCTGTCAAGTATAATTCACATATCTGCAGTACAAAAATAGTTATGCTATCAACCGTAAGGTGAAAAACAAAACATTTTATAAAGTGTCCACAATTTTGGCTCCCACAGTTTTGTTAGATAAAACATTCAGTTGTGCATTATCTGCAACTCTTTCATTTTTTTTTTTTTTTTTAAAGGTGAGCTCAACATATACCAGCTAAAGAAAGAGTGACACAAACTTCATTAAAATAAATCAAATTAAAAATCGCTACCATTTAATCCTAACATGTTTACTTTAATATATAATTACATTTCTTAGAAGGTTGTGTTGTCGTTCTTCTTAAACTTCTGGGAGGAATAAAAGAATATTTGACAAGGAAAATGGTAACACCTAATTGTCAAACAAGTGTGTCTCTACATAATGTGACACTGGCAGCAAAGACTGGACAGTATCAAATTGTGTAAGGACACACGCCAAACTGGTAACACTGAGTTGTCAATTTGTTCAGTTATTTCTAGGGGGAAGAGCAGCGGAACACAACAAAGAATGGAGGAACTTGTTGGGTTTTGTACAAGTCTATTGGTGCATTTCTCGCCATTTTTAAAACGTTTTGTGTCCAGTTCATAATTTTTATTTTAAACTTGTCAAAAGAGGCTGGTCCACGGGATTTTCTTAGACAAAATGCCGCAAAATTATTTTAGTGGTGGGAAAGAAGGGAAGTGAAAGTGGAAATTGGTTCAAGTCTTTTAGCTAGAGTTGTGTAGTGACCATTTGAGAACTTTGATGCAAATTAAGACAACACAGTCAAAAACCAAACTGACCTTAAAAATTCCTGTTGTGATGACTTTCTTCCCGAGTTCTTAGAAACTAATCGTATTTACTATAAAATCTCTTAGACACAATGGAAAAACTGACAGATCCTCTCTACCGTTCAGGTCACTGTTGGGTCACGTTCTTACATGTGCAGTCCTCCTTTTTCTACCTAATTTGAACATAGCAATCTATTGTGTGTGTGTATATATATATATATATATATATATATATATATATATATGTAGCATCGGCGTCCCGGCCCTCTGCCAGGCAGGGACGCCGTTCCCCTTACCAGCGCTCTGCGTCCTCAGCGCCCCCAGCGTCCTCAGCGCCCCCAGCGTCCTCAGCACCCCCAGCATCCTCGGCGTCCTCATTCCGCCCTGCTGGGCCCGCGCGCTCCTTCCCTGCTGCTGGACTTAGGGCGCGCGCCCGCGCCCTCACCCGCTCTTAAAGGAGCCGCGCGCATTTTCCAAATTAGTCTCCGGCCAATGCCGGAGGACTCCACCCTATATTAAGGGCTTCCTCCTTAATGGAGGTGCCCGAGCAATGTTGTTGTTGCACTGTATAACTCTGCTTCAGCCCTCAGCTCCTGTTTCCAGTTGCCTGCCTGTTACCCGTCTGTTTGCTGTCTGCCATCTGACTGCAGCCCACCCCGGAGGTTCGGACATCACCTGCAGTGATCCCCGGCGATTACAGAGACTCTTGCCTGCTCACTTGGGAGCGATCATCTGCCATCCGACTGCAGCTCTATCCGAAGGTTCGACTTCATCAGCAGTGATCACCGGCTACTTCAGAGACTCTTGCCTGCTCACTTGGGAGCGATCATCTGCCATCCGACTGCAGCTTTATCCGAAGGTTCGGACATCTCCAGCAGTGATCACCGGCTACTCCAGAGATTCCTGCCTGCTCGCTTGGGAGCGATCATCTGCCATCAGACTGCAGCCTACCAGGAGGCTCCAACATCTCAGGTCGTATAAGCCTGTCTATTCAGAAACTGTCCTGGTCACTTACTGTGACAACCTGCCTGTCCAGAGACTGCCCTGGTCACTTGCTGTGACAACCTGCCTGTCCAGAGACTGCCCTGGTCACTTGCTGTGACAACCTGCCTGCCCAGAGACTGCCCCGGTCACTTGCTGTGACAACCTGCCTGCCAGAGACTGCCCCGGTCACTTGCTGTGACAACCTGCCTGCCCAGAGACTGCCCTGGTCACTTGCCGTGACAACCTGCCTACCCAGAGACTGCCCTGGTCACTTGCCGTGACAACCTGCCTACCCAGAGACTGCCCTGGTCACTTCCCGTGAATTCCTGTCCGTATTCCCCGGGCGCCACCTGCTCTCTTACAAGTATACTGTCTTGTATAATAAAGCTCAGTGGTTTCACCTACCAGACCGTTACAGTTTGCTCGGGCCATGGAACCCGGTGGCACCCAAACCCCTTCACTCCCGGAATTGTGTCATGAACTATCTCGCCAGAGGTCGCAACAGGAGGCCATCCTGGGTCACCTGCGTCAATTCCCGCCTGGACACTCTGAATTCATCACCAGCAACCACCGCTGGAGCCATGACTCATAATCCGGCAGCCTCGCTGCTTCCCAATTCCGTGGTTTCCATTCCTGGACCCCGACTTTCAGCTCCTCCTAGGTTTGGAGGCGACCCTGCTCTGGCTCGTGGTTTTATTAACCAGTGCACCCTGCATTTCGAACTCCTGGCACACCAGTTTAACTCTGACCGGGCCAAAATTGCCTTCATCATGTCCCATCTCACCGGAGAGGCTCTGGCCTGGCTTAATCCTCTCTGGGAGAGAGAAGATCCTCTGGTATCTGACCTGCCTGCTTTTCTCTCGGCCTTCCGGAAGGTATTCGACGAACCTGGACGGAAGACCTCCTCTGCATCATCTCTGTTGCGTCTCCGTCAGGAGAGTCTCACCGTTGGTCAATATGCCATACGATTCCGTACTCTAGCCTCAGAGTTGGCTTGGGACAATAACGCCCTGATTTCGGTCTTCTGGGAGGGTCTGTCGGCCGTATTAAAGATGAACTTGCCGGTCGGGACATTCCAACCTCCTTGATGATTTAATAAATCTTGCCAATCGAATTGATCTACGGTTCCAGGAACGTGCCAAAGAGGTCACCCGTGAGAGAGGGATTCCTCGTCTTGCACCCTCGTTTCAGAGACCTATAACCCCTTCCGTTTCTCCCCAGATGCACACTGCTGAGCCTATGCAGGTCGACCAGACCAAGATGGTCAAAGCCCGTCAGGACTCACGCCGTGCCGAGAGGAGTTGCTTCTACTGTGGCAGTAAGGAGCACTGGATCCGCACCTGTCCGGAGAGGTCGGGAAACGCCTGTGTCTAGGTTCGCTCGGAGAGGTCCACCTAGACCAGAATAAATCCTCTTCATCTCTGCTGCTGTCTGTCTCTATTCTCATCGGTAAGAACCGTTACTTCGAACTGGCCCAACTTGATTCTGGAGCAGCTGGGAATCTTGTTTCACAGGCTCTAGTAGAGAAGTATCGCATTCCCACCAAACCTCTGGTTGAACCAGTATCTGTTGCTGCTGTGGATGGGGGTCTCCTACCTCGTCCCATCCAACTTATCACCGAAGCCATAACCCTGCAGGTGGGAATGTTGCATTCTGAGAGCATCTCGTTTCATGTTTTACCTGGACTCTCTCATGCTTTCTTACTAGGTCTGCCTTGGCTCCAAAAACATGCACCCGTGCTCGACTGGCAGAATGGAGAGATTCTTCGCTGGGGACAGGACTGTCATAAACGTGTCTGGTGCCTGTCCATCCCGTCCGTTCTTCTCCTACACCTGCTAATCTACCTGGACTCCCGATTCCATATTGGTCATTCGCGGATGTCTTTAATAAAAAGGAAGCAGAGACATTACCCCGCTGTTATGTTACGGTAGCTGAGGAGTGCAGGTAAAAAAGGAAATACACCAGAGCAGTTGGAATCTATGAGATTGCAGTACCCTGACTAACCACCGCAACTAGAGGCAGCCGTGGAGCGTTCCTACGATGGTCCTAGACGCCTCGTCACAGCCTGAGAAACTAACTACACCTAAAGATAGAAATAGGAAAGCTATCTGCCCCGGAGCAGAACCTCAAAGATAATAGAAAGCCCCCAAACATGTAATGGCGGTTAGACAAGATGAAATACTGACACAGAAAGAAAATAGTATGAGCAAACGCTGGGGCCCAAACTAACTAAATAGAAAAGGATAGGAAGGGCACTTACTGCAATCCCAGAAAACCCTGAAAGGCACCAACTCTACTAATTTCAAAATCACCTGAGATCACACGACCTCTACCACCTAAATTAGTTCTCTGGTGTAACAAAAACAGCAGCCACTGAAAAAACTGCAAAAAGCAAAAGTACAAAACACAGTGGCTGGACTAAACTGAGAGGGCAAAAGCCCCCGGAGGGGACCCAGAAGGCCCCCACAGAAGTGCAGGACAAAATGCAAAAATATAGCAAAAACACAAAATAAGAAATTGTCTTATCTGATAGCAGGAGATGCAGACACGACACAGCAGGCTACAAGGGAAACTGGAAAGAAGGATTCAGACCAGAACAATTGATCACCGGCAACCCTGATGGGAAAATGATTCCCTTAAATAAGACCAATCAGTAACACCTGATTCCCAATCCTCACTAGTACCGCTTGTAACCACCAGAGGGAGCCTCTGCTCAGAACTCATCTCAAACCCATTCACAACAGTACCCCCCCCCTTGAGGAGGGGTCACCGAACCCTCATTTGAGCAACCAGGTCGGTCAGGATGAGTTCTATGATACGCACGGATAAGTCTCCTAGCATGGATGTCCGAAGCAAACACCCAAGAATTATCTTCCTGACCATAACCTCTCCATTTAACCAAATACTGGAGTCTTCGTCTAGAAAAACGAGAATCCAATATTTTCTCAACCACATACTCCAGATTGCCCTCAACCAAAACAGGGTCAGGAGGCACAGCAGCAGGAACCACTGGCTCAACAAACCTCTTCAACAAGGACTTGTGGAACACGTTATGGATCTTAAATGTCCCTGGAAGAAGCAAACGAAAGAAACAGGATTAATAATCTCCATGATCTTATAAGGTCCAATGAACCTAGGCTTAAATTTAGGAGATGCTACTCTCATAGGAATATTCTTTGAGGACAACCAGACCAAGTCTCCACTCTTCAAAAGCCCACTTCATGGCCAATAACTCCCGATTACCCACGTCATAATTACGTTCAGTAGGAGAAAATTTTCGAGAGAGAAAAGGCACAAGGGTTACTTTTAGAGGTCTCTGGATCTTTTTGGGACAAAACGGCACCTGCCCCAATTTCAGAGGCATCAACCTCCACCTGAAATGGCAGAGAAACATCAGGCTGCCGTAGAACAGGAGCAGAAGTGAATCTCTGCTTAAGTTCCTGAAACGCAGAGACTGCCTCAGGAGGCCAATTCACCACATCAGAACCCTTTCTGGTCAAATCAGTTAATGGTTTAACAATAACAGAGAAATTACCAATAAATTTACGATAAAAATTGGCAAAACCCAAAAATCTCTGAAGAGCCTTTAATGAAGTAGGTTGGACCCAATCACAGATGGCCTGAACCTTGACCGGGTCCATTTCAATAACAGATGGGGACAAAATGAATCCCAGAAATGAGATCTTCTGTACGCCAAAAAGACACTTTGATCCCTTCACATACAGAGCATTCTCTCTCAAAATCTGGAATACAGTTCGAACATGTTTCACATGAGAGTCCCAGTCATTAGAAAAAATCAAGATATCATCCAAATAAACAATCAGAAACTTGTCCACAAAATCCTGAAAATGTCATTCATGAAGGACTGGAAGACGGAAGGAGCATTAGTGAGCCCAAAGGGCATCACAAGGTACTCAAAATGCCCTTCAGGGGTGTTAAATGCCGTCTTCCATTCATCCCCGTGCTTAATGCGAATAAGGTTATACGCCCCCTGAGGTCAAGCTTGGTAAACCAAGTAGCGTTTTTCACCCTGGAAAACAGGTCAGAAATCAAGGGTAACGGGTATTGATATTTCACAGTAATATTGTTCAAGAGACGATAATCAATACACGGCCTTAATGAACCATCTTTTTTGGCCACAAAGAAAAAACCGGCACCTAAGGGTGAAGAGGATGGTCTGATATGACCCTTCTCCAATGATTCCTTGATATAAGACCGCATAGCGTCATGTTCAGGTACAGACAAGTTAAAAAGGCGACCCTTAGGGAATTTACTACCTGGCACTAATTCAATAGCGCAGTCATAGCTCCTATGGGGAGGTAAGGATGCAGATTTACTTTCGCTAAACACATCAGAAAAATCAAACAAAAAGTCAGGAACATCCTCAGCCTGGGGGAGGCAGAAAAAACAGGAGTGTTGGTATTAACACATTGGCAGCCCCAACTGGTTACAGACACAGATTTCCAATCCAAAACAGGATTATGAGACTGTAACCAAGGGAAACCCAGCACGATAATGTCATGCAGATTATATAGAACCAAAAAATTTGCAGCACTCCTGGTGATCAGGTTCAACCCTCATTATCACCTGAGTAGAAAACTGGGGTTTATTCTCAGCCAAAGGGGTAGAATCGATCCCCAGTAGGGGAATAGACTTCTGTAGGGTATCAAGGGAAATCCACAACGTTTAGCAAAATCATAATCCATCAGGTTAATAGCTGCTCCAGAATCAACGAAAGCCTGAGCAGAAAATGAGGACAGAGAGCATATCAGAGTGACAGTTAATAAAAACTTAGTCTGAACACCACCCAAGACAACTGAGCGTGCAAAACGTCTTCCCCGCTTAGGGCAGACTGAAATAGCATGAGAGGCATCACCACAGTAGAAACATAACCCATTGCGCTTTCGAAACTCATGACGCTGTGCCCCAGACACCACTCCATCACACTGCATGGGCTCAGCAGCTGGCTCACAAGGCAACACCACTCCACGCATACTTCTCCGCTCACGCAAACGTCTGTCAATTTGAATCGCTAATGACATAGAATCATTGAGACCAGAGGGGACAGGGAATCCCACCATAACATCCTTTACATTATCCGACAGACCCTTCCGGAAAAGGGCCGCCAAAGCGTCGTCATTCCATTTGGTCAGGACTGCCCACCTACGGAATCACTGACAGTATAACTCAGCGTCATCAAGCCCCTGATTTAATGCCAACAAGGCTCTTTCAGCCCGATCAGTGACATTAGGCTCATCGTACAATAACCCCAAAGCCTGAAAAAATGCATCAACATCACTCAAAACAGGATCCCCAGGTGTGAGGGAAAAAGCCCAATCCTGAGGATCGCCGCGCAGGAGAGAGATGACAATTTGAACCTGCTGCGCTGCGTTTCCTGAGGACTTAGATTTTAAGGCAAGAAACAATTTACAATTATTTTTGAAATTCTGAAACTTAGCTCGATCCCCTGAAAACAAATCTGGCATGGGGATCCTAGGTTCCACAACAGGCAACCCAGCAAGATAGATAGCAATACTCCGAACCTCAGTGGCAAGCTGATCCACACGGCCAGACAACTGTGCAAACTCCATTGGGAGAAAAGATCCTCCCCAGCACCCAGAGATACAGAGGGAAAAAAAATGCAACAAACAGAAAAATATCTCTGACAACTCTGACAACCTTTTTTCTATCACAATATTTTTTCCCTTCTGTGAGTACCATACAATTTTCAATTTTTTGGCCGGTGATACTGTTATGTTTCGGTAGCTGAGGAGTGCAGGTAAAAAAAGGCAATACACCAGAGCAGTTGGAATCTATGGATTGCAGTACCCTGACTAACCACCACAACTAGAGGCAGCCGTGGAGCGTTCCTACGTTGGTCCTAGACGCCTCGTCACAGCCTGAGAAACTAACTACACCTAAAGATAGAAATAGGAAAGCTATCTGCCCCGGAGCAGAACCCCAAAGTAATAGAAAGCCCCCAAACATGTAATGGCGGTTAGACAAGAGGAAATACTGACACAGAAAGAAAATAGTATGAGCAAACGCTGGGGCCCAAACTAACTAATAGAAAAGGATAGGAAGGGCACTTACTGCAATCCCAGAAAACCCTGAAAGGCACCAACTCTACTAATTTCAAAATCACCTGAGATCACACGACCTCTACCACCTAAATTAGTTCTCTGGTGTAACAAAAACAGCAGCCACTGAAAAAACTGCAAAAAGCAAAAGTACAAAACACAGTGGCTGGACTAAACTGAGAGGGCAAAAGCCCCGGAGGGGACCCAGAAGGCCCCACAGAAGTGCAGGACAAAATGCAAAAATATAGCAAAAACACAAAATAAGAAATTGTCTTATCTGATAGCAGGAGATGCAGACACGACACAGCAGGCTACAAGGGAAACTGGAAAGAAGGATTCAGACCAGAACAATTGATCACCGGCAACCCTGATGGGAAAATGATTCCCTTAAATAAGACCAATCAGTAACACCTGATTCCCAATCCTCACTAGTACCGCTTGTAACCACCAGAGGGAGCCTCTGCTCAGAACTCATCTCAAACCCATTCACAACACCCGCATAGACCATATGATTGCCCGATCGACCTGCTACCCGGTACTACGCCTCCCCGTGGGCGTATTTACCCATTGTCCGCTGCAGAGACCAGGTCGATGTCAGAATATATCGAGGAGAATTTAGCGAAAGGATTCATCCGTAAATCTACCTCCCCCGCGGAGCAGGTTTCTTTTTTGTAAAAAAGAAAGACGGATCTCTCCGTCCCTGTATTGACTACAGAGGCCTAAATTTTGATCACAGTGAAGAATAAGTACCCTCTTCCGCTCATTCCGGAGTTGTTTGATCGTCTTAGAGGGGCTAGAGTCTTCACTAAACTGGATCTTCGTGGAGCATACAACCTGGTTCGTATCCGTCGAGGAGATGAATGGAAGACGGCATTCAACACCCGGGATGGCCACTACGAGTATCTGGTTATGCCCTTTGGTCTCTGTAATGCTCCAGCAGTCTTTCAGGAGTTGGTCAATGACATCTTCCGGGACCTCCTCTACTCCTGCGTTGTGGTGTACCTTGACGACATCTTGGTCTTCTCTCCGGATCTCCAGTCTCACTGGAGGGATGTTCGTCAGGTTCTGCTCAGGCTCAGGCAGAATCACCTCTTCGTCAAATATGAGAAGTGCCTCTTTGAGCAGACCTCGCTTCCGTTTCTGGGCTACATTATCTCCAGACAGGCCTACGAATGGATCCGGAGAAACTGTCTGCCATCGAGAAGTGGCCCCGACCAGAGGGGTTGAAGGCCATTCAGCGGTTCCTGGGATTCGCTAACTATTACCGTCTCTTCATACCGCACTTCTCTTCCAGGACTGCTCCAATCTCAGCGCTCACCCGCAAGGATGCTAACCCCAAACAGTGGACGCCCGAAGCAGAGGAGGCCTTTCTTTCCTTGAAACAAGCCTTCTCTTCCGCTCCAGTGCTGCATCGCCCGGACGGCAACAAGCAGTTCTTCCTGGAGGTGGACGCTTCCTCTGCTGGAGCCGGAGCGGTACTTACTCAAAAATCTTCATCCGGGAAGATGGTTTCCTGTGGTTTCTTCTCCAAACTCTTCTCCTCCTCCGAGCGCAACTACTCCATAGGAGATCGAGAGTTATTGGCCATTAAATTGGCATTGGAGGAGTGGCGTTACCTACTCGAGGGGGCTCTTCATCCGGTAATCATCTACACGGACCACAAAAATCTGTCTTACCTTCAGCATGCTCAGAGACTTAACCCTCGCCAAGCCCGGTGGTCCTTGTTTTTTGCCCGTTTTGATTTTCTCTTGCATTTTCGCCCGGCTGACAAAAACATCAAGGCGGATGCCTTGTCCCGGTCCTTCCTGGTGTCGGATCTCGAAGATGAGCCTAAACATATCATCGATCCCGCCAGAGTGATGCAGGTGGCTCCCGTGAGTCTAAACCGTCTCCCTCCTGGTAAGACGTTCGTATCAGAGACTCATCGGAAGAGAATTCTACATTGGGGTCATTCGTCTAAACTCGCTGGCCACGCTGGTCAGAAAAAGACCCTCCAACTCATTACCCGGCATTATTGGTGGCCTACCCTGCACAAAGACGTAATAGACTTTGTTTCTGCCTGTGTCTCCTGTGCCCGCAACAAAGTTCCGAGACACCTGCCTGCCGGCCGTCTTCTTCCGCTTCCTGTACCCGCTGCTCTCTGGCAACATATAACCATGGACTTCATTACGGATGTGCCCGTCTCTGCCGGTTGTACGGTCATTTGGGTGGTCGCTGACCGCTTTTCAAAGATGGCTCACTTCATTCCTCTGCCAGGTCTTCCGTCTGCACCCGAGTTGGCTAAAGACTTTATCCGCCACATCTTCCGTCTCCATGGTTTGCCTCGTCACATTGTGTCGGATCGTGGGGTACAGTTCACTTCACGTTTCTGGAGAGCTACTTGTAAGTTACTAGACGTCACCTTGGATTTCTCCTCCGCTTACCACCCACAGTCCAATGGACAAGTTGAGCGAATAAATCAGAATCTGACCAGCTATCTCCGACACTTCGTTAATGCTCATCATTCTGATTGGGTGGAGCTCCTGCCTTGGGCCGAATTCTCTTACAATAATCACGAGAGCGAATCGTCCACCAAGTCTCCGTTTTTTATAGTTTTCGGTCAGCACCCTCGGATTCCTGTCCCCGTTTCCATCTCTGTGGACAATCCAGCTGCGGAATCTCTGGTTAGAGAATTCTCCCTCATCTGGGAGAGTACCCGGTCCGCACTCATTCAGTCATCCGAGCGCATGAAAAGACATGCTGACAAGAAACGTCTGGATCCTCCTCAATTCCGTCCTGGGGACAAAGTCTGGCTTTCGTCCAAATATGTTCGGCTCAAAATTCCTTCCTACAAGTTAGGTCCTCGGTTTATCGGTCCTTTTGAGGTCATCAGGCAGATCAACCCAGTGTCCTATAAACTGAAACTCCCGGCCAATTTGCGAATTCCTAACTTTTTTCATGTGTCTCTCCTCAAACCTGTGGTACTTAACTCTTTTTTCAAGTCTACAGGTACACCTCCTGCTCCAGTGTCTGCTGATGATGAATTTGAGGTAGAGAACATTCTGGCCACAAAAAGGGTAGGAAGAAAGACTTATTTTTTGGTGGATTGGAAGGGGTTTGGTCCTGAGGAGAGAACGTGGGAGCCTCGGGAGAACATCCATGCCCCTCTCATCCTAGCTAAATTTCTTTCTGGCCTAAAGAGGGGGGGCCTAGAGGGGGTGGTACTGTAGCATCGGCGTCCCGGCCCTCTGCCAGGCAGGGACGCCGTTCCCCTTACCAGCGCTCTGCGTCCTCAGCGCCCCCAGCGTCCCAGCATCCTCATTCCGCCCTGCTGGGCCCGCGCGCTCCTTCCCTGCTGCTGGACTTAGGGCGCGCGCCCGCGCCCTCCCCCGCTCTTAAAGGAGCCGCGCGCATTTTCCAAATTAGTCTCCGGCCAATGCCGGAGGACTCCACCCTATATTAAGGGCTTCCTCCTTAATGGAGGTGCCCGAGCAATGTTGTTGTTGCACTGTATAACTCTGCTTCAGCCCTCAGCTCCTGTTTCCAGTTGCCTGCCTGTTACCCGTCTGTTTGCTGTCTGCCATCTGACTGCAGCCCTCCCCGGAGGTTCGGACATCACCTACAGTGATCCCCGGCGATTACAGAGACTCTTGCCTGCTCACTTGGGAGCGATCATCTGCCATCCGACTGCAGCTTTATCCGAAGGTTCGGACATCTCCAGCAGTGATCACCGGCTACTCCAGAGATTCCTGCCTGCTCGCTTGGAGCGATCATCTGCCATCAGACTGCAGCCTACCAGGAGGCTCCAACATCTCAGGTCGTATAAGCCTGTCTATTCAGAAACTGTCCTGGTCACTTACTGTGACAACCTGCCTGTCCAGAGACTGCCCTGGTCACTTGCTGTGACAACCTGCCTGTCCAGAGACTGCCCTGGTCACTTGCTGTGACAACCTGCCTGCCCAGAGACTGCCCCGGTCACTTGCTGTGACAACCTGCCTGCCCAGAGACTGCCCTGGTCACTTGCTGTGACAACCTGCCTACCCAGAGACTGCCCTGGTCACTTGCCGTGACAACCTGCCTACCCAGAGACTGCCCTGGTCACTTGCCGTGACAACCTGCCTACCCAGAGACTGCCCTGGTCACTTCCCGTGAATTCCTGTCCGTATTCCCCGGGCGCCACCTGCTCTCTTACAAGTATACTGTCTTGTATAATAAAGCTCAGTGGTTTCACCTACCAGACCCGTTACAATATATATATATATATATATATATATATATATATATAATATTATTTATTTTTTTTTGCTCCCCCTGACCTATACTGTCAACTGAATAGAAAATTGAATGTGAATGACATGTTATCTATAAAGGATTGTCTTAAAATAGTCACACTATGAATATAATATATCTGACAATATCTTCAGGGGATATAGGATTCGAGTATTTTTCGCCAAAATGAGAACAAACAGTAAACGTTAAATTTAATAAACTTTGGACTGTGTTTTTTTTTTTTTTATCGATTGTCTGCAAATGTAGTCTTGAGGTTGCAGCCGTATTACTACAAAGATTTTTGGGGAAATATTGGACTCAGGAAAGTGCCATAAACAACTATTCAGGCGGTACTGTGAGTAGTAGATTAAGAAATAAGTTTAATGGTGCCTTTACTGGAAAAATAAATGGATACCAAGGGAGAGAAATAGAGTAATGGAACCCCCCACCCTTTGGTATCTCACCCAATCATCCAAGGACATGAGTGCCTTATGCTTCTTGAAGTCTCCCATCGTAGAGTCACAATTCTTAGGAGAGGTAGTAAGCATATGACCTTATGACATGCTTATCTTTTTTGTAATGTCTTTTGGGTTTGCTTTGTGCATAATCAGATTTTTTTTTTCATAAATGCCTCCTTTCTGGTCACTTCTTCTCCCTGTCCATTCCACGTTCCTGTCTTCTGAATGGTTGGACTCAATGTAACGTCAAAGAAACCCACTAGGGAACGCTGCCTCGTGAGCGGTTTGGGCAGCACTTTAGGGACTTGCTAATTCTACAAGTCCATGAGGACTCCTTTCTTGGGGGAGAATTTCCCAGACATTTCAGAAGCATTGGCAAACATGCCCTATCACCATTCCTTAATTTTTATCACCCAGCCTGCCATCTAAGGAGAAAGGAACAGAGAAACTAAAAAGAAAATTAACAAAATGACACCAACAAGTTTCAAGTTGAATCTCATTTCCGAAAACCGTTATTTTATCTTAAGGTTTGTATCATGTTTTATAATGGTCATACACTTGTATTTCAATAACATTATTAGTCTCTTAAAATCAACTGTTCATCTTTCTCTCTTATTTAGCCCGCCCCCCCAAAAAAAGAAAACAACAAAAAAAAAGTTCATTTGACATAGTATAAAAGAAGAGCAGATGCAGTCAATTTAACAGCAAGGCAAATCTACAGTTTCAAACCAACATGTACATAACATATACTTCATATCAATAGAAAGACAGCAAAATACTCAACAGATAAAGAGGTGTATTGCATTAAAAATGTAAATTCCCTCGGGAAACATAATACAAGCTGCAATTTGCTTGTCAAATCGCAAAAAGAAAAAAAAAAAGTCTTTGAAGTCAAAAGGAAATTTGAGGTAAAGTAAAACGCGTTAAGTGCCCATTTGAAAGATGATTAAATTTGTTTGTCTCTGTGCATTTTAATGGCTCTCAAAATTGTGACGGTTCTGCTGTAGACAGTGTAGAAGCAAATAAAAGAGAGGTGGCAAAGATGAAGCCAAGGTCCCTGGCTCCTTATGGTGGCAAAACATGGCCAAAATGGGGAATCGGGTAATAACGGAACTCTCATTACATAGGGAAGAAACGAGTCATTATTTGGGATAAGCTATAAAAATTCAATGTCCTCTTTCTAAAAATCTTCATTTCAGCTTTCTGTTAAGGATCTCAAAAAAATAATGTATAGGAAATGTTTTCCTGATTGCTACAGCCATGGAAATCTATTGGGAGTTCACAATTTGCATCTTGTGTAACACATTAACAATTGTTCTCCAAATGTTTGCATTCGATGGGACAAGATTAGCAGTCAAATGGTTGTGACCACTCAAAGAGGACCTGGATTTGTTTTATTGAGGAGTAGTCAAGGAACTGAAAAACAGGGCTGCTTTCTTCCAAAACCGAGGGCACGGTTATCCAAAAGTTGTGTGTAGGGCAGCTCCATTCCTTTGAGATAAATGTAGCAGGAGTTTGAAGACCATAAACATTATTGAGAATAAATATATTGGGGAAAAAAAAGACACACTGGTGCTCGCCCTCTTTTTACCATCTTCTTTATACCCAGCAAACATGTCCACCGCTAACAACTCCAGCAGGGGCGAGAGCTGGCGCCAACTCTCTCTCCTGATAGAATTGTGAGCCATGTTTGTTTGCTGGACACTCGTGAATAAAGAATATGGCATCTTTTTTTCTTGCAATTTATTCATGGAATGGGTCATATATTTATAGCGAGCTACTCCTCCTATCAGATCCCCTCACTGCTGAAGATCTTAAAAGAGGGGATACGAGATCTGGTTATGGATTTTTTATGGCAGTGCCAGGGACTGAATATTTTGACTGTTCACTTCGGAGAATTACCCTCAATGCATAGATGGGCCATCTCTGATAAGATTGTCCCTTTAAAAACGAAATGCATTTTTTTCACAGCTAATGAATGTCAGGGAAATTAAGTATTACATAGCAGCTATTGGGATGATTAGCTGCCCTAACATAAGGAACTCTTTAGCTCAGCTGATCTGGAGAAGCCATGGAAGAGCAACACTGATTCATCTCAGAGGGGTTTCCTCATCACTTCACCCCACTTTATGATTTCCATGCGCTTTGATAGGCGACATGGACAAGGGTTATCTTAAGAATAAAAATCAAATATACTCTGACAGCAACTATGATAATAGAAAGGTATTTTCTATCCAAAGCTTTCAAGGGGTGTTCCCATCTCCAAGATCCTATCCCAATATAGAGTAGGTATATAATAATAATAATAATAGCAAATACCTCCAATTAGAAATGTAGTATAGTTTTTCTGGTTCACAATGTCTTTTTCCTCATGTGCAGGCATTGCAGGACCTTAGGTATCCATGGTTACGACCACTGATACAGCAAGAGTTAGCTAGTGGTCAGTGGTCGTAACCATGCATACCTAAGGTCCTGCAATGCCTGCACATGAGGAAAGACACATAGCAAATCAGAAAAGCTATACTACATTTCTAATTGGAGGTATTTGCTAATATTATTATTACACCTTTTACATATTGGGATAGGATTAGTGATGAGAGAGCGTACTCGGATAAGGTGCTATCTGATCACACCTTTGAGTCCTAATCGAGTATTTTCGGCGTGCTCAAAAAGAAAAATGCTCGAGTCCCCACCGCTGCATGTCTCGCAGCTGTTCGACAGCAGCAACACATTCAGAGATTGCCTATCAAACAGGTAATCTCAGCATGTGTTGCAGCTGTTGAACAGCCACGAGACATGCAGGTGCGGGGACTCAAACATATGTTTCAAGCACTCCGAAATACTCGACTAGCACCTTATCCGAGCATGCATGCTCATCACTACCTCTTTAATAGAGCTGAGCGAATATCTTTGGTTCCCTGCTTATTCGGCAAGCTATAGCGCTTGCCGAATATGATACAGCGGGAACCCGGCTTCCTGGATTGCGCCGGCTGAATAGCTGATTGCCGCCACAGCTGTATGTGTCTCGGCTGTGTCACACTCACAGCACATGCATGGAGAGCCCAACACACAGGCTCTCCATGCATGTGTTGTGACAGTGACACCGCCACGACACATGCAATTGTGGCAGCAATCAGCTGTTCAGCCGGCGCAATCCAGGAAGTCGGGTTCCCGCTGTATCATATTCGGCAAGCGCTATAGCTTGCCGAATAAGCGGAGAACCGAAGGTATTCGCTCAACTCTACACTTTAACTCCGTTACCGTATATGACTGTGAGGTCAATGTTCCCTTCCATATATGTTTTACTAAATGAAGAAATGGATCCTAGTAGAATAAATTTCCAAGGACTCCTTGATCCCACTATTTCACTGCTCTCTCATCAGTATTGGGGATTGGTCATTTAGATCAGTCATTGGCTTTAGTGCCTTATCCTACTTTTTCTGAAGGAAAACCATATCTCGGGGCTCGCACACAGACATCGTACAGATTCATAGGTGCAGTACTGCCTTGCTATGTCCAGCTATGGGCATGTACGCTCCTATTTTTTACTAAGGTGCGCTGTATCTTCCATATAAACTCAGTGAGAAAGGACTGTGATAAGTTCAGACTTGCACCCTACCATTACAGGAACAGTGTAAGAATCTGCATCTCCAGAAATGTAAAATGCATAATGTTTCCTGTAGTTATGGATGCAATTGCTTATTTTAGTGTATGTATTCACATGGAAGGATTTTGGAGAGGATCCGCTCTATATAATAAATTAAAAAAAAAAAAATCCTCAAGCCTATATGCATACGACGTCTTTTTCAGGCGGACTCCACGCGGAATGCGCCTGAAAAAGAAAAGGTGTGCACACACACAATTAATGTGCTTTTAAAATGTCATGAATTTGGAGTTTGTCAAAAAAGTTCCTCATACAGACACCAAATGTAGTCATAGGCCCCAATCATATGGCATAAGTCAATGAGTACCCTGTGCTTTTCTATAAAGTACGGGAAGCAAATTCCCCACAAAAAGAAATATGTATTGTTTAAGATTACTGTACTTGGTTTTTTTTTATTTTTTATTATGTATACCCCTCCTCACATGTAAAGTGCCATGGAAAAAATGGCATAATAATAAGTATGGAATACTTTTTTTTCCCCTTTTGTATTCATTTACTGATGTATACCACAGCGTGGCCATACAGTGTCATAGGTCAGAGTTATATCAGGAATACTACAGCTGCATACATGGATGGTATATGGACAGAGCCTTCGTGATATCGGTTAAGCAATACAAAGTCTTCATATGGGTTATGAATATGGCTACTCAAGGATATCTTGAAGTTCAAAGGTTCCGATATGAAATCTGAAACATTGTCCCCGCCAAAAAATTGCTCATTTTTAATACTTGTCTCTTACATGGGAAAGCGGCCCTTATGCTCCTTTAGGAGCTAAGCCAAGAGTGGGACTTATTGCTCTGCACCCCCTATACCTACATCCTTGAACTTAAGCTTTTGATGCTCGTGCCCCAACAACTAGCACTTATTTTCACTTTGGTCTGGGTACTCAGAGTCCTTGTAAAGATGTGAAAATTAAATTTATGCTTTTCTCCCGTGTGGTCCATGAACCATCTTGCAAAATCAGAATTTTGCCGACAAATATAAGGTCTTTGCAGCAAACGCAATTATACATGATCCTACCGGTCAAACTCCCTTTACGTTACCAACAACGGGAGTCACCTCACAGTTTGGAAACCACTGGCATAACTTAACAACTCTAATGTTTTATCAGCATTGACTGTACAGGTTTGATTGCAATGGGGGCAAGTTACAATTTTCTCCGATCATATTGACCACTATAGAAATAAAGTGCATCAGTATGTATAAGGTGAATGTGCTTTGCACCTGTAAAAATTAACATTTGTCACGATGGCTTAATAATGTACCATGTAATCATACTAGACATCATCTGTAGGACACAGTTTGGTGCATTTTGCACAGTATTTCTGTTTCTAGTAGATCTCAGTCTGATTTTTACATATTTGTAAATTGATGTTCTCTGGAAATCATCCTGAAATTTACCGCCGCCCATTGTAAGATGTACAGGGCATTGACTGACCGAGGAAATGTCACGGACCATGTGTGCCACAAGAAGCGAAAGGCTGCAGTGACAATGGATCATTTGTGACAGATTCTGCTCAATTAGTCCGTAAAGTTAAACTCTTCCTAATTTTGGTAAATTATATTTGAATCTGCAATGTCACACTTTATAAGGAGGCCTAGGTCAGCTCTTAGGACATTTCACTATTAGGGCTCATGCTAGTGGCAGATTTTCTCAGATGAGTGCTATCCATGGTTTTCACAGGTAACACTTGTACCTATAATATTCCATGGGGTTGTACACATGTTCAATTTTTTTCCTCACACCAAGTAGTCCAACGGAAATAAGAAAAGAAATCCATGTCAGATTATCAACCAAGTGGCGGATCAAAAATCGGCAATGCAAGTTTATGGGTTCGTTAAAAAAAATTGGACGGCGCTCAGATGACATACAAACATACAAGTGTGGACTGATTTTCACAGACTGACAGAATGGAGAGGGTAGTGCTGTGATCTACGCTGGTGAATTCTTTACAGCATCAGCTACAATTTTGGCACTTAAAAAGGGCCTAATACACATTAGAAAGCTGAATGGAGCGCTCATACACTCGTTCTTTCCCAACTCCATCATACACTAGAGCACTCCAGTGTTTTCTACAACTTAGTCGCTGCCAGGCTCCACTGGCAGTGGCTTCTTTAGCTGACAAATAAAAAAACGTTTGGGCAGTCCAAACTTGGTCATGCTGGAGGAGGACAGTAGGGAGGTCCCCATACATATTAGTCAAGTGAGGCAGACATCAGTCTAATGTGTATGGAGGCCGTAAAATAAAAATAAAAAGGATACCTAAATGAGACTTTATGCACATGAAAAAAAACCTGGCCAGTTTTTGACAACAGTGTTTCAGTTTCTCAAAAAAAAAAAAAAAATTAAGAAGTCAATTTTTTTCTATTAAAACAGTGAAAAACTGACCATCAGTGTCAATGTCGACATCAAGAACAGTATTTATCAAATGGCCAGATGATCCGACATTGTGTCTTCATTCTTCTAAGAAAGTTTTAGTATTAATCTAGATGTAGGTTTTCTTTTTGCTTTGTTAGGACTCTTTCTCCCTTGCTGACCAACAGCGACTGAAATCTAAAATTAGTCGAGTTGCAAACTGTGGCAGGATAGCAACGAAATCGATCAAAGCCACCGAAACATGCATCTGGCAATGTACTGCGAGGCTCGCCCCTTACCAGTCTGACCATATCTTCTGAGGTGTCCCGTAGAACAGTATTTGGGCTGCGTAATATTGAATGTCAACTTTAATTGCAGTTTGACTAGAAAGACTGGAGTGGGCCCTAAAATCGCAGTCTGGCATTGCTCATTAATGTTTATTGAGGAGTTTAAGTTGAACGTTATTTTTATTATTTCAGGATATAATGGGAAGTATGGAAAGTGAAAATATTTTTTTGGGGTGGAAAAAAAAATAGGCAAAATGTGTATGTAGTATGATTCGTTACATGGCAGCAGCAAACACCAACCCTTTCTCTGTGAGGGTGAATTAAATTATTTTTTTTATTTATTTTTTTTTAAGACTTTGAGGTTACCGATGCATTTGCCATATTTTAAAAGAGGTGTTCCTGAACTTTTCTAGGAATGACCTGATTGATTCGAGTGAATGGGAGAACTGCAGCACTCGTCCTGGCCACAATACATCGTACAGAGCTGTGCCCGCTTCAACGAGCCACAACCTCGTCAATCACAATCACAGGGCTGCAGGGAGCCTGTACCCCACCAATCCGAGAGTTATAACCTCTGCTTGAAAAAAAAGTTATCAATATTAAAAAGTCTCAGTAACCACCTTAACGTATGGCCTATGCCATCTAGGACATTGTTCTTTAAAAGTGATCCAGATACAGCAAATTTACATGAGTGGCAAACCATTTAAGAAAACAATATTTCCAGGATTGTCTGACAGCTATTCATCTTGTCCATATTAACCCTGACTAGTCGTACCCTAGAATCACAATTATTTTGAGGGTACAATATATTGCAATCTCTTAACCATCCTCTTCTTGGTTAAATCATGTCCATATAAATAACAAATGGAGTGGCCACCTATAATCGTACATAGAAATTTCATAAATAAAATCACAACTATATTTTATCACAAAAATCACAAAGTATTTTTTTTTTAATGTTATATAGGCCTTGGAGTATAAATAAATACTCATCACAGGCTTCTTGTAGCTGGACAAAATAAAAAAAATCTAAAAAAAAAAAACAAGCAAAAAAAAACCTAACAAACAAAAAAAGTTATGGGGAGGGGAGTTAAAGTCCAACCACAACCGCAAAAACAAAACAAAAGGGGCAATGTTCCCCTGTTTAAGAATCAGATCAGTCTTGCACTGACCCGTTAAATATACAAATATTGATCTAATTGGCCTATTACATAGAAGGCCTCCATTGAAATATATAATAGTTAACATATTTAAATTAACATTTCCTAATTAACAAAGCTTTAAATACGTTTAAGCATTGGTAAACAGTGTTGTTGTGCAGTGCCATGGTCAGGATGACTTAAAAAGTGAACCATAAATTAGGACTAAGAAGAAGAAAAAAAAATATTATGTTCATCTCTACATGGTCTGTGGTTTAAAACTGATTTTTTTTTTCAATCAATAAATCACAATGATTGATTTGTCAGATATGCCTCATTAAACTGGTACCGTCTCCACCACCGGAGCCTTCATGCAATCCTCATGAAGTTTGCTGGTCTCAGATATGGTATTTTCATTTAGAAGTTCTGGTACATGGTGGCCACCACCATTTAAGTTTGATACATATCCATCGGTCGAGGAACTCTTTAGATATGACCGAAACCCTGCTGGAGGGAGACTTGACCGATGTTCCGCATACAAAGTATTGCAATGACCATTGTTGTCATTTTCTGCGGTAGCGCAGCAGACGATCACCGATGGACTTGTTACGGGGTAATTAGAATTGGTGTAGCTTTCACCAGATTGCCTTGAATAGTCCACAAACTGCTCAGGTCTCATGTTGTAAGGCACCAAATTTGCAGCCCCATTTTTCACCGTATCTGCTTCCGCATAGGCTTCGGTCATTTGATTCATGGCACAGGAATTATGGTTATCTATTTGGTAATACATTGGTGAGGTGTTGGCGTAATATTGAGAATTTTTTATATGGTTATCATGCATTGAATTGGCATCTGAGTAGCAGAGAACTGAAGGTACAGAGAGATTGTCTTCATGGGATGCTTCATTAAAGTCATCCGATTTGTCACCATCGTCGTCTTCCTCCTCTTCCTCATCGTCATCGTCTTCACCTTCATCATCCTCGTCTTCATCTGAATCACTCTGAGCTAAACTTTGCGTGCTAGAGTCAGTTACTCCGCTACAGTAGCTACTCCCATCATCTTCCTCCTCTTCCCCACTACAGTCCAGGTGCTCCGAATTCTGAAAGTGCATCATCGCAGATTGGGGATTTGTTTCAATTTCAAAATTCTCAGCAATAGAATATTCTACAGGATGGCCGGTCTGGACCATAGAAGTGGCAATAGAGCCAACGTCACCACCGTTGCAGCCATTTGCCGCAGACACTTGCTGCTCACGGTTTTTCTCCAACTCAAGTTTCATGATTGTGTGCAAAAAATGTGTCCGTACGCGGATAGGGTTAAATTCGATTCGCCCTGCTGTATTGCTGCATCCTTCTTTGGAGCATCCGCAAGGAAACGACATACGATCCACCTTTTAAAGAAAAAAAAAAATAAACTAAACAGTTTCTTTTTTTAAAATTCAAATACTAAGCACAAGTCTTATTGTTTACAGCATTGTTAGGTCGATTCCCACACCACATTAATGATTTGTCAACACAGGAAATATTTTATGTAGGTTCAGAAGTGGAACGTTACCAATGTAAGGCCGGCCTCACACTTGCGAGTGTGATGCGAGTTAGTCGCACGACTTTCTCGCATCAACACCCGGCGCAGCCGCCCGCTCTCGGACCCGAGTGTGCGGCTGCATAGAAATACATGCAGCCATACACTTGGGTCCGAAAGCGGGCGGCCGTGCCGGGTGTTGATGCGAGAAGGTCGTGCGACTAACTCACATCACACTCGCAAGTGTGACGCCCGGCCTAAGTAGGTTTGTTACAGATGGATCATTACTTATACCAGCTAAGTGGCTCAGTGGTTAGCACTGTAGTGCTGGAATCTTGGTTTCAAGCATAACCTCAGACTCTCTTTGCTTTTGTGTAAAGGACTATCTGTGGTCCTAAAGCACCCTGTTCCAGTACCCCTGAGTGTGTGCGAGCGATCGGGAAGTTTGAGGCCGACACCTATTCAGTCCACAAGTAATTTGATGGTATGGGGGACCTTGAAAATATGAAGTCAGGGAGACCAGAGTCTGAAAGTGAGAAGATAAAAGCTTTACTGGAATTTCTTAAATAGAACTGTAAATCGATAGCAGGAAATACACTTTTGGTACAATTCTTCAGTATCCTACAGAAGCTTTCTTCTTACGCGTAACAGACATGGCATTTTGATGGCGCAATCAATATGGTGCACGAGTGTCAGAGCACTTCAAGCTTTCTAGTTCTGACTTTCACTTCCTTTATTCTCCACTATAGATGCACCTTTATGTCCCCTCATGGTCAAATAGCAGCTCCTAATATTCCACGACCAGCTAACACTGTGCCCTTATGTAGCCTACTCCTAGCAGATTACGCCTCTCTCAGATCTGCTATGCTCTGGCTGTACTCCGTGCAGGTGGAAGATACCTTCTCAATTCTCTTTCAATCTCCGCACTCTGGAATCAGTTGTTGGTAGAACTTGTGCCACAACTTGCTATCTTTGATTTGTCTGTGTTAAAACACACTCTTCCAACTTGGGGCCTTTTCCTTGCAGCAATACTTTCTTCTCCTTCCCTCCCTCTCTACAACCAACAGGAAAACAAGTGCTTGTGTGCCATTTGACTCCTCCCTATCATGGGATGGCCCCTAATAGTTAACGATGGCCAAAGGCAACTAACTGTTGCAAAACAGATTGTTTAAAACTACATATCAAAAGCAGGTCAATGAATTAAGTTAATACAAATGTTTTTTCAGAAAGGGTGAAGACTGCTCTTCTATTCCTTTACATTTGGCGTATGGAAGGAAACCCACTCAAATAGGGATGTTAGATTGTGCCCCAGTGGGGACAGCGATTATATAGAAATTAATGGCTTTATACAAAACTAAAATTGATATAACTACTACCGCTCTAAAAGATGATGCAGAAATCTGAAACTGTACTGGAAATGGGCACAGCATAAGCCCATAAACACAAATTATAGGCGCAAGTTACAGTTTTCAACATCAGCTTGACCTATCGTGATGTAGCATTTCCTATTATGATGAGTATGTCTATATCCATTTACATCAGGAAACTATACATTTCTAGTCTATCGGTTTGACGTGGAGAAGTTGGCCAATTTCTGACTCCGTTATCTACACACTGGGGTTATGAAATATACAGCCATCACATGAGCTTGAAGAATACATCATTATAAAGACCAGGGGTCAGCTACCTGTTAATTGCAACTGACAGCCCTACTTTTTGCATATTTTCTCTGGCATCAGAGTAAAGTTAAAAGGTTTAACGAATGGCGGCACTTAGTTGCCATCTGCTTCTATGGCTCCTCACGTTGCTACATATCCTCTCATCCCCTCATTACCACCTCTGCGGATCTTGAGCAAGAAGTGATGAGCCTTGTTTAGTCCTGGCACAGTTACTGCTTCTAGGAATCACACGAGAGCACAGAGCTTTGCGAGAGACTTACACTAGGATGCGTTGCTCATCACTGGAGAGGAATTGGAGAGTCATGAGGGACGAGCGAAAGTGCCAGTCACTGATGCTAGAGGTGGCAGGTGTAGTGCAGGTGGCATTGTATGGCCAATTCCAGTGAAATTAAGGGACAGCTCCAGATTTCAAATGCGGTCCCTGGTGGTCGGCCATATGTCCTACTGCATTCATTACACTCCATTGCAAGACTAAATTCAGACATGCATACGCAAAATAGTTCATGCTTATCTAGAATAAACTATGTTTCATCCATATACAATTTGCTTTTATCTTTTAACATGCAGACAATGGGTCCATGTGTAAAAATGTTACTGTGAACTAGCACATTGACTTGCATTGGTCAGTGTGCTATCCGAATGCTACCCATTTTGTATATGGACCAATTATGCACTTATCTGAATGAACCCAAACTGTGCTGCAAAGTATGCATTTCGAGCTCCTGCTCTTGCGTTCTTCAATCTGCAGCCCAGATCTGAGGTCTGTCTCTACTCTACTAGGTTGACGCTCTGTAGTGCCGATTGGAAACGGACCTGGAGGAGGCTAGATGTCATGTGCTAAGGTACAAGTTGGTCACGGGTGGAGACTTTAAAAATAAGTGTATATAATAGTTTAGTTCATCGTACGCTACCTTTTTTTGGCCATTTTTCTATTCTCTGAACTAGAGGTCCCCATGCTTTCTGACCTTGAAAGCCACATTCAGCTATGAAAGAAGGTCGCAAGCCACGTTCACCTTCTTCCACAACCTCAGTAGTGACAACCAGAGCCCCCATTACCGGTATAATGACAGCCAAAGTTTCCCCACTGAAATCACACCAAGGCAGTATGCCAAGCTCTAGGGTCTTACCCCCATACAGATCTGCTCTTCTGTACAGGGCTACACACAAGTCGCCATCTAGGGATCTGCTCTTAATAGCCGTTTGCCAGCTTGGTGCAATAGCACCACGTGTAGAAGACAGCCGCGAGCCACACATCATGGGCTCGCAAGTCACATGTGGCCCTCAAGCTACAGGTTGGGGACCCCTGCTCTAAACAATAGGAGTTATGACAATAATGCACTGATTGGTGCAATTATTTCATGGGCGTTGTGTGGCACTATTGCAGGTGAGGGCAATATCTGCAAAGCCAAGTGCATAATTGATTTTTAAAAAGTAGCAATCATGGGATATTTGGTGATTATATTCACACCATTTACCCCATTGTTTTCTTGAAATTTGTTACCAATTGGATAAAAATTAGTGATGAGCGAGTATACTCGTTGCTCGGTTTTCCCCGAGTAATTTGGCGTGCTCGGAGATTTAGTGTTTGTTGAAGCAGCTGCATGATTTGCAGCTGCTAGACAGTCTGAATACATGTGGAGAAGTATGAACTATGGTAATAGATATACTACACATGCATTTTCCTTCCTATTAATGATACATTGCTGGAAGCAGCAGTTAAAATTTGCCTTTAAAATGTTCTTTACTACCGTTTATCAAAAAGAAAAATGTACAATAATTATAAACAATGGCATCCGGAAGGATTCTAGTCTGTCATCTCACCTGACATTTTATGCCGCAAGGCTGCAAGTGCATGTTTCTGGATCACAAAATATTCTGCAGTCACAGCCGCAGTCTTCTCTAGACAGCCGGATGGCTCGCAGCTCATGTTTTTCTTCCACATCGATCTTCTTCACCCCAGACGCACGCAACAAGGCCCTCCGTTTCTTTGTTGGCAGGGGTTGTAGAAAGAAATACTCGTCTACTTCAGTGTTATCCAAGTCAATGTCATCATCTGAAATATCATCCAGGGTGAGAACGTTGGCTTCTTCAGACTCGATTGTGCCATTTTTAGTTATCTGAAAAAGAATGAAATGTCGAGTGTGAAAAATAATTATAGATCAATGAACACCGCGCTGGCTCCTAGTCTAATAGAAGTATTCTGGTCCAAGTCTGCAGCATTGATAGAAATAGCAGAATAAGTTGAAAGGTGTGTTTTTTTTGGTCTGTGTGTTATGGATCAAACACAGACCAGTACAGCTCCTGCACCCACTTTGTATGCACAGCACAAAAAGCCAGTAGTCTCCACAATTTACAGAGGCGACTTAAAACGCAAAGTTCAGCACTAGTCTGAGCTTTACAGTGTTTCATGGACATCTGAATTCAGCCCGAGTAAGCAACAAGACGTCCGGATGGGCACCTGGGCCTGTTGACCTGATCTCAACAGCTTCCTAAGCCTACATGAGGCTGGTGAGTTTGGGTCAGGAGGCCAGTAGGTAGCACAAACATATTACGGTGGATTCTCGGACCACATTTCACAGATGTCTGAATTTGGCCTTTGAAGAAGGGTTCAATTAAACGCTTGCATTGCCAGGGACCTGTGACCTTACACGGATTATTACATACAACTGTCATTTGCTCGTGGAGACTATGGTGCCCAGAGTCTTGGAGTGACCTTATCCCTCAATTGACCCATGCTATGTCTTGGGTGTGCCTCCAGCTTTATAGAGCAGCACATAAGTATTTTTACTCTCACAGACCACAGCAGTCCCATAGAAGAATGCATTTAAGAGATAACCCCCTCCCCAAACAACAACCAAACAACCACCACCAAAAATCTATTGTGCTCTAGGGTTCTCCAGACCATAAACGCGAGCAGCATCTCCCAGTCTATTCATTCCAGACCGCTGTTTCTGACCCCAAACGGGCCTCAGAGGTAAATGAGTTTTGCACGTCATGATATCACAGACATGAAATGTGCATCCGAGTCCTGAGGGTAGAGTGAACAGCCCAGGCGACGTGTCTCCAGATTGGAGCAAGATTGGGTGGCTCTGAGGACCGAACAACATGCACAGATCAGCAGAGGGGTACATTTTTATTTTTTTTGCTAGCCGTTTACAATTCAGCAGCAAAATTGTGGCTTTTTTGCTGAAAATCCATACAAAGCGAATGTGCAAAAATCCATTTGCTTAAAAAAACAAATGTATATTCAAGTAGTATTCACTTCCTCTACAAAAAAAACAAAACAAAAAAATAATTATTGCTGGAGATGGGAAAATTATTTCAACATGTATAGAGAGAAATTAGACTCCTTATTGTAATGATTAGACAGTTTGGACATGTCTGTACCATACTTGCACAGGGGCTTTATGTTTTTTTGCGGGTTACTGCGTCTGCAAAGCAAAAGTATTCTTGTACATTTTTTTGCCAAAGACTAAGTGTAAACTTGGAATTGCAAAGTTATGGCAAACTACAGTAGATGCTTTAAAAGGGGTTATCCAGCACCGCTCACTTTGGCTTAGCTGAGCATTGCCAGTGATTGCAGCACCCTCTAAGTTGCGGTTTGGATACTGGATTGTGCGTGTCTCAGCAGGTGTGGGGCTGTAAATGTGGAAGTTGCAAAAAAAATTATAAACTCCTACTGTAAATAGCATGCCAAATAGTGATGAGCGAGAAGCATTGTTGCTCGGGTCTCCACGAGCAAGCTCGGGTGATTTCCGAGTATTTTGGCGTGCTTGAAGATTTCGTTTTCGTAGCCTCAGCTGCTTGAGTTACAACTGCTAGACAGCTTGAATACATGCGTGGAATGCCTGTTTGTTAGGGAATTCCCATATGTATTAAGCCTGTCTACAAGTCACAAATCATGCAGTTGAGATGATGAAACAATCTCCGAGCACGCCAAAATACTCAGAGATCACCTGAGCAACAATGCTTCTCGCTCGTCACTAATGCTAAATCATTGTGTTTTATAGGAATATTTTGCTAAATTTCTCTTGGTTTTATATTCTTAAATTTGTTTTTTTTTATTTAAATTCTAAAATGCCATTTGACGACCTCTCAGGAGCTGACACAAATTAATAATAATGAGCCTATTTGCATAGCAATGGCCTGATTATCCTGCTGACTTCTGAGAAATACCACAATCGGAATCTTAATGTGTTTGCTGCAAATGCTGGATTTCTTCTCTGGTGGATACTGTACACACGTTGCCTAATAAACATCGCCTCCTTCAATTTCAAGTATCTTGGACGTCACATTAGGGAATTTATACTCCAAATCAACATTAGAGTAATACATGCTGCTTAGCTTTGCAAACCCATCTGTGGACAACATCAGATTAATATATAATGGTAATAACATAAAAATCGTGGTATAAAACTCACAAAGCAACGCAGCTTACAGTGCAACCCTTGTATTTGCACAACGTGTTATTTTACACTGCCTATAGGAGATGTCATTTATATACCAGTAATGTGACTCCATCACAGATTAATAGGTCACTGTAATACCGCCAAATATCCTTTTCTTACTCTAACTAAACTCTCTCCCCTTTCCAATCTATCTTGAACGCAAGCAGCCATTATCATATTTTTACCAGCTGCTACACCGATGCTTCCACCCTGTACCAGTCATTGCATTGGTTGTCCATCCATTACTTATTGCAACAAACTTATTGCATTGACCCCCAAAGCTCTATCACAATACTGCAGTGCCTAATGGCACACCCAGATTCTCTTTTGATTAGCCATCCTGGCACAACCTCATCATTGTGGTATGTTCCATAGGTGAAATAATGCCAGGCCAGCTAATCAAAAGAAGATCTGCGGATACCGCTAGGTTAGAGGCAGTTTTCAGGGCTCTTGTCTTGGACACAGATTACTAATGTTACAGATAAACAGATAAAGTCCTGCGAATTGATTTGGACCAACTCTAATCTATTCTCATACAAAGTACTGAGTGGACGGAGACTATTTGGACATATATAGGCTGGTGAACAGTTCAGACAGATTTACATAAATACTCTCATTACAAAGATGGCCAGACCATTCAATACAAGCATTTTTCACAATACAACAAACTGAAAACATTGCAGTGTTGTCCAGCATATTTCAGACAAAGAAACATCAAGTAATGGGTTGTCAAGGTTCAGCAAGCATCATAAAATTCAATATAGAGCTAGTGATCACGATATTAAACTTAAGGGGGTTGTCTACTACTTGGAGAACTGCTTTTCAATCGCTATGCCCCTCCACCCAACTAAAATAATAAACACGTATACTCACCTGCAAAGTTGGCACTGGATCCCTCAGGGCTCGTGTGACATGTCAAGTGATCCGTGCATAAAATCAGCTTCATTCCGAGAAAGTCAGAGCTGGTCTCATTTCTTCTGGATGTCCGGTTTACTCGAAGGAAGGAACAGTGAAGTGACCACTGATTGGCCTGCAGGGACCCTTGTCATCTGGCACATTTGGCCTGCCTGAGCTCTTTTCTCTTCTGGTAATATGTGCCTCTCCTGAGTCCTAACCCTGCATTTATACCCACTTAGTTTGACTCCTACATTGACCTATGGGCTGGTTTTTGGTTTCTATTACCTCTAGTACTGGAAGTGGTGCACATATGCTGTAGGCTAGCTATTGTTTGTCTGTCTTTTACAAACTTTGTTCACGTTTCTTGTGACATATGATATTTTGTCCAATAAAGATGTACCATTTTAACCTTTATACGCCGCATCCTTATGTGTTCATGTTCAGTTTGGAGTTGGGTTTTCTCTTTGTAGGAGTCATTGCACCTGCGGTGCACAACTGTTTGCATCTACTATGCAATTGAGTCTTCTGTCTCTCGCAGATACCAAACATGTACAAGTTCTTTTTTATTTACGTGGTAAAAATAAATCTGAAATTTGTAGAAAAAAAAGAAAAAATTTGCTTATGTCACCGTGTCTTCATTTTTCGTGATCTGGGGCTGTGTAAGGCCTTCAGCCTTGCTATGTGTAGCAAAAAATCACAATCTCCTATGAGTGCTGGCCATGAGCCGGCGTTCATAGGAGATTTACAATGACAGTCACAAGGGTCTTCTGCAGACTCAAGGCTCACATGACAACCCATCGGCGCCCCCCAATCACGTGACAGAGGTGCCGATGGGTGGGACCCAGCGTGTGTTAAACGCTGCTGTCAGTGATTCACAGTCACATTTAAATGGTTAACAGCTGCTGGTGGATCTCAGATCCATCAACGGCTGTTAGATGCCCATAAAAGCTGATCAGATCACAGGCAAAGGTTGTGAAGGGATTAAAGACAGTATAAAAAAAAAAAAAAAAAAAGAAGCCAGAATTAAGGTTTTTTTGGCCTCCGTAACATTGTAATAAAATAATGGGTGATCAAAATATTGCATCTACCTCAAAATGGCATCAATAAAAATGTTAGCTCAGGGTGCAAAAGCTAGGCCCTCACACAGCCCTAGAAAAATTAAAACAAAACAGACATGTTTGGCATCTTCTTACTCTTACTGACCTGCGTAAACAAATTGCCTGGTCAGTTTTACAATACAGTGAACCTAGTAAATAAAAAACCCAAAAAAACAAAATTACAGAATTGTACTTTTTTTGCAATTTCAAAGCATTTGGAATTTTCCTGTTTTCCACTACACTATATGGAAAAATGAATGGCGTTATTCAAAAGTACAACTTGTCCCACGAAAAACAAGCCCTCGTATGGCTAAAAGACCAGAAAGAAAAAAAAAAAGAAAAAAAAAAGAAGAAATAAAAAAAAAAAAATCGCTGGGTAGTGAAGGGGTTAAGAGAAAGACCAGTTGCATTTGCAAGTTTACACCTGTGACTGGTTGCCTTCAATTGCACCAATATAACAGGCCCGCCAATACTTGCACCCAGAAATCCCTGGGGAACATCAGACTGTCTCCATAAGTGCAACCTCTGGATATTAACAATTGTTCCACACAAGGGAAGTGTTCATGAATTATGGATGGAGTACTCAACTCCAGCTACCATGAATGACATGGCCATCTGCTACCAGTGGAACTAGATTTTCCAGCCAGTCCCTTTGTTATGTGCTATGGAGGTACGAGGGTGGTAGGAAGCTCCAGATATTGCATTCTAAAGCAGAAGAATTCAAAAAAGGGAAGAAAAAAAAAAGAAAATACTCATGTCAAGGCATTGCTGAGTTGTTGTGGTGACCCTTGGCGTTCTTTTGATTTCTTGTCTAAACGTTCACTTGACACGTCCAGTGATGGCGAATGAAAAGCCGGCACTTCTATAATGCCAAGTCTTACTGACTACTTGCACAATAGAAGAAAATTATGCTTGTAAGAAGATCAAGGAGGTGGGATTCAGCTACTGAGCACGTGTGACCACCAGCATTGCGCTGTTTGATTTTCTCTCAACATCTTGAACGCTCTCCCAGTTTCCATGACAAGTATGTGACAGTGAAACCCCAGAGCATTATTATTTTTTTTTTATATAATATTTTATACTATAATTAGAGCTTATTTTAATAAAATAATTGCATTTCAATACATTTTCTTTTAGGACTTCGGTCCAGAGTATAAAAATTGTACTACCTTCTGTTTGAGAGTGTTGAGTTTTTCTTCTCGGAGGTGGTCTCGTAACATCTCTTTATGCAGTCGGTCTTGCTCTACAGCAAACTCGCCCAGAGTGTACTGACGAATGCTGTTGTGACGGCTAGACATCCCCAAGGTGCTTCCCCCTTGACTGGGCACGCTAGTAAATCCTTGTCTCCGAGTGAAGTAATACACTGTGACACAGTTGAAGCGCACATTCTTGGCTCGGAGTCGCTTCTCTCTCTTTAGAATCGATGATGCTGGAAAAATGTTAAAGCATAAACTGGGTTTATTTGGAAACATTTAGCAGTTGATTAAAAATAAAATTAAAAAAATTATATAATATATTATTAGAATTCCAGGGCTAGCTTAATTCACATTGTTCTGTTACATTATCAACACACCAGCATGCATCATAGCTAGACAATTACTTGTTGGCATGCCGGCTGAAATCTTACAGCATACTCTACTGATTTGAACATCAAAAGAGGACCCATCACTTGCTCAAACAAATTAGGTCGAATAGCTTAAAAAAAAAATCCCTAGCTTCCCAGATTCTGTCACTTCACCCCCCCCCAATTTGCATTATGTCACTCTATTGCAGAGATATTCACAATGGTTTCTTTTGGAGCACAGCATGTGAAATCTCTGCTGGCTGTTCAACTGGGTGTTTCTTCAGAGTCTTCTCTGAGTGATATAGATATATAGATATATCTGGCAAAAATTAAGAGACCACCACATCAAAACCCTGTCATGGATGGGCAGCCCATTCTCCAGACCTGAACCCCATTGAAAACCTCTGGAATGTGATCAAGAGGATGATGGATAGTCACAAGCCATCAAACAAAGAAGAACTGCTTACATTTTTGCACCAGAAGCAATGTGAAAGACTGGTGGGAAGCATGCCAAGACGCATGAAAGCAGTTTTTAAAAATCATGGTTATTCCACAAAATATTGATTTCAGAACTGTTCCCGATTTAAAAATGTTAGTATTGTGGTTTCTAAATGATTATGAACTTGTTTTCTTAGCATTATTTGAGGTCTGAAAGCACTTTTTTTTTTTAATTTTGACCATTTTTCTTTGTCAGAAAAAAAAAATACAAAATTTATTGCTTGGAAATTCAGAGACATGTCAGAAGTTTATAGAATAAAACAACAATTTACTCAAAAATATACCTATAAAGAGAAATCAGACAAACTGAACATTTAAAAGTGGTCTCTTAATTTTTGCCAGAGTTGTATATATCCTGAGATAACCAGCCAACAGTGGTCTTCTGTGGGGGACATTCCCAAATCTGGGCAGATTAATTAAAACTAGTGTTTCTCACACCAGTCCTGACAAAGCTCACTGGGGTGTGATGAGTTAATGAATTTAGCTCATCTCCTCAATGGCATGCGCTTCGTCAGAAATGTAACCACAGTAACAGACGCGCCTCAGCCTGGCTCCTCCCCAACTCCCCACATTTCAGCAGAGCTACTACAGACTTTGCATGAAAAATGTTGTGCCAAAATTTTTTGCCAACTCAGCGTTTTTGCAAAAATGACTTCATAGCTTTTACATAAGTTTTCTGATATAAAAGCATTGAGTAAATCGCTCCCTTAGTGTGCACGTACCCTAAAGGGGCTTTTTAAAAAAACAAACAAAAAAAAAAACAAAAAACTTTTAAATTACATTTCGAAAAAGGGCCAATTCCTATGCGAGCAGTTGATAACTTTACCAATACATTGTGGGTGACAGGGTCAGAAAATTTTTACAAACCCTATGGTGTTAGACAATTTGGATTTTCTGCCACGATCTCTGTGGTTTTGGAGGAACCTTTAGAGGACAAAAATTTAACTCCCATCCCATTAAAGCAAATGCAGATTAGGACAAATACTAAGAGTAATATTTCATTTGGCGACTCAGATCTAGCCAATCTTGACGTAAAATAACTTCCCTTTTTCTAATACAAGTCGAAATGTAAACAGTTTGTTTTTATTGTTTGTAATGTGCTATTCACAGAACAGCTGGAGGCAATAAAGCATTCATCCATTTTTAAGCTTCTTGTTTCACATGGGTGACTGGATGACTGCAGGAGGCAGAACAAGATAAAAAAATAAAATCACGAGAATATAATAGGGTCAAAGAAGGAATCCCACGACCAGTGCAGTTGACTGGAAAGAATAATTGTTCCTGCATGATATGCATAAAATGGTTTCATTAATAGACCCAATTAACATTTTTTTCCCTTTATTCAGACAACATAAAGACACCCTTCAAGAGCCACACAGAAGCGATAGAGGCGGAGGTAATTAGCAGCCTGGCAAGATGGAAACCGTTTCAAATGATTGGCCTGGTTTTCTGCAGAGCTATGTTTAAAGAAAAAGCATCGGCATTTGATGTAAAGCCCCAAACTGATTTCCAGAGCCATTAGCAGCAAAAGGTGCAGAGGAGGAAAAAAAAAAAAAAAAATTATAATTTTTTTTTTTCTAGAATATCTATCTATCTATCTATCTATCTATCTATCTATCCTCAAAACTAAATGCTGGCTATAGAGATGACAAAAAAAAAAAAGTACTTTTTGCAGTTGGAGCGCCCGCCAGGGCAGTGGGGATACTCGGTACCAGGCTGCTTCTTAAAGGGGCAGTGTCACAGCAGCAGGGACCCGGTCCATGGCCCTGGGCGTCCAATAAAAGGGGATGATGATGAAAAAGGGGAAAAAAGTTTGTAATAAAGTGTTTGTGACGCCACCTGTAGTACTCGGCAATAAAGATGTTAGCCAACGCTGCAGATTCAGTCCACTGGGACAGTTGTTGATGCGGCAGAGTTGGTTCAGCCCTCCACAGGCATAGCTATGTCCCAGTGCAGTTAGGATATTAAAGATAATGTTGGAGGTGAATGTGGTGCAGGGCAGGTGATGCAGGAAAGATTCAGAAGACACAACAGAGTGCAGTTTCCTTTACCTTTTACTGAACTGTGCAGGTACAGTCCGGGGCTCAGGTTACAGATGGTTCTAGAGTCGGTCAGCCTGAATGCAAATTTGGGAATCTCCTTATTCAGGTGGGTTTTGAGGCCTCCTTTCTAGCGTTATTCTCTGAGGTACTTGCTGCTATAAACTCTATTCAAGTTCCTCTCTCTGTCTGCTACTTAGGTAGAACTCCACTCGCATGACAGGCAACTGTAGCCTGCTTCAGGGATCGCTCCTGCCTGGCGTCTCTGGCTCACACGTGCTGCTGTGTTGTCAATCATGAGTTGGGGACAGGATCTGCGCTCTTCTGCACTTTGGATTCTGCTGCTGGGGCTTTAGTACCCACACAGCCTCAGTCTCTGGGGCTCAAGCCTGGGGGTGAGCTCAGCTACAGCTCCTGTCCCCTGCTCCTCTACACACGTCCTGTCTCAACCCTGCTCAGACACTAACTACCACCAACTTCCTGCTTCTGACCAGAGACCAGCTCTTCTAAGTCGGGTTAGAGCTCTCCCTGCTGGCCTGGAGCAGGAACTGTGTTGTATCTGGAACTACCTGTTAAGGGGATCCCTTCTTTACTTCCAGGCATGACATCACTCCCCCCTCGAGGGCAGAAAGGCCATTGTGGCAACAGAACTCCTGGGGGACCACACAATCACTAAAATGCATTAACTCATTCCTAATTGAAAAGGGTTGACCATTGCTTGCATGGTTCCAATATATTCTGTAGCGTCGTACAGAGATGGTCATTTATACTTTGTCTTGCCCAGTATGGTCAATGTAATAGGAAGCCAGTTAAACGCGAGCATGATTTTTTGGAGTGTGAGGAAACCCATGCAGAACATACAAAGTGCATGTACTGTGGCTATAATCCTTACGTCACAATAGACATCTATTCTGTCCCAAAAAACAACACAGTATTACAGTCTTTGGTGAGTGTCAATCAAAATAATGGAAAATGGAGATGAGATTTCATATTGCAACAAGCAGTGGATTTTTGACACAAAATTGCAGCAGAAAAGTCGCTGTGTATACCGACTGTGGGAACCTGCTCTAAGGCTTCTAAGAAAAAGAATACAAAAAAATCTTCAGCTCAAGTGGGCCTGAATTTTACTTATGTGATTTTCACCACTACTGCCAATCATCGAGCTTGCAAACTCACACCATCTACATTAGCAGAGGTTCTGAGATCAGCGATTGGCTGCAACGGTGAGGTGTGCTGTGGATGTGATACCAGCACATGAGCAAAAACAAAACACAGACTGGAGTAGTGGACCAGTCACCACTGGAGCAGGGGAGGGTGAAGAAGAGCTGTTATTTTACATTGTAGCACCAGTTTGGGGTCCACTTTTTTTTTCTTCTTAATATGGAAAACCTCTTTAACCTTACATCTGCTACGAGTGACCGCACAATGATTGTCTAAATCTGTAGTAAAAACTATAAAAAAAAATTTAAAAAAAACAGACACCAAAAATAGTTAAGGCGTTAAGTCATTTTGTAAATCTATTTTTATTACAGGTAAAAATTGTGTAATATATACATATATATATATATATATATATATATA
>JARQOD010000007.1:70735678-70793141 GCA_033576555.1 Oophaga sylvatica
AAGTCCAGTGTGCCAAAGTGGCCCCTGAGGGGCCTGGAGTGCCAAAGTGGCCCCCGTGGCAAAGTGGCAGCATGTGTCAACATGGCTAAAGTGGCTACAGAGGTGCCGAATGTGCCAAAGTGGCTACCAAGTGGCCAAAGTGGTTACTGAGGTGCCAAATGTGCTAAAGTGGCTACCAAGGTGCCGAATGTGCCAAAGTGGCTACCAAGGGGCCATATACAACCCATCCCAGGTTGTGCCATCGCTATACACAACATTCATATTCTAACTTTACTTTCTTACAGTCGACACCTGATACACTGCTGTAAAGCCGGCAGCACTGTTCAAGCACCATGTATTTCCTTCAGGAAATGCCCCTCTAGTTTATTTTTTTTGTTTCCGTCTACAAAGTTCCAGATATCCTATTTAACTTCCGTTTTAGGCAGATCCGCATTGATTTTAATGGCAGAGCTGGATTTGCACAACGGATGACCACAAATACTTATTCTAAGTTTGCATATACGAGGAAAAAAGTTGTTCCAGATACAGAATAAAATTCCAAAATGCTTCATTTAATGAACGCTAAAACATCATGGCACTAGGAGTGGAACAGCAAGGAGAAAAAAATAAAAATAAAATAATTAAGCATTTCAACGGTAATCACTAATATCTGAGCTCGGATTAAATGTATTTTTTTAATTTTATTCTGGAGCTGGAACAAAACTTTATCGTATATGCAAACGTTTGATCAGGATGGAGTTCCGTGCACCTGGAGAATCTAAAGGGTATGCCACACTAAACAACATCGCTAACGGGATCGCTAAAAAACGTCACTATTTAGCGATCCCGTTAGCGATGTTGTTGTGTGCGGCATCTGCCAGCGACGAGCTTCCTGCTGTGATCTCGCTCGTCGCTGGAATCGTTCCGGACCCTATTTCATCGTCGGTGCTCCCGCTGGGTAAGTATAATCGCTAAGTGTAGCACCTTTTCTTAGCGATTTAGCGGTACTTTTGTACCGCTAAAGTCGTTAAGGAGATCGCTAACCGCGATAGCGTCCTTAACGACATCGCTAAGTTAGGTAGCTACTAGCGATATAGAAACAATCCCGCTAGCGATCTCATTAGTATGCGACGCTAACGAGATCGCTAGCGGGATTGTGTAGTGTGGCAGTACCTCAAGTCGGCGAGCTGACTTTTTCCCACACCATTGATTATTCTAAGTTTCTCGGTTTGGAAACACAGAACTTGTTTTCTTTTAATTTGATGCATGTATGGATTAATGAAACTATGTGGTAGTATGCAGTTTGAAAGACAAAAACAAACAAACAAAAAAAACAAAGCAACAGATAGCACCAAGACATATCACACATGTGTGAATGCAGCATAGGCGAATCAAAACTTACTCCAAAAATAAATAAAAATATATAGGATTATTCGCCTCCTTTGCATAATTGCCAAAAAAAAACAACCCAAAAAACGTTTGTTTTATTGTCAGAACTGTTGACATAAATATGTGACAACTTGACACATACGTGTAAAGTGACTGGAATTGGACGGGTTGATGCTGTCACTGCTGTCTCCGCTCTCACAACTGGAGATGTCATCATCTGACTCCTGGACAGAAGAACAAGGTGAAGAGCCATCAACTTCTTCAAACTTCCTCTTTAAAATGCCACTCATTGCTGCGGTACTGTCACATGCACCTGAAGAGAAGGAAGTTGACATGACATTATTTACTCGACGAAAAAAAAAAAAAAGAAAAAAATTGCAATAAATTAGGATTTACAGAATGATTTTTAGCAGACAAGATCTGGACTAGGAAGGTACATTTAAACCTCTGCAAAACACAATGCCTTTTCTTAAAGCATTGTTCATACATAATGAGGTGATGGAGACCTAGAAAAGGCTATTTCAACAGCAATAATAAAATGACAGATAAAAGGGTTCTATGGCTGACACGGGAATACCGGTATCAACATGAGCGATACATGATCTGAGGTTTACTGGTCACCGGCAGACATCAGTAAATCAGAATACGAACAATCAAACAAGACAGACAAAACCCTACAGATCAGCGAGGTGCAGAAACCAGATGGACTTGTTTTGCCAATTTTTTAAGAGGTATCAGGATAATTCTTTGCATTTGTTTACTGGTCAAATATTTTTCTTCCACCCTCCCTCCCACCCCCCAATACTGGTACTTAGATCAAACTAAGGATATGAATGGTGGCACAATATGCAGGGCAGAGCGCAAAAGAAAATTAAGGAAAGAGTATAAAGATATTTAGATATGAAAAAAAAAAAAAAAAAAAAAAAAAAAGACACACATGATAACCAATTATACCAACCAGATGATATTGATCATTTTCATTTATAGGTTGAAATGCTCAAACTGAAACAGCTGTGCAAGCAGCTTAAAACTGGGTGAGAAACAGCCAAACTCTGCTACAATTGTGAGGTTATAGAAGACAGTTACAGGTCATAGTTCATACCCCTTGATGAGACTGAGCACAACAACATAACAGTTGTACTGTATCAGCAAGGTCTGTACAAAGCCAAGACTTCAAAGTAAATTTTAGTTTCAAGATGTGTTCTAGCGCTTTTGAATAAGCGCTAAGAAGTGAGTGTGGCGCCCCTGAGGGTTTAGTCGCCACAGAGGTGTTGCACCTCATCCAGAGGTGTGACACCCCACTTCCAGGTAAGGAGGGAGCACCCCTAGGACTCCAACACACACCATATCAGCTGGGCATATTGACGTACCCTATGGGAGGATGGTCTCATCCCAGGCTGGTTAGCGAGGGGTGTATGGGTGGGTGGAGTTAGCAGTAGCTGAAGAGGAGGAGAGAAGTTAAGCAAGCAAGCAGCAGCACTTCATGTGAGGAGAGCTCAAGCTGATAGGAGCTTGTCCCCTAAGTTGAGAGAGAACAGAGATTGAGGAGCTTCTGGAGAACAAGAGAAGGGGTCCTTGGGAACGGACAGTGAACATTCCATCCGTGGCCCTCTCTGGGATCGGAAGGACCAGGCCACAAGGGAATTGGCCCCTAGACTAGTAGGAAACCTTCAGGCCCCGCTAGCAAGCAGACGGTGATCACTTTATGGGTCATTGCTACCAACCACCAGCACTATCTCCAGGAAGGGAGTCACATAGGGCCAAGGACGCACAGAATTAATCTGTTACCCGACAGGGTTCGCAGCTTCTGGATTGGAAGACTGCGTGGTGAGGTGCTAGGAAGAGAGGAGTGGAATAGCACAGAGAGAGACGGCCAGGAAAGGAACACACAGAACGGGAGTCCTGGGCAAGTGCGAACGATTTACCTGGGGGTTGCTGGATCCCTCGCCCGGAGGACACAGTACCAGGCGGGCATCTGTCTTGCTGGCAACAGACTGAGTAAAACCTTGAAACTGCACTTGGACTGTTTCCCGGAGTTATTTCAGCGACGCACATCTCTCTCTGCTGCATTCATCAGCACCATTCTCAAATATAACACCTACCTGCCCTGGAAGAATACAACCTCACCTGTGGGAGGTTTACCAACTAGCTCCTTAATACCATCTCTTCCAGAGGACCTGCGCATCAGCGCTGGTCACACTGACCAGGTACCACAGGTGGCGTCAACATTACAACAAATTTGTCATTCCCCTGTAAATATATTCCCTTTTTTGGTGAGTGCCCAGGGCCACGGACCGGGTCATCGCCACCGTGACATCCCCCATAGAAGTCAACAGGCTCGGTACCGAGTACCCCACGGCCCTGGTGTGCGACAACGAGGATGTTAAATGCAGCGGTCGGCCAAGGAAACTTAGTGCAACAAAAGAAGACAACATGCTTACTTCCCTTCAAAATCAGATACTGCGCAGCAGTCATCAGTTCAGAACTGGCAGCATCCAGTGGGCATACATACAGTATATTGGCCAATCTATGTGCCAAGAGCCTTCATTTTTTCATAGCAATTTTTGCAGAAACATATTTCATATATACATGATATAGCGCTTTTTTCAATTTTTTTCTATGGCAGCAATGCAAATCCTGTGCTCTAGAGTAATCATTCTTGGTAAGTTAAGGTGCAAACCTTGATCATTTTGATTAGCATCCGGTGGGTCACAGCACAGCTACACTCATCTATTAGTCAAGGAAGTCTGAGCAGAAGTTGTCTTCATAGAAAAATTGCGACCTAGAAACAGCACCAATTGACCACTATGTACGAAACTGGGGTGCAGAAAAATGGCAGCATGTGCTCTGGACTGGAGTCAAAATTTGAAATATTTTGCTGTAACAGAGGGCAGTTTGTTCACAGAAATTCACAATGAAACATAGTTGAAGTTCCTTGTAAGTTTGGCATGAGCAAACATTCGAAGCATGCTGCAATTGTACCCAAGAACGGGATCACACTCACCCATATAAATGTATGTGTGCGTGTGAAACATCGCACTGCACTCGGATATCACCAGAGTGCAGTGCGATATATGCAGCCAATGGAGCAATTACTTTTTCAGTCTCCTCTGCAGCTGTGCTGCCATCAGCTCATGCGAGCAGGAGCCAAGTGTCATTAGCATATCACATGCAAAGCTCTCGCATGAGAGAATCATCGGATGTCATACACTAATGGGACCCCGGCGTCACACAACTTCCCTGCAGAGTTTCTTCAAAACTAGGTGTAAGAATTTAGATGAATTTATGCAGTTTTGAAGGCAAAAGGCAAATCACCCCAAATATTGGACTTGATTTAGATTTCTCTTTTCTTCACTTTGCGTTTTGTTAAATAATAATAAAAAAAAAATTTAAACCATTACGCCCAATACGTAATGCATTCTTACTTTTTGCATTTTTCTACAACTGCTTAAAACTTTTGCACAGAACTGCATGTTGCAAAAATATTTGGAATTTGTAGCAATCCATCAATTGACTTTTCGGCAAATATGTTGACCTTCCACAGACAATTAAGTGAAGATACATTCTTCGGATAAGGCAGTGCGTGAAAAATACACTAATTTGAGAGAGCTAATATAAAGCACAGATTTGTTATTTTTTTGCCTCATCACCCAAGATCCATAACTTAGTTCGTGTTAATAAAGAGGTATAAATCAGACTTCACAATTCAGCTTCAGAAGGTGAGCGGGGCCGGTGAAAGTGATGGATGGCCAGCCTAGTTCATTCTGGCTAAGGGTATGGACACAACGTCTTTTGGAAATTCAGATTCACCTGGCAACCTACCTGAAACTGCAAAACACAAACACACACACCAAAAAGAATGAATATTGGCTCAGCAATGTCAAAATAACTTGGACACATTTTCAGTTCTTTGTAACTTCTTTCAACCGCTTCAGAGAAAACATCATCGGCAATTTCCTGAAATGTCTTCTGCTTCAAAAACAATGTGACACTGGCTACATATCATTAGTAGATGATTTCAACTGCTAGTCTAGCCAATATCCACACATAGGCCAGGTTCACACGTTTAACATTTGTAAGCTAAAAATCAGGAGAGGAACAATCAGAGGAAAAGAATAGAAACACGTCGCCACTTCTGCATTTTTCACCCCCTCCTGGTTTTAGCTTACAAAAACGGAACATGGCCCAAAAGTGATCTTCTCTGCTCCTTTTCCATCCCTCATGCAAAGATTTATAAGGCTATGTTCCCAAAACTAGAACTGGCAACGCTTTGGACGCAACGCATGTTCACTGCGTCCAAAGCGCTGCCATCTATTGGACGCAGGTAAATTCGCATGTATTCACTGAACCGTGTGGATTCAACGCATCCAATACATTGCATGGGTAAAATTTCTTACAGAGACCCTTAGCCTCTGAAAGAGAAATTGACATGGTGCAGTTGGGAAAGACACGCCATATGTCCGCGGCTCACCCGCAGAGACGAGCATCGGTGGACGCATAGTGGGCATGGGATTTCTTGATCTCCTACCCACTATACTGTAACAGCTGGCTGCTGTGGGTTGGACGCTGCACAAGTCCTAGAGGTGAGACCTGCATCTACTGGTCATTTATGGTACATCCTGTGGATATGCTTTATAAGTCTATAGAAAAGGAATAAACCTGGAAAGAACAAAATGAGCAATAAGGTCTTGTCTTGACAGTGTGAAGGAGAGTACGCACTATCGTGCTCACCTGATAAGGTTGTCTGCACACAACCACTGAAAGAGGCTCAGGCTGCTGCAGGCCCACAAGGAAGGAATCAAAAGTGCTGGGATGGTATGGGTTCACCTGCACTGCCGTCAATAGATAATACAGGAATCCAAAGATCAATTGCTGTGGTTTATTAGTCAACGCGTTTTGAAGTTTCAAACTTCAAGACAAAATTATGATTACCGTGGTTTTGTTCTGATGAAGTTTGAAACGCGTTGAAGAATAAATTGCAGCAATTAATCTTTGGATTCCGGTCTTATCTATTGACAGCAACGCAGGTGAACTGACAACATTCCAGCACCTTTAAAAGTCTATGATTGGAATACCCTTTTAAGCAAAAATTATATGGTCATTGAAAAGCCAAAAATATGGGCTCTTCTGGACGTGAAATCAAGAAAAGGAATATATCCTAGAGCATTGAAAAATCGACAGGCACATCAAAAATATGAATGCCTTTGATGTCCTTCCCATGCACTTTGAAGTGAGAACCAAGACTTCATACAGATGGCTGGAAGAATGTTGAAAATGTGTGGAAAAAAAAAAAAAAAAAAAAAAAAAATTACGTACTGGGTCCCAAAACCTGCTACCGAATGTGATGATTTCAGAAAGCAAAGCTATGATCTGAAATCCTTTGATGCAGGCTACATATAATACATATTATATGATCTTGTATCTCATGACCAAAAGTGTTGGCTCCATTGAAATTGATCAAGAAAATGAAACATTTCTCCAAGAAAATGATTGCAGTTACACATGTTTTGTTATGCATCTGTTTATTTCCTGTGCATTAGAAAAAACAAAACAAAACAAAAAAAAAAAAAAACCCTGAAACCAGATAAATAGGGGAGACGTTGACTCAGTCTTGGCAATGTGCATGTCACACTCAGCATGGGGACCAGAAAAAGGAGAAGAGAACTGTCTGAGGACTTTAGAACCAAAATTGTTAACAATAGCAACAATCTCCACAGAACTTGATGTTCCTTTGTCCACGGTGAGCAACACAATCAAGAAGTTTCCAACCCATGGAACTGTAGCCAATATCCTTGATGTGGACGGCAGAGAAAAACTGATCAAAGGTTGCAACGCAGGATAGTCTGGTTGGTGGATAAGCAGCCCCAATCAAATTCCAAAGGTATTCAAGCTGTCCTAGAGGTTCAGGGTGCATCAGAGTCAGCGTGAACTACCCTTCAACATTTGAATAAAAGGCCATGGCAGGAGACCCAGGAGGACCCACTGCTGACAAAGACAGTCTGCCAAAATCCTTCTGGGAAAGTATTGTGGACAGAGGAGACCAACATAGAGCTTTTTTGTAAAGCATATTCTACTGTTTACGGAATACAAAACTAGGCCTACAAAGAAAAGATCACCAAATATTAAGTTGAGATTGCCAACAATTTTGTCCAGCCCATTTCAGACACAATTTGCCCCCACCCTTCTTTTTTGTTGTTTCATTACAAACAAAATAGGTGTATAAAAAAAAAAAAAAAAAAAAAATGTGTAATGACAATAATTTTCTAGGAGAAATACCTCAGTCTCTGGAACAATTTCAAGAATACCAACACTTTTGGCCATGACATATAGGTGCTTCTCACAAAATTAGAATATCAAAAAGTTAATTTATTTCAGTTCTTTAATACAAAAAGTGAAACTCATTATATAGAGCCATTACAAACAGATTGAGCAATTTCATGTGTTTATTTCTGTTAATGTTGATGATTATGGCTTCCAGCCAATGAAGACCCAAAAGTCATTATCTCAGTAAATTAGAATAAATCACAAAAAACACCTGCAAAGGCTTCCTAAGCATTTAAAATATCCTTTAGTCTGTTTCAGTAGGCTCCACAATCATGGGGAAGACTGCTGACTTGATGACCAATAGACAACACCAGAAGCATCTTACCTGGGCCAAGGAGAAAAAGAACTGGACTGTTGCTCAGTGGTCCAAGGTGTTGTTTTCAGATGAAAGTAAATATTGCATTTCATTTGGAAATCAAGGTCCCAGAGTCTGGAGGAAGAGTGGAGAGACCACAATCCAAGCTGCTGGAGGTCTAGTGTGAAATTTCCACAATCAGTGATGGTTTGGGGAGCCATGTCATCTGCTGGTGTAGGTCCACTGTGTTTTATCAAGACCAAAGTTAGGGCAGCCGTCTATCAGGAAATTTTAGAGCACTTCATGCTTTCCTCTGCTGACATGCTTTTTGGAGATGGGAATTTCATTCTCCAGCAGGACTTGGCACCTGTCCACACTGCCAAATATACCAATACCTGGTTTATAAACAATAGTATCACTGTGCTTGACTGGCAGCAAACTCACCTGACCTTAACCCCATAGAGAATCTATGGGGTATTGTCAAGAGGAAGATGAGAGACACCAGACCCAACAATGCAGACGAGCTGAAGGCTGCTATCAAAGTAACCTGGGCTCCAATAACACCTCAGCAGTGCCACAGGCTGATCCCTCCATGCCACGCCGCATTGATGCAGTAATTGATGCCAAAGGAGCCCCGACCAAGTATTGAGTGCATTTACTGAAAATACATTTCAGTAGGACAACATTTCAGATTTTAAAATCATTTTTCAAGCTGGTGTTATAAAGTATTCTAATTTACTGACATAATGACTTTTGGATTTTCACTGGCTGTAAGCCATAATCATCAATATTAACAGAAATAAACACGTGAAATAGATCACTCTGTGTGTAATGACTATATAATATAGGAGAGTCACTTTTTGTATTGAAGAACTGAAATAAATTAACTTTTTGATGATATTCTAATTTTGTGAGACGCACCTGTATATCTCAGATGGCACTATTATGTATTACCACATGGTAATTGAAAGGTAACTACTACCCTTATCTATCTACTTCGAGCTCACCAGTGTGAATGAACTCTCAGCCAAATGATCAGGTTTTCAAGTGAACATTGCCCCGGGATACACTTTTTTTGGGTGGTGAGGTTTCCTCTGGAAACAGTTTATCTTTTCTTTTTTTTCCCCTTGATCAGTTAAAAGGCCCCAAAAACATAACACCACCTTGTTTGGAGCAGATTTAAAAAACATCATCTGCTCCATCACCAACACCACAAAGACCAGATTTTACTTGAAAATACTTTGTATCTAGCAATTACTAGAATTTACTATAGACTTTGTAATTATTGTCTGGGTTGAAATTTTTTGAAGTTTTACCGGCATTTTTTCCCACAGACTTTTCTTTTCAAATTAATCATTTTTCCTTTGCAGTCACTTTTTTTCCCCCCTTGAAGAAAGAAAAAAAAAAGTCTGATTTCATAAAGACAGCCTAGCCCATATGTTACAGAGTAGGTGGTCCTCAGTTCGATACCCTGCAGATAGAGGGTGTCTGTGTGTGGGTCCCATTCTGCCACAACAGAACCCAGACATGTACCACCTGGCCAATCTTTCTTTAGCAAGCGATAAAGGATATGGGAGAAGTCTCGTCTGACCACATAACAAGTAATTAAGTTCCAAGCCTCTCCATTTAAGGGTGAGTTTCCACGGTCAGGAAACGCTGCGTGTTTGGCGCTGTGCGTTGGCGCAGCGCCAAACACGCAGCGTCCAGATGTTACAGCATAGTGGAGGGGATTTCAAGAAATCCCGTCTCCACTATGCGTAACAATACGCAGGTGGCAGACCTGCGTAAACGGACATGCGGCGCGTCTTTTCAGACTGCAGCATGTCCTCGCGTATTGCGGCGACGGTGCGTCGCCGCAACAGAATTTAACACAGGGCTATGTAGCCCTGCGTTCTTTCCGAAGGTGTTCCGGAGGTGTCCTGAACACTCCGGAAAGATCGCGCGTCATAAAGGGGGCGGGGCTTAGACGGAGCGGAATTCCGCTCCGTCAACCTGTGTCCGACCGTGAACCAAGCCAAGAACGTCACCTAAATGGCGGATATTAAATGATGGCATCAGGTCAGATGGCGTGTACTTGCCTTACATGTTGTTGCGCTGTCTCCATTATTTTGGAATGTAGTCATTCCCTCCATATAACGTGCCTGCCATTGCAATCTGCGGGCAAAGCATCGCCATGCGCAATTCAAATGCAATGCGCAGGCGCGTTATATGGAGGGAAAGACTACAATTCCCAGAAATAATGGAGACGCGTGAACGACATGTAGAAAGTACCAAACACGCCCATCTGACCTGACTGCCATCATTAAATATCCGCAATTAGGGTGACAGATTCCCTTACGTTGGGACTCATCTACGACTTTCACTAGTGCTGCACAAGCTTGGTCGCAGCTCCATTAAAACTTCATGAAACAAGACAATTCAGTGCTGACGATTCCACAGAGGACACATTAATTGACAGTGAGCATGTTCATTCTTACTATTGGCAAATTCCAAAATTTTTGGACCATAAAAAAATTCAATTTTGGAAAAAAAAAATTATATAAATATATATCAAGCATTTTTAATGTATTTTTCTTTGTAACCTTTTCAAATTCCAATGTACAGCACACCACGGAAAAAATAGTGGTAAAGAATATGAATAAACAGCAACTATATAACACATGGAAGGCATAGCATGCCGATTAATAAAAACCGGAAGTATTACATTAAGACATTTCTATTAACATCCCTTTAATTTTAGGGAATTCTACCTCTATGAAATTTTGGTAAAATACAATTTTGAGATGTTATTTTAGAAATCACTCATCTATTGCTCTACTAGTCAACAAATTGAAGTTTTGTACTTGTTACAGTAAATACATTTACGTTATTTTTTGTCCCACTTCCACACTTATCTGATCAGCCAATGAAAGACATAACTGTCTGTGGCCAACAATGCAGGTATCACATATGTAATATGTAAAGCCAGAAAAAGTACTGAAAGCCATTTTTTTTCTCTTGCACATTCTTGAAAATTGTATAGCATTATAAATCATGCGTTAAAAATTCAATGCTTAAAATAATGCAAAAAAGTATGAGTAAGTAAATGAATAGTCTAACCTCATGAGAATTTTTTTTTTGTAAAACACATACACCTAAGAAGCTAAAACTATAAAAATGTACAACCATTGTAAAAGAAAAAAAAAAAAAAAAAAAAAAAAAAAAGCCCGCAGATACATACAATCAATGAAAGTAACATTGCACTTGGATACAATTTATTCAGCTTTTGTGACCCATGATGCACAAGCAAATTAATCATCCAAAAAAAAAAAAAAAAAAAAAAAAAAACACACGTTATTGATTTTCCTAGATTTATCCTGATAAACCACATGAGATGTCGACTTATGGGTCAAAATTATTTTTATTTTACATCGCTACATTTGGCTTACAATAAAACAGTTTGCAATAAAAGCATCGTTTAAAGAAAAAAAAATAAACAAACATTAGGTTTGCTGAACGTCATCACACGAGCCTTCATTTGGAACGTAGCGCTGGATTGCTTGGTTGGTTAATTATGGCACAAGATCCTTTCAGATCAAATCTAGGCTACCTTAATTAAACATGCGCACTCCCTTCTTAGTAAAGGGCCATGCAATAGCATTTAATGGTTTTCCCCATTCAGCTTTTTTCATCAGTACGATGACCTTTAATCCCTGAGCACCTCCCCATGTCTCTGCAGTTAAACCTAGCATTGTAGATTCATTTACATAATGCCTGCACTTGTCCAAACAGCTGAAAGCAAAAAAAATGAGCATGTAATCCAGCATATAAATATGAAACAAAAATGTGTAACTATAAATCAGCAGAATTATTCACCATTTTATATAAATATTTACAAAATAGGATGCCTATACAAACTTCTTTTTTTTTTTGCTAATTGGAATATCTTTTTTTATTCAAAATTTCACTTTTTTTTTTTTTTGTTAGTTCCCTGTCCAAGCTGTAAAAGCAATGGTTTAAGAAAGATAAAATTCCAAAACATTTCATACTCTCTCTGGCTGAATTTGCATAGTCAGCAATTGTAATGGAAATGAGCCCAAAGACAAAGGCTCTTTAAATTGAAAGTTGACTTGCCTAATGTATAAAAATTAAAGCTTTGAATGCGTTTATGTGGTCTCAGATAAATATAGTGTTTAGGCAGGCCATTTTCAGATTTCCTCTGTTATCAGAACATTGCCATGTTGTGGCTGTCACAAAGAAAGATATTAAAAAGAAAAAAAAAAAAAAAATTTCTAAAGACGTTTTTTTTTTTTTTTTTTTTTTTTTACAATATATAGTCACATTAGACAGATCGTATACTTTCTTAAAAAGCAGGGTTTTTTTTTATGAAACACAAAAAAGTAAAACCCTGCTATACTTTCCTAAAATGAAATATTTTCCTATAATTAGCCAAGCACAATAGTCCTAATACACTTTTGCATTTTGCAATTTGTGAAAAACCTGTATTTCCATAAATAATACTCCATGTGCAAATGAGGGTGATCGACACAATTATATCAACGCATTAAAATCACATGATCGACGGCATAAAACATTACAGAAAAAAAAAAAAAAAAAAAAAAACCTGACGGAGACGGGAAATAAGAAACCGACCTGCTTAAACTGCTGCTTGCCAATCCATGCACTCTCGATATGAATAAATCCTAATTATAATCCACGGAAGGAATGCCGTTATGAAGACGCCACACGGTCACAATTGGTCATTACCGCCTGTATTTGGATAAAGCATTTTTTTTTTTCTTGCAAATTTTCCAGAGCAGTATTTTCTAGCCGGTAAGCATATGCTTTATTGTTCAGCGTAAGAGCCCCTAGTCTGCACAAAGACTCATTACCTACTGCTTGTAGAACAGCTCCAGCCTCACTGAGCTCGCCTGTATTGTGATCACATGGGAGTCTTGTCTGAAAAAGCCAGGCTTCCGCTGATTTCACTGTCTATGGATATTTTTATCAGCTGAATCCTAGCAAGAGGAAAGGCCAGCAAATCAGTCAAGCTGTTTGAAGTCATTAATCCACTACAAATCAAGGAAAATCCTCAATAACGTGTTTTTCCGCTGAAAAAAAAAATGTAGCCCTTGATGGAATTTCTGGAGAATTAGCATAGCGCCATATATAACTGGCCATAAATTATTTTTATAGCCGTTTTCGACAAGATGCTAGAATATGATTTGCATAGAAAGCAATTAGCTCAGAGCAACATGAGATCAATCACCCAAGGAGGAATTATATTTCGGGGATTTCTTTATAGCGTCTAAACAAATCCATATATTGAGAATGAAGGAATCCCGAATTTCATTTTAGGGCTCGCTCACACTGGCGTATAAATCGGACCAGTGCAATGCGACAAAACATTGGATTGCACTCTGACCAATGTTCATAAATGAGTCAGTGCTCATATACGAGTTTTTTTTCTCGGCTCGGATTGGACTGAGAAAAAAATCGCAGCATGCTGTGATTGTGAGAATCGGATTGCACTCGCCAATGCAAGTCAATGGGGATGAGAAAAAAATCGGACGACGCACAAACCATGCTTGTGTAGTCTGATTTTTTACTCACACATCTCAAAGGAAACCTGACATTTCATCAATGAATACAGTAATTTCACAGCCGGAACCATCTGAATAGAATAGATAAAATAGATATATAGATAAAATAGATAGATTGAAATGTCTCTGAGATATATAGCGCTTTGCATGTGTAGTTTTCTGTACATGTATTTAGCTAATAAATAAAACAAATAAATAAAAAAATGGAGTTTGATCCCCCTTATTTTTAATAACCAGCTAAGGGAAAGCAGACAGCTGTGAGCTGACCTTAACAGTCTTGGAAGGGGCCAATAAAAAAAACATGGAGCTTCCCAACCTATTAATATCAGTTCACAGCTGTCTGCTTAGCCTTTACTGGTCATTAAAGAGGGTGAATCCTAGAAAAATTACATGTGGTTCCCTCTATTTTTAACAACCAGCAAAGGCTAGGCACACAGCTGCAGGCTGATATTAATAAATACCGACATAAAAACTTAGCTAAATACAAAAAACACAGGGGAGACACACTCCACAAATAGATATGTTAAACCAACTGAAAACACCCAGAGTGCTACACAGGTCTCATGAAGAAAAGTATTTTATTGATGTAAAAAAACAATGAGTAAATTTTTTTTACAAAAAACAGAATACGCCAATGGAGTGGTACCAAAGGCTGATAATAATAGGCTGAGAAGGTCTGTGGATATTGGCCCTTCCCAGCCTAATAAGGTTATCATAGTTCAGTAACCTTACTGACATCACCATTCGCAGTGTGAGAACTTACTGCAGGTTCTCACACTGCTTTGCATTTGTAGTTTTCTGTACATGTAAAAAATAGGCTTTCTTCCTGTCTTTAACTGTTTTTGAAACTTTTGGCACCAAAACTCGTGCGTTGGAGTGTGGGGAAAGATGGTTGGAGTAGAGTTGTGCCAAACTTTTAACAAAATCGCAATAGATTGATAGATTAATCAGACTAAGGTCTCATTTATTCATTCATCTTTTTTCGTATAGAAGTGCTAGCTGTTGTTTTCATGGATAGCACTGGCACCTGTGATAGTCTACGGTGCCAATCATATGATTTTTCACGGACTTAGCGTTTTGCAAAAAATTGAGGAGACATGTCTGATTTTGACTTTAAAATCGAAACACAATTGGCAATGCAAGTATATGGGTGCATGAAAAAAATCAGACCACAATAGTTTGTCAATCAGATTTTCACGGGCTGTCAGAAAGGAGAAAGTGAATAATTTTTTTTGTTTTTACGTATGAGAAAAGTGATGACATTTGGACCACACTTTGAACAAATTCTGGTAATACATTTATCAGAGTCTGATCCCCAAAATATTTTTTCTCGTACGTGAGATAAACTGATATCTGAGTGAACACTAAAACATGTAGAATTGCTAGACTCTGCCCCCAAAATGGAAAGCAAAAAAAAAAAAACAGGCGACAATATATAAAATAAACCTAAAAAAAGGCACAAATGGATTTAGAAATAAAAAAAGGTGTAAAACACAAAAAAACTAGACAAAAAAATGGGCACAAAGGAAGAATTGGGGCCAATTTGTTTCCATACAATGAAGCAACTGAAAAAATAATGTTGAAAAGCTTAAAAAAAGCTTCTGAAAAGAAAACTTCTATGTCATGTTTTTGTATTATTTTTGGCAAACTGTAGAAACTGTAGGGCTAGATTTACACTTGCAGTTTTTGTTGTAGGATTTCTTTGTGAAATAGCCAGGAATGGATCCCAGAGGACTGAGATGTATAAAGGAAAGGCTAATAAATCACCTTTGTTTTGTATCTTCTCATGCTTGGCTTGAAAACTGTATATGTGATTCTGCCCTGATAAAAATCCACATCCGTACTAAAACACATCAAATATGGGGAAACACGCATAAAAGAAAGACAGCAAACGCAATAATCAGAGAAGAATGTTATTGCATTGTGTGGTGTGGATGATTGAAGAAAATGGGCAGAAAAAAAGCAGTAGAAAAAACGCAGCATTTACGCTACATGTGAATACGGCCTCAGTGTTACACTTTTATTACTTTTTATGGGTGTAATAGAGTAAAAATATCAATCACACCATTCTTTTACATCATTTACTCATTGCTGTAAATAATCTGATCGCTGTGTTGTGTGGGTTGTTACGATTACAGGGACATGTCCATGTTATTTGCTGATTTGGGATGGTTTTTTTTTTAATGCATGTCAAAATTGACATTATTATAATTGTTTTCACTATTTTTCAGTAATTTTAAAGGAAGAAAAACAAAATCTCTTTTATTCTCCCTCTAGAATACAGAGACATAAAAGTACACTGCTATGTACAATGTATTTCTATGTATCAGTATAATCTGCCTGTGGAGCCTGCAATACAGATCAAGTATACAAAATTCTCCCAGCGACAGCATCAGGTCCCGGGGACCACTATCATTAGGTCCTGCCTGTAATACTAAAGGCTTTAGATTCAAGACCTGGGGAGAAAGAGAAAATTATTTTTTTGCAATTGCTTTTTATTGTTTTTAGCAGTATTATAGGAGCAAAACAAATCAAACTTTTTATTCACCTTAGTATACAAGTACAAAGAAATACACTGCTGTATACAATGTACATGTATAATCTGCTTCTGGGTTCACTGTCTGCAATACATCTCAAGATTACTAAATTCTCCTATGTTTGTCATTATGTGCTGAGGCTTCTAGCTAGTGCTGCTGCCTGAGGACATGGAGACACGAGTTTGAGTCCCGTGGAGACCAGATCACAGGACAACTGAATAATTTAATTTATGTCAATGCAGAGAGATGTAGAGCGATGAAGACGGAGAGTATTAGAAGTCGGGACAAAGCCATGACATGATGGGAAGGTGGGACTGGGCCCTCAAATCGGGACATTCCCACTTAATCCTGGATGGTTGGGAGCTGTGGGGAGATCACGCAGATCTCACCACTGTTAATAATTTGTAAGAAAACAAGACTCTACTGCCTCCAATCATCAGGTCAATTATACAATTGACTGACGAGGGCACTTTAGAGTCCTAGTCTTCTCTAAAGAAGCAATTTGCATAACCACATACAGCACATGGACGCCATCAATGTACACAGGGCCGGCGTCAGCACCCGGCACACCCGGGCAAGTGCCGGGGCCCTGAGCAGGCGGGGGGACCCACTCGCCGTCTGGCACCCCCGCACCCGTTAGCGGAGGAGAGCGGTGTCAGCGCTGCCACTGGGCCCCCCCCGCTTGCTCAGGGCCCCGGCATCAGCTGGCACAATACTGATGTGTCATCATTCAGCGCCGGCTGTGGCAGAGAGCGCGGACGCTGGACAGGTGAGACGTGTGTGTGTGTGTGTCTGTGTGTATGTAGTGCGGTGCTTTGTGTGTGTGTGTGTGTGTGTGTGTGTATGTGTGTGTGTATGTATGTGAGAGAGTGCTTGTGTGCTGTGGTGCTGTGTGTGATGATGGGCAGGCATTGCTGATAATGGGGAGGCATTGATGATGATGGGGAGAAGATGATGATAATGGGCAGGCATTGATGATAATGGGCAGGCATTGATGATGGGGAGAAGATGATGATGGGCAGGCATTGATGATGATGGGGAGGCGATAATGATGATGGGGAGGCGATAATGATGATGGGAGGCGATGATGATGATGGCAGGCATTAATGATAATGGGGAGGCACTGATGATGGGGAGGAGATGATGATGATGGGCAGGCATTGATGATGATGGGGAGGAGATGATGATGATGGGCAGGCATTGATGATAATGGGGAGGCCATGATGATGATGGGGAGGCAATGATGATGATTAGGATGCAATGATGATGATGGGGAGGCAATCATGATGATAATGGGGAGTCTTTCCACAGTGCCCTTTCCTGAGCCGTAACAGTGCAGAACGCAGTACAGCGCAGAGGAGAGCTCCATATTTTGTATGGAGCATTATATGGGGACCAGTATCCTGTATGGAGCATTATATGGGGACCAGTATCCTGTATGGAGCATTATATTGGGTCCAGTATTCTGTATGGAGCATTATTTTGGGTCCAGTATTCGGTATGGAGCATTATATGGGGGGTGACATCCTGCATGGGGTATTATATGGGTGATGAGGGGGAGACTGTGGTGCCCATAATATTGTATGGAGGACTGTACTGTCCAGTCTGTTCTGTGCGCTGTGAGGATTTGGCGGTTTCTGAGCTATTGTAGAATTTACAATAGATATCACTCATGTAATGGAAGAAGTGAAGTGTTTGGCATTGTACTGTACCCATATTTCTCTGCTGTATCTGTGCATCATGAATCGTGGTCTGTGTTAAAGGGGCCCACTGAGGCTCTTTCGCCTGGGGCCCATAAAAACCTGGAGCCGGCCCTGAATGTACAGTCTGTATGTCGTCCTTATTAAACATTACAAAGTATTGGAGCATATGTGTTTAAACTCGAACATGTGATTGAGGCCTAAGTCTGTGGTCACATGATGCATTTTGGGTTTCTTTTTGTTTTTAGCTCAGCAATTTTCCTAAAATTTCAGAAAATCATGGCAAAAAAGCATCAGGAATGGATTGTGTGAACTTCATCTTAAGTTGAGTTTCTGCAGTGCGGTGTGAAGACGCAGTTTCAAGGCTGATGCACTTATTGTATGTGTCACTGATGTGCTATCTACAAAAGCAAATCTCCATCACAGTAGATTATGTCTCATAAAAATAAACCATGGGGCCCCGATTCATCAAGGCTGGAGATTTGTATGCTAGTGTTGATGAACAGTGCGCTGGAGTAAGATGAGACAAATTCATGTAGGCGCACACTTCTTAAAGAATTTGGCGCATCTTTTCACATGTTGTATGCCATGACAAATATTGTTTGGTAGTCGGGGACTGTAGTCCATTTATGTTGTAATGTGAACCATATTTATGGTGTAAATTATGACAAATTTGACGGAAGTTCAGCCAAATTGCCTTTTTATAAATTCAGCACATCTCCAGTTTTCCGTGCACCGTGTGTGATGAGCTGGCACAAATTTCTTCTATAATTTGATACATTTTTGGCATATTATTATAAATTTGCCTATTTTGCTGGAAGCTATGCTCTTCCCCATAAATCCTCCCTTGATTTAAAAAAATTATCTAGAGTGGCGGGGTACAGGAAAAGGTAGCAAATTATGACGAACTATCAGTTGTGACTTTTTTCTATGGTCGGGCTCACATTTGCGTGTGTGATGCGAGAAACTCACACGAGTCTCTTGCATCAACACCCGGCACTGCCGCCGGCACTCAAACCGGAATGTGCGACTGCATAGAAATACATGCACGCTCCGGTCTGAGTGCCGGCGGCAGTGCCAGGTGTTGATGCAAGAGACCAGCGTGAGTTTCTCGCATCACACATGCAAGTGTGACACCGGCCTACCAGCAAAACATCTATCACTTTATTCGCACTATATTGTGCTCATAAAATTAAGGTTATGTTCACACACAGTTTTCTTTAAGTGGGTTTCAGTCTCAGATTCCATCCCAAAATCCACATATAAAAAACAATTCACATCTGCTTGCAACAAGATTGGCATTCATTTGAATAAGACAATGCGCCTATAGTTTAACACTGTGATTTTATTTTCATGTGGTCTTTTAACGTATGTTTTGTGATGTAGTTTGTGGCAAGGTTTTTCAGTGAAAAAGAATCAAAACTACACCATATTGATACATCCCATAATATAAGGAAAAACGCATCAAAAACAATGCTAAACATCAAAACAGCACCCCAAAACAAGTTTTTACAAAACTGCACTAAAAACCATGTGTCTTTTAGAAGTGGCTTTTGGATGTGGGTTTTTTAGTCAGTAAAATCCACTTTAAAAAATTTCCACGTGACCCTATCCTAAGGCTATGTTCACATTGAATATTTAAAGTGTTCAGAAACAAGTCTTTCCGCTTCAGGAAATGCTCCATTTTTGGGCAATGTGAACACAGTGTCCTTTAGATGCTGGCATAGCTGCCAAATGTTCCCAACGAAGCTTCAGGAAAATGCCAGCAGTCATTTTTCTGAAGTGGCTTTGTCGGTGGTTTTGCCGGCATCTTTTGCTCTATACCGTAAAGTTTAGAAAGTGCTTTACTTCTGAACCTCAAGCCGCTCGAAGATTGACGTTGTCACTTCTTTTAACCGCTTTGGGGTCTCCAAACCCTGAAGAAGTTAAAAGAAGCGATATAAGGCCGGCGGATCACACATGTGAATTCACATGCGAGGTTCGTCCGTGTTTCTCGCATGTGTGATCCACGCCTAAGACTGGCATTGCTGTGCATTTTGTTCATTTTATGGAGTGCTTTCGTGGTCTTTTTTCAGTTAGATTCCAAGTGGAATCCGCCTGAAAAAGAGGTCATGTGTGCACATTCATTTAAAGAGTTTTTGGAAGTTTTTCTTTTCTTGAAGAGGTTTTGAAGAACTTTGGAAGAAATTTTTTTCTAAATCATTTTTTTGCCTCCTTTTAACTGGACATTGCCTAGATCGGAGCAAATTCTACGAGGATCCTTTTCAGGGTAGGTTTACACAGTATTTGAAAAAATTTTTGAGTAAAAATTCTCCAAGGGTATATGTATACGGCCGCTTTTTCAGGTAGGTTCAGGTGAAACCACCCAAAAGAATGAACATATTTGGTTAAAAGGAGTGACATGGGACAGAACATGCGCACAGAAATGCCGTCTTGATATTACTGTGCACTACGTCTATTTTATGGGGCGCTTTTTGCAGCACTTTTACAGAAGTGGATTCCATATGGAAATTAATTTCTCCATCTCCTTCATTGCTGGCGTCCACGGGAATCGCACTGCACTCCGGTGATACCTGAATGCAATGTGATGTTTCACATGCACCCATAGACTTGTGTGTGCGATCCAATTCTTGCATGCAATCGAATCGGCATGAGAAAATATTATCAGATGTGAACTGCCCCAAAGTTTAACATTGGCCCGAATGTAATCCAATTTTTTATCGGATTGCACTCTTCCGATTTCATCACAAGGAGGTGAGCGAGCCCTAACACTTCGTCTAAAGAACAACTTGTTCATTCCCTGGCACTTCACAATCAGGAAACATGCTCCTTCAATCTTTCCTTCACTATGCACCATGATTACAACCAATTACAATTGCTCCTTTTTTGTCAAAAGAATGATGGAACCAAATGAACTAGCCATTATTTATTCAGTGTATTTTTAATTAATATAAAGAATACTTATTATATAATTTTTTTCTGACTCCAATAAAAGTAAAATATGCATAAAGGTGTCTGGGCCCAAAAGCTAAATCCAATAGTGGACTCACATCTGTCCCATATAAGTTAATCAAATATTTAACAATATTGAAAACAAGGTGAATTCCAAAATTCTAGGATTTATTATTCTTTCTGATTTTAATACTATGTTATTAACAAAGATTGCACCAGTGGGTGATCTGGCATAGGGAATAAGGGCTCATGGTGGAAGAACATCCAAGTTGGAGGTTGCTTTTATTCATCACCGCTGTGCTCATTAAATATTAATGATAATAAACAATATATGAGAACACACAATCTAGTAAACTACATATTCTGCACACAGGGGTTCAGGCTTGAAAGGGATGTTGCCTATGAAATCCAACCATTCTTTTTATACAACATATGCCGTAGGTCATTTACTGTATTTATTTTACTCAATTATATAGTGCCATTAAAACAAATAATTACACATCACTGTCCCCAATGGGGCTCACGATCTAAACTATCTATCAATATGTCTTTGGAGTGTGGGTGGAAATCTGAGAGCCTGGAGGAAACCCACACAATCACGAGGAGAACATACAAACTCCTTGCAGATGTTGTCCTTTGTGGGATCTGAACCCAGGACCCCAGCGCTGCAAGTCTGCAGTGCTAACCACTGAGCCGCCATGTTAATATACTGCAAAGAATAAGTCTATAAATTTATGGTTGATCCTTTTGGCAACTATGAGAGACAATTACCTTTCACAACTAGTTCAGGACCCAACAAGAGGGGGGGCACTGCTAGACCTAATATTATCCAACAGGCCAGACCGCATATCAAATATAAGGGTTGGGGGTCACTTGGGTAATAGTGATCACAAAATAATAAGCTTTCATGTATCCTTTAATAAGATGTGTAGTCGAGGGGTTACAAGGACACTAAACTTCAGGAAGGCAAATTTCCAACGGATGAGAGATGATCTTGGTGCAATAAATTGGGACGATATCCTGAGACATAAAAATACACAAAGAAAATGGGAGACGTTTATTAGTATCCTGAATAGGACCTGTCACAGTATATACCCTATGGGAATAAACATGCTAGAATTAGGAGGAAACCACTATGGCTAAATAGAGCTGTAAGGGGCGCAATAAGGGACAAAAAGAAAGCGTTTAGGGAATTAAAGCAAGTAGGTAGTGAAGAGGCATTAAATAAATACAGAAGACTGAATAAATTCTGTAAAAAGCAAATCAAGACAGCAAAGATTGAGGCAGAGAGACTCATTGCCAGAGAAAGCAAAAATAATCCCAAAATATTCTTTAACTACATAAATAGCAAGAAACTAAAAAATGATAGTGTTGGTCCCCTTAAAAATAGTCTGGGTGAAATGGTGGATGAGGATGAGGAAAAAGCCAATATGCTAAATGACTTTTTTTCAACTGTATTTACACAAGAAAATCCCATGACAGATAACATGATCAGAGATAAAAAAAATTTCTCCATTAAATGTCACCTGCTTAACCCAGCAGGAAGTACGGCGGCGTCTAAAAATCACTAAAGTTGACAAATCCCCGGGCCCGGATGGGATACACCCCCGAGTACTGCAGGAATTAAGTACAGTTATAGATAGACCTTTATTTTTAATCTTTAAAGATTCCATAATAACTGGGTCTGTACCACAGGACTGGCGTATAGCAAATGTGGTGCCAATATTCAAAAAGGGGGCAAAAACTGAACCTGGAAATTATAGGCCAGTGAGCTTAACATCTACTGTGGGTAAAATCCTGGAGGGTTTTTTAAGGGATACTATATTGGAGTATCTGAAGCTGAATAACCTCATGACACAGTATCAGCATGGGTTTACGAGGGACTGTTCTTGTCAGACTAATCTGATAAGCTTTTATGAAGGGGTAAGTTCAGGACTGGACCAAGGGAATGCAGTGGACGTGGTGTTCATTGACTTCTCAAAAGCTTTTGATACAGTGCCACACAAAAGGTTGATACTAGTGTTGAGCGATACGATACTGCAAATATCGGGTATCGGCCGATATTAGCTGTATCGGGCTTTCGATTCCGAGTACCGATATTTTCGTCATATCGGATACCGGAATCGGGATTGTCACTGTCACTGTCAGTGTCCGTCGGTCGGGTCTGTCAGGAGTCAGTGGCACTTACCTTGCAGAAGATCTCCGGCGGTCACGGGCTGGACTGCTTCATGGCCGCCATCATCTTTCCCCGGCGGTCACATGCAGTTTCTCGCGATAACTGCAGTGATTGCTGGGTAATCCCGGCCGTAAAGCAGTCAGTCCGATGACGTCACCGCCGGGGAAGCAGGTAATCAGCTGTGCTGCGTTGCGATGACAGGCTCTGCCTGTCATTGCGATGTAGCAGAGCTGGATCGTCGTGGGACTGTCGTTACTATGGACTGCGTCGGACAGGTGGTATACTGTTGGTTTGTTTTTTTTCTTTTTTTACAGGAGATCGATGGCGTCGCAGGAATGAGTGTATAATAAAATTAATGAAAACTGTGTTGTCTCTTTTATTTCATTAAAAGACTTTTTTCTTGCTTTGTCTTTTTTTTATACATTTAATAACTTTGGGATTAATAATGGATCGGTGTCTTATTGACACCTCTCCATTATTAACCGGGCTTATTGTCACCGTGCAATCAACGGTGACATTAACCCCTTATTGCCCCACTTGCCACCGCTACAGGGCAGTGGGAAGAGCCGGGTAAAGTGCCACAATTGGCACATCTTTTGATGCGCCAAATGTGGGGCTGCTGTAGCCTGGTATTATCAGGCTGTTGAGGGCCAAAATCCATGGGCCTTGACAGTCTTTTAATACCAGGCGCAGCAGTCTGCATTTTACTTGGCTGGTTAACAAAAATAGGGGGACCCCTACGCCGTTTTTTTTTCGAGGGGATCCCCTATTTTTGTTAACCAGCCAAGCTAAGCAGACTGCTGTGGCCTGGTATTATCAGGCTTGCAAGGTCCATGGATATTGGATCCTTACCAGCCTGAAAAACCAGGCCTCAGCGGTCTGCTTCATCTGGCTGGTTAACAAAAATAGGGGGGACCCCACGCCAATTTTTTTCGAGGGGATCCCCTATTTTTGTTAATCAGCCAAGATATGCAGACTGCTGTGGCCTGGTATTATCAGGCTGGCAAGGTCCATGGATCTTGGCTCCTTAACAGCCTGAAAATCCAGGCCTCAGCGGTCTGCTTCATCAGGCTGGTTAACAAAAATAGGGGGGACCCGACGCCATTTTTTATTCGAAGGGAACCCCTATTTTTGTTAATCAGTTCCCTCTGACGTCACTGATTGTGTCCCTGGCTGACCTGAAGTGAAAGTGGAAAGCAATCAATTAAGCTTTCCACTTCCTCTCCTGTCAGCCAGGAGAGGAACTCATTCATTTGGGGGTTTACTGTGAGGCTGCAGCATTAGCTGCGGTCCCTGCAGTAAACATTAACCCTTTCTGAAGGATTACACCGTGGGACCTGACTGTGCATGGGATAGGTAAGAATAATTTTGCTTTTTTATTTTATTTTTATTACAGGAAATGGTTTTTGCAGTCAAATAAAAGATGGTCAAAAACATGTGTCTTTATTTCATTAAAATGATTTTTAATTAAAGTGTGTGTTTTATTTTTATTTCATGCAATAGGATTAATAATTGATAGTTGTCTAATTGACAGCTCTCAATTATTAACCTGGCTTAAGGTCACCTTTCAATTGCAATGTGGCTTTAACCCCATATTAACCCATTCGCCACCGCTACAGGGCAATGGGAATAGACGGGCAAAGTGCCAGAAAGGGCGAATCTAATTATAGATTTGTCTTTTCTGGGGTGTCTGGGGGCAGATGTTAGTAGCCAGGGGGGGCCAAAAATAATGGTTCCTCTCTGGGCTATTATTATCTGCCCCCATTCGCTGGCTTTGTCTGTCTGGTTGCGAAAATAGGGCGGGAGCCCACGCATTTTTTTTAAACAATTTTACACCTCATATATATATATATATATATATATATATATATATACATGTCATTGAATTTGTGACACATATATATATATTTATATTTATAGTTCATACACTTCTACATAGTATAATAGCCGCTAATTCAATTGACGGCTTTTGTGAAAATGCAGAACCCGACATGAAATGACACTTGGTGTACATAGGGTTAACCATGTCTTTTCATGTCCTTTGCTATCTGATTTGCACAAAAAATTACATCAGTCTACGTGTGCAAAATTTCACACCTGTAGGGGTTAATTAAAGGTGTAAATTCGTAGCAAAAAAGTCCGGTTTTTTTACAACGAATTTACACCTTTAACCCCTTCACCCCCAAGGTGGTTTGCACGTTAATGACCGGGCCAATTTTTACAATTCTGACCACTGTCTCTTTATGAGGTTATAACTCTGGAACGCTTCAACGAATCTTCGCGATTCTGAGATTGTTTTCTCGTGACATATTGTACTTCACGTTAGAAGTATAATTTCTTTGATATAACTTGCGTTTATTTTTGAAAAAAAACACAAATATGGCGAAAATTTTGAAAATTTTGCAATTTTCAAACTTTGAATTTTTTTTCCCTTAAAACAGAGAAATATGTCACACAAAATAGTTAAGAAATAACATTTCCCACATGTCTACTTTACATGAGCACAATTTTGGAACCAAAATTTTTTTTTGTTAGGAAATTATAAGGGTTAAAAGTTGACCAGTGATTTCTCATTTTTACAACAAAATTTACAAAGCCATTTTTTTAGGGACCACCTCACATTTGAAGTCACTTTGACGGGTCTATATAGCAGAAAATACCAAAAAGTGACACCATTCTAAAAACTGCACCCCTCAAGGTACTCAAAACCACATTCAAGAAGTTTATTAACCCTTCAGGTGCTTCACAGGAGCTGAAGCAACGTGGAAGGAAAAAATTAATATTTAACTTTTTAGCCACAAAAATGATCTTTTACAAACTTTTTTTTATTTTGACAAGGGTAAAAGGAGAAAATGGGCAGATAAAGTTGTTGTGCAATTTCTCCTGAGTACGCCAATACCCTATATGTGGGGGAAAACCACTGTTTGGGCACACGGCAGAGCTCGTAAGGGAAGGAGCGCCGTTTGACTTTTTCAAACTAAAATTGGCCAGAGTTGAGATTGGACGCCATGTCGTGTTTGGAGAGCCACTGATGCGCCTAAACAGTGGAAACCCCCCATAAGTGACACCATTTTGGAAACTAGACCCCCTAAGGAACTTATATAGATCTGTTGTGAGCACTTTGAGCCCCAAAGTGTTTCACAAAAGTTAATAATGCCTGGGTGTGAAAAAAAAAAAAACAATTTTCCACAAAAATGATTTTTTAGTCCCAAATTTTTGATTTTTCCCAAGGAAATTGGACCCCAAAAGTTGTTGTCCAATTTGTCCTGAGTACGCTGATACCCCATATGTGGGGGGGGAAACTGTTTGGGCGCACGGCAGGGCTTGGAAAGGAAGCAGTAACGTTTTGGAATGCAAACATTGATGGGGGTCATGTTCCGTTTGTAGTGCCCCAGATGAGCCTAAACAGTGGAAACCCCCCACAAGTGACCCCATTTTGGAAGCTAGACCCCCTAAGGAACTTATCTAGATCTTTGGTGAGCACTTTGAACCCCCAAGTGCTTCACACAAGTTTATAATGCCCGGGCATGAAAATAAAAAATCCAATTTTTTTCCCAAAAATTATCTCTTAGTCACTAATTTTTTATTTTCCCATAGGTAACAGGAGAAATTGGACATCAAAAGTTGTTTTCCAATTTGTCCTGAGTACGTTGATACCCCATATGTGGGGGGGAACCACTGTTTGGGCGCATGGCAGAGCTCGGAATGGAAGTAGCACCATTTGACTGTTTCCAACCAAAATTGGCTGGAATTGAGATTGGACGCCATGTTGCATTTGGAGAGTCCCTGATGTGCCTAAACATGGAAACCCCCCACAAGTGACCCCATTTGGGAAACTAGACCCCCTAAGGAACTTATCTAGATCTTTGGTGAGCAATTTGAACCCCCAAGTGCTTCACACAACTTTATAACGTAGAGCCGTAAAATTAAAAAATCATATTTTTTCCACAAAATTGATCTTTTCACCCCAATTTTTATTTTCCCAAGGGTAACAAGACTCCAAAAGTTATTGTGCAATTTGTCCTGAGTACGCTGATACCCCATATGTGGGGGTATACCACTGTTTGGGTGCATGGCAGAGTTTGGAAGGGAAGGAGCGCCGTTTGACTTTTTCAACGCAGAATTGGCTGGATGCCATGTCGTGTTTGGAGAGCTCCTGATCTGCCTAAACAGTGGAAACCCCCCACAAGTGACCCCATTTGGGAAACTAGACCCCCTAAGGAACTTATCTAGATCTTTGGTGAACAATTTGAACCCCCAAGTGCTTCACACAAGTTTATAACGTAGAGCCGTAAAATTAAAAAATCATATTTTTTCCACAAAATTGATATTTTCACCCCAATTTTTATTTTCCCAAGGGTAACAAGACTCCAAAAGTTATTGTGCAATTTGTCCTGAGTACGCTGATACCCCATATGTGGGGGTAAACCACTGTTTGGGTGCATGGCAGAGTTTGGAAGGGAAGGAGCGCCGTTTGACTTTTTCAACGCAGAATTGGCTGGATGCCATGCCGTGTTTGGAGAGCTCCTGATCTGCCTAAACAGTGGAAACCCCCCACAAATGACACCATTTTGGAAACTAGACCCCTCAAGGAACTTATCTAGATGTGTGGTGAGCACTTTGAACCCCAAGTGCTTCACAAAGTTTATAACGTACAGCTGTAAAATAAAAAATCTTTTTTTTTTTTTACAAAAATGATTTTTTCGCCCCCAATATTTTATTTTCACAAGGGTAACAGGAGAAATTGGACCCCAAAAGTTGTTGTCCAATTTGTCCAGAGTACGCTGATACCCAATATGTGGGAGTAAACTACTGTATGGGCGCACGTCGGGGCTCGGAAGGGAAGTAGTGACGTTTTGGATTGCAGACTTTGATGGAATGGTCTGGGGGCGTCATGTCGCATTTGGAGAGCCCCTGATGTGCCTAAACAGTGGAAACCCCCCACAAGTGACCCCATTTTGGAAAATAGACCCCACAAGGAACTTATCTAGATGTGTGGTGAGCACTTTGAACCCGAAGTGCTTCCCAGAAGTTTATAACGTACAGCCGTAAAAATAAAAAATCCTTTTTTTTTTTTACAAAAATGATTTTTTTGCCCCCAATATTTTATTTTCACAAGGGTAACAGGAGAAATTGGACCCCAAAAGTTGTTGTCCAATTTGTCCTGAGTACGCTGATACCCAACATGTGTGAGAAAACGACTGTATGGGTGCACGTCTGGGCTCGGAAGGGAAGTAGTGACGTTTTGGATTGCAGACTTTGATGGAATGGTCTGGGGGCGTCATGTCGCATTTGGAGAGCCCCTGATGCGCCTAAACAGTGGAAACCCCCCACAAGTGACCCCATTTTGGAAAATAGACCCCACAAGGAACTTATCTAGAAGTATGTTGAGCACTTTGAACCCCTAAGTGCTTCACAGAAGTTTATAACGTACAGCTGTAAAAATAAAAAATCCTTTTTTTTTTACAAAAATGATTTTTTCGCCCCCAATATTTTATTTTCACAAGGGTAACATGAGAAATTGGACCCCAAAAGTTGTTGTCCAATTTGTCCTGAGTACGCTGATACCCAACATGTGTGAGAAAACGACTGTATGGGTGCACGTCTGGGCTCGGAAGGGAAGTAGTGACGTTTTGGATTGCAGACTTTGATGGAATGGTCTGGGGGCGTCATGTCGCATTTGGAGAGCCCCTGATGCGCCTAAACAGTGAAAACCCCCCACAAGTGACCCCATTTTGGAAAATAGACCCCACAAGGAACTTATCTAGAAGTGTGGTGAGCGCTATGAAGCCCCAAGTGCTTCACAGAAAATTTATAACATACAGCCGTAAAAACAAAAAAATCAATTTTTTTTTACAAAAATGATTTTGTCGCCCCCAGTTTTTTATTTTCCCAAGGGTAACAGAAGAAATAGGACAAATTGCACAATAACTCTTGGGGTACAGAGTACGCTGATACCCCATATGCGGGGGTAAACTACTGTTTGGGCGCATGGCAGAGCTCAGAAGTGAAGGAGCACCGTTTGACTTTTTCAACGCAGAATTGGCGGGAATTGAGATCAGACGCCATGTCACATTTGGGGAGCCCCTGATGTGCCTAAACAGCAGAAACCCCCAATTCTAACTCCAACCCTAACCCCAACATACCCCTAACCCTAGTCCCAACGCTAACCACAAACCTAACCCTAACACACCCCTAACCCTAATCCCAACCATAACCCTAATACTAACTTTAGCGCTAATCCTAACCCTAACTTTAGCCGCAACACTAACCCTAATGGGAAAATGGAAATAAATACATTTTTTTAATTTTATTATTTTTCCCTTACTAAGGGGATGATAAAGGGGGGATTGATTTACTATTTATAGCGGGTTTTTGTGATTGGCAGCTGTCACGCTAAAAGACGCTTTTTATTGCAAAAAGTAGTTTTTTGCATCACCACATTTTGAGAGCTATAATTTTTGCATATTTTGGCCCACAGAGTCATGTGAGGTCTTATTTTTTGCGGGACGAGGTGACGTTTTTATTGGTACAATTTTTGAGCACGTGACATTTTTTGATCGCTTTTTATTTCGATTTTTGGGAGGTTAGAATGAACAAAAATCAGCAATTCATGAATTTCTTTTGGGGGAGGCGTTTATACCGTTCCGCGTGTGGTAAAATTGATAAAGCAGTTTTATTCTTCGGGTCAGTACGATTACGGCGATACCTCATTTATATCATTTTTTTATGTTTTGGCGCTTTTATAGAATAAAAACAATTTTATATAAAAAATCATTATTTTTGCATCGCTTTATTCTGCGAGCTATAACTTTTTTATTTTTTCGCTGATGATGCTGTATGATGGCTCGTTTTTTGCGGGACAAGATGTCGTTTTCAGCGGTACCATGTTTATTTATATCTGTCTTTTTAATCGCGTGTTATTCCACTTTTTGTTTGGCGGTATGATGATAAAGCATTGATTTTTTGCTTAGTTTTTTTTTTTTTTTAAGGGGTTCACTAAAGGGGTTAACTAGTGGGACAGTTTTATAGGGGGGGTCGTTACGGACGCGGCGATACCAAATATGTGTACTTTTATTGTTTTGTTTTTTTTATTTATAGGAAGAAATGAATTTATTGGGGAATTTTTTTTTTTTTTTGATGATTTTTTTTACCACTTTTTATTTTTATTTTTTTTACTTTTTTACTTTGTCCCAGGGTGGGACATCACAGTATTTTAGCAGATCGCTGGTGTGACAGAGTGCACAGCACTCTGTCACACCAGCGATCGCTCTGGCACTGCTGCAGGCTTCCCCAGCGCCTGCTCTCAGCAGGCACTGAGGAAGCCGCCTCCCTGCAGGACCCCGGCGCCATCTTGGATCCGGGGACCTGGAGGGAGGATGGACCCTCGGAACAGCGCGACACATCGCGCTGATCTGAGGGTCTCAGGGGGCGCGCAGGGAGCCCCCTGCCTGCGCGATCCTCCCCTGTGCCCCGGGCACACCGCGATCATGTTTGATCGCGGTGTGCTAGGGGTTAATGTGCCGGGAGCGGTCCGTGACCGCTCCTAACACATAGTGCTGGGTGTCAGCTGTGATATACAGCTGACACCCGGCGGCGATCAGCTACGCTCCCCCCAGGAGCGCAGCTGATCGCCTATGACGTACTATTCCGTCCATGGGAATTAGGTCCAGGGTCACATGGACGGAATAGTACGTCTGATGGCAGAGAGGGGTTAATTAACCCCTACAGGTGTGAAATTTTGCACACATAGACTGATGTAATTGTTTGTGCAAATCAATTGCAAAAGACATGAAAAGACATGGTTAACCGTATGTACACCAAGTGTCATTTCATGTCGGGTGCTTCTGTCTGTTCACAGAAGCCGGCTTTACCCGGCAATTGAATCAGAGGATATTTTACTATGTAGAAGTGTATAAACTATAAATATATGTATATATATATGTCACAATGACATGTATATATATATATATAATATATATAAAATATATATATGTATTCTATGTGTGTATATTTAGTGTTTACAAGGAAATAAAGGTTTTTTTTAGTTGCGATATTTTGTTCCCATAGACTTACATGGGACTTCCGGTATCGAATCGGATATCGCCGACATTTAGTGATATCGGCGATACCATTCCGATCCGATATTTTTAGATATCGAGCAGTATCGCTCAACACTAGTTGATACATAAAATGAGAACAATGGGGATAGGGGAAAATATGTGTAAGTGGTTAAGAACTGGCTCATGGATAGAAAACAAAGGGTGGTTATTAATGGAGCACACTCGGACTGGGTCACGGTTAGCAGTGGGGTACCACAGGGGTCAGTATTGGGGCCGCTTCTCTTTAAACATATTTATTAATGACCTTGTAGGGGGCATACAGAGTAGTATTTCAATATTTGCAGATGACACTAAACTCTGCAGGGTAATAAATACAGAGGAGGATAATTTTATATTACAGGAGGATTTATGTAAACTAGAAGCTTGGGCTGATAAATGGCAAATGAGCTTTAATGGGATAAATGTAAGGTCATGCACTTGGGTAGAACAAATAAGATGTATAATTATGTGCTTAATTGTAAAACACTGGGCAAAACTGTCACTGAAAAAGACCTGGGTGTATGGGTGGACGACAAACTCACATTTAGTGGCCAATGTCAGGCAGCTGCTGCCAAGGCAAAAAAATAATGGGATGCATTAAAAGAGGCATAGATGCTCATGAGGAGAACATAATTTTACCTCTATACAAGTCACTGGTGCGACCACACTTAGAATACTGTGTGCAGTTATGGTCTCCGGTGTATAAGAAAGACATAGCTGAACTGGAGCGGGTGCAGAGAAAGAGCGACCAAGGTTATTAGAGAACTGGGGGTCTGCAATACCAAGACAGGTTATTATACTTGGGGTTGTTTAGTTTGGAAAAACAAAGGCTTAGGGGTGATCTTATTACAATGTATAAATATATGAGGGGACAGTACAAAGACCTTTCTAATGATCTTTTTACTCTTAGACCTGTGACGGGGACAAGGGGGCATCCTCTACGTCTGGAGGAAAGAAGGTTTAGCCATAATCACAGACGCAGATTCTTTACTGTAAAGCAGTGAGACTATGGAACTCTCTGCCGTCTAATGTTGTAATGAGTGATTCCTTACTAAAATTTAAGAAGGGACTGGATGCCTTTCTTGAAAAGTATAATATTACAGGCTATATTCACTAGTTTCCTAGATACAGCGTTGATCCAGGGAGCTAGTCTGATTGCCGTAAGGAATTCTAATCTAATGACCTCTTATACATTGGGTGACATCTTACCAACTCACTTCAACTAAAATAAAATGGGGCTTAATTTTTTTCGACTGGGGTAAAGTCACAATTTTTCTACATTATGTGAACAACTTCAAGATGCGGTGTTCAAAGATCAGCGAGTCTAGATGGTGAATCTACTTTCTACGAGAAACACATAGAAAAATTTAGTTGTAGAGACATCCTTGGACTTTGATTCTAGAGAACTGAATTTGTCAAGTGCGTCCTAATAATCAGAAGCAAGAGATCTATCCTCATATCTGCTTTAAAAATTAAAGGGGATGTGTCATCAGAGCATAACCTTTTGTATAAATTATGTTTTTAGACTAAATGTATTAAAACATTTTTTTTCATAGGACTATTTATATAAAAAACATCTTGCAGTTTTCACACTGGCCATTACTTTCTTTTGGGAGCATGAATATTAGCAGCAATAGACTGATTCATATCCTGTTTGTTTTTAAAGAAATCCTGTGACTTGTTAAAAAATGTAGGTACATGCCTTATAGAAATCCCTCAACTCCCCTGGTTCTGCCCCTCTTTGTCATTTTGGGATACATCGCTCCATTGCAGATATATTCTTTTTTTTTGTTGATTTTAGAACACAACATGTGAAATCTCTGTTTGTAGTACAACTTGTAGTTTCTTTAGAATCTTCTCTGGGACATGTGCTTTCACTCCTCCTTCCCGTCATCCGCCAATCACAGCTTGGCAACTGATCCAGGAGGCTAGCAGTATCAGACTATACCGAGAAGTGATTCACAGCATCTGGGAGGGACTAAAGTGCAAAGAGGACTGAAGAAACACCCAGTTGAAATACAAGCAGAAATTTCACATATTGTGCTTCAAAATCAACACATGTAAATATTTATGCAACGGAGCAACACACTGCAGAACACAAAAAAAAAACAGGAGAATCAGGGGATCTCAGGCATTTTTCAAGGTATTTTTTTCAGCAAGTGACAGGTCCTCTTTAATCAGCCTGCTCTCAGGAAACAGGTTGTGCAGACCAGGGAAAAAGGTGAGATGTGACATTATCTTTTGTGAATGATTGATGCTGTGTTATAATACTGTATAAACAGATGTTACCTTTCACTGTTAAGGGCCCGTCTCACACAACGATCTCGCTAGCGAGATCGCTGCTGAGTCACTAGTTTTGTGACGCAGCAGCGATCTCCCCAGCGATATCGCTGTGTGTGACATTCAGCGACGATCAGCCCCCCTGCTGGGTATCACTGATCGTCGCTGAAATGTCAGGACATTTTTTTGATCGCTGGTCTCCCGCTGACAGGCACGCATCGCTGCGTGTGACAGGCGGGAGACCAGCGATCCGCTGGTAACCAAGGTACACAGCGGGTTTCCAGGCGCGGGGCTGTGCCTAGAAACCCACTGTGTACCTTGGATACCAGCGTCCTGATGCAGGGAGCTGGTAACCAAGGTACACAGCGGGTTTCCAGGCACTGCGCAGCGCCTGGAAACCCGCTGTGTACCTTGGTTACCAGCTCCCTGCATCAGGGCGCTGGTATCCAATGTACACTGCGGGTAACTAAGCGATGTTACCTGCAGTGTCGCTGTTCCAGATCGCTGCCTGAGCTACCTGTTTGGCAGCTCAGCAGCGATCATGTAGCGATACACCAGCGATCCTGACAAGTGCATATCGTTGTCGGGATCGCTGGTGTATCGCTATGTGAGACCCAGCCTTAATCAGGTCTGTGATGATAATGAGACTACTGAAAAGTAATCTCTACAGAACAGTAAGTATGGGTCTAATGGCCATTGTGAAAATAGCATCATTTCTCATTTTTTTTCTATAAATATAGCAATGTGGAAAATTGAAAAACAAAATCCACATTTAAAAAATACATTTAACGTAAAAGCATAATTTAATTTTCTGCATAATGATTTACCATAATATATGAAGCTGGCCGTGTGCAATGTTCACACAGAAAGACTCTTACAACAGAATGTATTTCTTCTTTAAATTATTTCTTGACTTGTTCTCGAAAGTCTGAGTCATCCATCCTCGCATGACCTTCACCCAAGCAAAGACTGAAGAAAATAAAGGGACAGAAAACAATCTCTTGGGTAGATTCCAATTACAATAGATATGTTAAGACCTGAGCCTGACTCAGGAGACTAAGCTAAGGCCACTGTTCTACAACACAAAGGTCTATAGATGAAGAAAATGAACAAAAAGACACAATCATGGAATCTGCAAATTCTAAAGACAGAATTCCATTACAGAAGCCTCTGGATTATACCAATCTTCCAAATGCAGTATGTATTGCTCTTTCTATTGATATATATTTTTTGTTAATACAGCAAATTTTAGTGCAATTTTTCAATGCCTCGCCTCTATGATCCAGAATGCTTTTGAGAGCGCACAGATCTGACCAATAGTGCAGCAATGTCGCTGCTCCGCACCGGAAGCCAGGAGGCAGGAGAGCAGTGCAACCCCGAATAGTCAAGGAGAGTTAAACTCTTTAAACTGAAATTTTGCCTATTAAGACACAAGGAAGTAAAACTAAATCAGTATAAGAACACAAATAAATTATGTTAAAATACACGGAGAATTGAGTCCGGTCTCGTTTCAAACATTTTAATTTGTTTCGAACACATTTTCATAACGATATTAACGAGTCTGCCTTTCTTTTTATCAATCTCCAAGCAATATTCTAATTTTGTTAATAAAATGATCACTAATTTAATTTATGATTAGCAAGTCTATCAACACGTTAGAAGGGCTTGTGCAAACGACCGCTTAAATTGGACAAGCGCTATCCGTGGTTTTGACAGGTAGCGCTTGTACGCGTTATATTCTATGGGGCTTGATCTGAGTCATGGATCACATTCGGCAATGCAAGTCTATGGGTCCATGAAAATCATTGGACCTCACCCGGATGACATTCGAGTGTGGTCTGATTTTCATGGACTGACTGAATGGAGAAGGTGGAAAAACATTTTTTTCTCACCTCCTCTGGGAAAATGGATCCCACTCTGATCAAGCTCTGATTAGAGTCTGATTAGCATAACTGGACCATTATTCTTGGATGGAGAGAGAACGGTCAAGTTGACCCTACCTTTGTTGTAGCTTATAGCCAGTAACAGAAAAGGAGGCTAGTTACTAAACTTGATGAAGCCCATTAAAAGGAATGGTTATGTCAGATTTATATTATTCTCATACTGTATAAATCTTGTATTTGTTCAGCACAGCTCAATCATTGTAGCATCAAATCTACTATATAATCGTTTAATTCTGTCTGTAACAGAAATCCCGCATCGCTGATTGGTCGTGTGTAGCCCAGCTGCGCTTGGAGCCACATGTACCCTGGAGGATGCACAGAAGGTAAATCCACACTTACATACCTGATATTCATTCACACCTTCACATTTCCCTGGAGCCACCATAGGGGGCCCTTGAAGAGTATCTATATATATAAGGGTTGTGGAGAGACGGCAGTGAGATTCCAGGCAGTCTAGCTGAGAGTTAGCTAGTTGTTGGTGTTACCTCAGATGAGCAGAGAGGAAAGTTACCTTAGAACGTGACAGACTGATAGTTCCCTAGGAAAGTGGAAAGTAGCTCTCGAAGTGTGTATAGATCAGTCTGACAGAAGGTCCTGATAGCTACTTCGGACAGAGCCTCAGAAGGAAGCGAAGGAAAGGGAACTGCAGTGTTTGAAAGACTGAAGTTTACAGCTTGAACTTAGTTTATTTTGTGGAGTCCAGTAATGGTGGGAAGGATTGCCACTTAGCCTGGTCAAAACTGAGTCAACTGAGGTATTTTCAGTGAGTAAGCGTGCCGACGCTTTGAGAGCGGTGAAGAGAAGGAGAAACTGCCATCTACTGCTAGTGTGTGCTTATGTTAAGGGTAAGAGTAGGACGAAAGGCGAGTGGAAAAAGGAAAGAGAGTAACGGAGGTCAAAACAGCATTGATAGCTTACCTCTACTCTGCACTACCGGACACCGGGTCCGAGCTTGCTAGCATCTTCACGACTAGTAGGAGATACCGGAGACCCTGTGGGACTTCAAGTCGCAGGGGCCCACAAGTGCTGATACGTAACCGGGGTCAGGAAGAACAGGAGTCTGATCGGCTCAACCATTAGAGACTGAGTTCTATCCAAAAGAAGGCTCCACCACAAGTCAGCCGTGCGTATACAAGAAGACAGAGTTAGACTTCGTTCTATACAGGTCAGAAACTCACACACATACAGGAGTACGGAGGCCTACACCTACTCAGTGGGATTACTGGACGTGCATCCTCCAACCTGCCAGCTTCCCGGGACGTGCCTGCAACTACCATCAGTAAAGGTACAGAAAGAGACTTTCGTGTGTGTGTCTGCCTTATTGCTCCTGCACCCCTACACCGCCATTTACCCTGAGGGATCCAGTCTTGCCTGTGGAAGACTTAACACCTTGCTGCCAGTAACAACCCCCTCAGAGGATCTACCCTGCAGCGCTGGTCACCCTGACCAGGTACCACAGGTGGCGTCACGAATAAACTGTATATACTTTAATCCCCTGTAAATATCCCACATTTGAGGTGAGCCCAGGGCCACGGACCGAGCTGCGCTACCAGTGACATCCCCCATTGAAGTCAACGGGCTCGGTGCCGAGTACCCCACAGGCCCTGGCTGTGCGACTCAGTCGCGCCCGGCCGGACGCGACCAATCAGCAACAGGCGCAGGGAGTGGTGCAGGCACGCCCCTCGGATACCCGACTGCGGCCTTAGCAACGTCACAGGGACTGTCACAGAAACTGTGTTAGAAAGCAAATGGAGGGGAAAATGAGCAAATGGAGGGGAAAATAATTATTGCGGCGTGATTTATTTAAATACAATTAGATATTCATGTAATAGTTTATATATTTTGATGATCTGTTTAATAATTTAGTTCAGTTTTATTAAGTTCTATGAGCAATAACATTTAATGATAATGTATATATTTTACATGGAAAATCCTGTGTATTCATTGCAGTATTCCCAAATCTTCTATAAACAAAGTACATACATATTCTAGAATACCCAATGCGTTAGAATCGGGCCACCATCTAGTAAATAAATATCTAGGGAGCAGAGGAAAGGGCAATAGCGTGTTATCAAGTTAGAAAAAGGAATAAAATAAAGGTTTTCCTAACCTGATGAGATTGTGTTCACACAATGAAATTAAAGCATGAGATCCTAGCTGCTATAGGTCCACGTGTCATCAGACACTGCTGCAGGTCCACGTGTCATCAGACACTGCTGCAGGTCCACGTGTCATCAGAGTAGAGATTCTGCATAGGTAAGAGAGGTTTTGTGTCGATCCCACGTTGCTGTTAGGTATAATTGTAGATCCAGGCACACATAAATGGGTTTGCGGTTTTTTGTCTATGTATGTCGAAATATACACACTTCTTCCTCAGGACAAAAAATACATAGTTCAAAACTCATAGTCATATAAAAAATACAAACTTATTCATGTGTACACAGATCTATGACTATACCTAACAGCAGCGGGGGATCTCCACAAAACCTCCCTTATGTGAATAAATAAGCGGCACAGTGACATTTTGGCCATTTGGATAGTCATGAAGAATGTCATGAGAAAATGACCTATTGTTGAAACATTTTTTTATTAAAAAAAAATGTGTATTATATATATATATATATATATTATATATTGTTAGGGTTCGAGTTCCCGCTGCTGCACAAGGGGAGTCTCGAACCAGTCCCGCTGCGGTCCCCCATCCATCTCCGTCCGTCCGCAGTGGAACTGCTCAGCAGAGACGTCGGTCCCAGCGTCTTGGCCATTCCAATACTGTGCAGAGACTTGCTGCTGCCCCTCCTGGATCTTCTATTATAGCCAGTGCTGGAGCAGACGTCTTTGGGATGAAGTCCTGCGTTTCCCATTCTGAGCATGCCAGGGTAAGATCTCTCATTGGAGATCAGGGGTCACATGTTTAGGTACTGCAGCAGCTCTTATTGGTCCGCCAGGAAGGTCCTGAAACTACATGTGTTTTGGAACAGTTTCTCATTGGTCCTTTTTCTGGCAGGTACTGTAGCTGTTACTATAAAAGGGTGGCATGGCTGGGCTGCCATTCGCTAGTATCAATTGCATTATGTGCTTTGCGCCAGTGTGATCATGTACGCATGTGGTTAGGGCTCGGCTGAAATAAGCCCCTAGAATACTGGCTTCTCCGGTGAGGAGATTTGGATGCACGTGGTTAGGGCTTGGCTGAAATAAGCCCCTAGAATACCGGCTTCTCCGGTGAGGAGATTTGGATGCACGTGGTTAGGGCTTGGCTGAAATAAGCCCCTAGAATACCGGCTTCTCCGGTGAGGAGATTGCTTGATTGCGTTTGTTGTCTGCATGATCACGGACTGCTATCCACACAGCAGTTATCTGTGTATCCCTGTGAGTCTAACAGGACACAGTCTTTTTCTCAGCGGCTCTGTGACGCAACAGGGCTCGCTTTATAACGCTGGTTCAGCGCCCTAGCGTTTTACTTTGCGGCTCACTGAAGTTAAGTGAGTTTCTACTTACCACCATATAGCGCTGTCGCATTCCCGTTAGGGGCTCTGGGGATTAACAGAGTTCGCACTAACTGCCACAGCGCGCTACGGCGTTTATTTTAGCGACTCTGCGGGATAACAGAGTTCGCTACTTTTGCCATCTTACTAGCAGCGGGCTTCGCCTGCACGGTGGACCCCGGGCTGCGAACGCACCTCTCTACAATATCTATTAGGTGCGTTCCGCAGACCCTAACATATATATATATCTATATATATATATATATATATACTATATATATATACATTTTGCCAATGATTTCTTTCTTTATATAACACAACGCATTAAAATTAAGAATGAGAATTCTTGCAATTTTCACGCTGGCTATATGGGCTATTTTCTAACTTCCTGTTGTTTCAGGTGTTGTCATATGCAACAGTTGTGGACTTTTATATTTGTGTGAAGGAGGACTTTATGCTGACCTGACAGTAGATGGCGATGTTGTGTAATGTTTCCTTCTTTAATGTATTGTATAAGAATTAGTCTCTTGTTAGTTTCACTTTCGTTTTGTTCCTGCTTGCTGATGCAATGCTGTAATGACTGTGCATTATTCTTTTACCTCATGTTCAGAGAGTAAACGCTTGTTATCCCATGCAACTTGCTCTGTGAAGTTTCCTCTGCATGGTGTGGATTCAGAAGCTGTGCAACATCAGGAAATCCACAAGACCATGTCTCTTGTATTAACGCATCTAATGAGCGTGTGCAAAGGTCAATGTGAAGCAAAGGGGAGCAGGGTCAGTTGTGACATCACTATTGTGAAAAGTGGATACTGTTTTATTAGCTGTGTGTAGAGATGTTACCTGTCACATTTATCCTGCCTCTGAAGATAAACAGCCAGCTGACAGGACCAGAAGTTAGAATCTGAAATAGCCCAATGGTCACTTTGAAAATTGTAAGACTACTAATGTTAATTTTTTTAATGGAGATGAAAAAAAGTGCCAAAAGATTATTAACAATACATGAATCGCAAAAAAAATTATTTAAACAATTGGCAATTTTTGGTTGACGAATTGTCTTTAAGTGCAGGGCCAGCTTATTATGGTTACAGAGGTCGGTAAGTGGCCATGTACGTAAATGCCTGGAGGCATAAATCATTTTTAGTCAATCCTGTGACAATTATCCTAACTTTTAGAGCCTTGTTTGAGGACGAGTCACAACTTTTTGGGGAGTCCTGGCTTAAAACTTAACCAAACATTTTTTTTTCTGCCTGATATAAAGCATTTTTGCCACTGAAGCAGTTAAATCACAACATATCTAAAAGTTAAAAAAACACATAAGCTACAGCATTAAACTTATGTTTCCGCCTATTCATCACAACTTAAAAATATTATTCAGAGAGCAAGAGATGGAGGAGTCATCACTAAACAATTGGCGGAGGCACTTATAATAGATGAACCAACTGTGGCCACCTTCTATCTCTTGCCCAAGGTCCACAAGGACGCGCGTTCCCCTCCAGGGCGTCCTATTGTTTCAGGAAAGAATAATTATTTAGAGAATGTGAGCTGTTGGATAGATTCCAAATTACAACCGCTAGTTGAAACTTTACCTTCCTTTTTGAAGGATACGGGTGAATTCCTTAGAAGGGTAGATGGGTTACAGCTTGACAGTGACACAATGTTGGCTACGGCCGATGTTGAATCGCTTTATACTAGCATCAGGCACATAGATGGCCTCAAAGCGATTGAATTCTTTTTGTCCACATCTACCCTTCCATTAGAAATAAGACAATTAATTATGGAATTATTGGAATTCGCCCTATCACATAATTTTTTCATCTTCAAAGAGTCCTTCTACCTGCAGCTCCAGGGGACAGCAATGGGGGCGTCTTATGCGCCCGCCTATGCTAATCTCTTCATGGGGCTGTGGGAGAGGGACCTTCTCCTGTCAGATCGGGTGTCATCAATGTACCGTGTCCTCTCCTGGACGCGCTACATTGATGACATATTCCTGATCTGGCAGGGGTCTGTGGGGACCTTGAGGAGTTCATGGAATTTTTGAACACGAACGACCGAAATATTAGACTTACCTTCATGGTAGATTCTAACGCAATAGAGTTTCTTGACGTCAAGATTAAGAGAGACGATCGTGGTGAGATCCAGACCATCAAATTCCGCAAGACCACTGCCTCAAATATGTTGTTGCATGCCTCCTCCTCTCACCCTAGGCATATTATTCAATCCGTCCCTACGGGACAATTTCTGCGAATACGCAGACTCTGTTCCACTGAGGATGACTTCCTCAAACAATCAGAGGATCTTAAGAATCGTCTTCTGGAGCGTGGATACAGTAGACGCATGATTAAAAAAGCGTTCAACAGAGCCAAACACTCACCTAGACAGGATCTCCTCTACAAGACTCAGAATAGGGAAGATAAAGAGATTGTGAGATTTATTACGAACTATCACTCACAATTCCCTCTAATGAGAAAAATTTTAGAGAAATCCTGGCATATTTTGAGAGCTGATCCGGTCCTGTCTAGATTCCTCCCCGAGAGGGTCGCTGTCACACCACGGAGGTCACGTAATTTACGCGATATGTTAGTACACAGTCACTATGTGGGTCTTCCACATAGGACTTTTTTGGATGACATGGTAAGAGCAAAAGGCTGTACTTCTTGTGGCCGATGTGTGGCTTGTCGCAATGTTCAACAATCTGACACTTTTTTCAATTCTTCGAAGACACCACCTTTAAGATTGAGAAACGGATCACCTGTAATAGTACCAATGTCATATATTTTGCCACGTGTCCTTGTGACAAGATTTATGTGGGGATGACTACACGTCAACTAAAGGTGCGTGTCAGAGAACACGTCCTGGGGATTATTGCGGCAGCCACACAAGAAGAGATCCATCTTCTAAAGACAATTCCACGTCATTTCAAGACCTTTCATGGATGTGACGGCGACCTCTTTAAAGTGAGGGGGATTGATATGATTGATGTTAATATTCGGGGTGGTCGGGTCTCGAAAAGATTGGCTCAGCTAGAATCCAAATGGATCTGGCGATTAGACACTGTACAACCCAGGGTTTAAATGAACATCTCAGCTATGCTCCTTTCCTATGATTACCTGCCTGTATTGGAGTGGATGTCGCTTGGCACCCTCTTTTAATTGTTTTTAATATTTGCTTTATTTTCATTTTTATTAATGTTGTCCTTTTTGTGCTCCAGCTTTCCAACATTATAACAGTTTGTCATATCAGATGAACAAGAAAACACTATTGTCAAGGTCGTGATTATGAGAATTCCTCCATTACATCAAAGTCTCAATGTCTTCCAGCAACTTTATATTCCAGCAATTGTCAATCCGGAGTCACTGCCACAGACAAGTGCGGTCTAGATATTTGTATATATTATGTGTTAGCATATGTGTATTTTATGTATGAGGCTGTATTCAATTTTGGGAGCTGCCTCTATTATATTGAAGTTTAAATATCTCCCACTAGTTATGTATTCCAGGAGATGTCATTCTGAACCTTTGCTACAGAACTATGGGGTTTTTGATATAATTGTTAACATACGTGTATTCTACAGATGAGACTGCATTCACCTTTGTGAGTAGGCGGTGCCCCCTGCTGGCACGCACACGCTGTCATTCATGTGTACGCCGCCCCTTGGCTTTCGGCGTCTGTGGGCGGTGATGGGTTACTCCGCCTACCGCTGTGACGCCGACGCTGTGGGACGTCGACTCAGGATGACGACGTGCGCGTCATCTGAAGCGGGAGACCGCACTTCCTGGTCACAGCCCCTGTGGCCTGTGACGCAGTCGGGGGAAAGATCATTACACTTAAAGGTATTTAAGGAGCGCATGCAAGGAGGTGTGTGTGCCCCCTGAAGAAGGATCGGACCGAAACGTGCGTTGGGGTGCGCACACACACCCCCTCTTGCCCTCATATCATTCATGCCGTGTTCCTGAGCTGCTAGGTAACATTTACTATTTTATTGATTAGTTATGATATACCCGGTCTCCTAATATAGGTAATGTGCATTGCACTTATGTTGGCATTTTTCACATGATAGGGTTTCCTCTTGCAGCTGGTATCGGCGCCCTAGTTGTTACTTTACACAATGGCCCGGTAATTATGTGTGGGATTGAGCCCCACGGTGCTGAGGCAAAGTCTGCGATTCTTTGTAACCTATTATTCTTGGTATTTCACCTATATCCATTCATGGGCTTTTGTAATTTTGCAATAAATATATTCTTTGTATTGAGGGTTCGTGGGGGTGGTGTGCCCCTTATCGTATTTTAACTTTGTGTGCCGGGCGTACATTCACCCCGGGTGTTGTTTAGTCTCTTGCCACATTTAACTTGTTGTCGTTTTGTATTAATAAATAAATATTTTTGCTTATATATATGGACTAGTACATCTTTTTTCCACTATGTGGGCTGTTTCTCTATAGTCAACTGATGTGTCTATACATTCCATGTCCACTCCCAGTTTTCTCTTATTGAGTTTTTTATTATATATTATACTGGTATGTGGTGTTTCTGGTTTACTGTGATTTATCTAACCTTTACTGTGTTTTGCACAGATTTTTCAGCAGTCATGGATTTCAAAGCTAAGCATAAAACTTGGCTGTCTCAAATCGACCAAGTTTTTAGTGGTGGGAGCGACACGCCCACACAGGCAGGCGACCAGGGATGGGAGGACCAAGCCACCGAATGTCGCAATATGGTCATAAAAAGAACCAAAATTTGGTGGACCAGAGCTTTTTTACTTAAATATTTGGATAAGAAACTTATTCCCAGAGGTTTACGTGTACGTACTGTGCCCACTTTTCCAGTAGACGATGGGGACATTAGGTCAAGATGGGAGGAGGATGCAATGACTGTTCAAATAAATTAATGAGATTGCTGTGTGAACTCAATACCAAAATTATTGTGGAGTTGGAAGACAAAATTAGTGAAATTGAGGATAATTTAAAAATAAAGGGTACACCGGAGAAACTGCAAGGTTTTAATAATCAGTTGTATAAGGATATCGATGGTATTGTGAAGAAGATTCACAACACTCAAGCCATTAAACTGAATCGTGACCTAGGGGACTATCAGAACGACACAGTTTATGCATGGAGAAAACCTAATATTAAAGGTCATCCATTGGCACGATCTGAGTTGGGTTCATCAGTATCATCTATTAGTGATCAATCTGAATGTTCTGATGTACATATGGTCACAAGATCTGGAGCTAGATCAAAAAGACCAAGAAATGGCAATTTCCATCCTTACAGACGTCAAGATTTCAGATCATCTGAATATCATAATTCTGATAAGAAGGTAATCAACCTTAGCACACATGTACTATCTAATGCGGATTTAATACTTTTGAATAAAGGTTTATCCTTCTCTCCCGCGGCATCGTTTGATGCCTTTTCTGCCACGAAGGATCTACATTTATTCGCTCGTTCATTGTGGTTTAAAAAATATTTTTTTGATTCTGATCTCCATGAAATGTTCCCCACAGAGGAAGAACAACTAGCTATAAGAACACTTGAAGAACTATCCAACGAACATAATGAAACCGAAGGAGGTAAGATTCCTTCCTCCATACAGGTTCGCTCAAAGAAATTTCCTCCATTCTCTTCCTGTCCGAATCTGGACCTGTTTGTACAGATTGTGTCCAAGGAATTTCTTACTATTCCAAGACATATTTATCATGACAATCTGTCAAATGAGGAACGGAGGAGGCTGCGCGTCCTTGTGGAGTTACCTGATGTGGTGTTCAAACAGGCGGACAAGGGTGGTAATATTGTGATATGGCCCAAGGAAGGGTATGAAAAAGAGGCATATCGACAGTTAAATGATGGCACATGCTATAAAAAACTTACCTTTAATCCCTTGTCCGCCTATTCATCACAACTTAAAAATATTTTTCCAGAGAGCAAGAGATGGAGGAGTCATCACTAAACAATTGGCGGAGGCACTTATAATAGATGAACCAACTGTGGCCACCTTCTATCTCTTGCCCAAGGTCCACAAGGACGCGCGTTCCCCTCCAGGGCGTCCTATTGTTTCAGGAAAGAATAATTATTTAGAGAATGTGAGCTGTTGGATAGATTCCAAATTACAACCGCTAGTTGAAACTTTACCTTCCTTTTTGAAGGATACGGGTGAATTCCTTAGAAGGGTAGATGGGTTACAGCTTGACAGTGACACAATGTTGGCTACGGCCGATGTTGAATCGCTTTATACTAGCATCAGGCACATAGATGGCCTCAAAGCGATTGAATTCTTTTTGTCCACATCTACCCTTCCATTAGAAATAAGACAATTAATATGGAATTATTGGAATTCGCCCTATCACATAATTTTTTCATCTTCAAAGGGTCCTTCTACCTGCAGCTCCAGGGGACAGCAATGGGGGCGTCTTATGCGCCCGCCTATGCTAATCTCTTCATGGGGCTGTGGGAGAGGGACCTTCTCCTGTCAGATCAGGTGTCATCAATGTACCGTGTCCTCTCCTGGACGCGCTACATTGATGACATTTCCTGATCTGGCAGGGGTCTGTGGGGGACCTTGAGGAGTTCATGGAATTTTTGAACACGAACGACCGAAATATTAGACTTACCTTCATGGTAGATTCTAACGCAATAGAGTTTCTTGACGTCAAGATTAAGAGAGACGATCGTGGTGAGATCCAGACCAACATATTCCGCAAGACCACTGCCTCAAATATGTTGTTGCATGCCTCCTCCTCTCACCCTAGGCATATATTCAATCCGTCCCTACGGGACAATTTCTGCGAATACGCAGACTCTGTTCCACTGAGGATGACTTCCTCAAACAATCAGAGGATCTTAAGAATCGTCTTCTGGAGCGTGGATACAGTAGACGCATGATTAAAAAAGCGTTCAACAGAGCCAAACACTCACCTAGACAGGATCTCCTCTACAAGACTCAGAATAGGGAAGATAAAGAGATTGTGAGATTTATTACGAACTATCACTCACAATTCCCTCTAATGAGAAAAATTTTAGAGAAATCCTGGCATATTTTGAGAGCTGATCCGGTCCTGTCTAGATTCCTCCCCGAGAGGGTCGCTGTCACACCACGGAGGTCACGTAATTTACGCGATATGTTAGTACACAGTCACTATGTGGGTCTTCCACATAGGACTTTTTTGGATGACATGGTAAGAGCAAAAGGCTGTACTTCTTGTGGCCGATGTGTGGCTTGTCGCAATGTTCAACAATCTGACACTTTTTTCAATTCTTCGAAGACACGCACCTTTAAGATTGAGAAACGGATCACCTGTATAGTACCAATGTCATATATTTTGCCACGTGTCCTTGTGACAAGATTTATGTGGGGATGACTACACGTCAACTAAAGGTGCGTGTCAGAGAACATGTCCTGGGGATTATTGCGGCAGCCACACAAGAAGAGATCCATCTTCTAAAGACAATTCCACGTCATTTCAAGACCTTTCATGGATGTGACGGCGACCTCTTTAAAGTGAGGGGGATTGATATGATTGATGTTAATATTCGGGTGGTTGGGTCTCAAAAAGATTGGCTCAGCTAGAATCCAAATGGATCTGGCGATTAGACACTGTACAACCGCAGGGTTTAAATGAACATCTCAGCTATGCTCCTTTCCTATGATTACCTGCCTGTATTGGAGTGGATGTCGCTTGGCACCCTCTTTTAATTGTTTTTAATATTTGCTTTATTTTCATTTTTATTAATGTTGTCCTTTTTGTGCTCCAGCTTTCCAACATTATAACAGTTTGTCATATCAGATGAACAAGAAAACACTATTGTCAAGGTCGTGATTATGAGAATTCCTCCATTACATCAAAGTCTCAATGTCTTCCAGCAACTTTATATTCCAGCAATTGTCAATCCGGAGTCACTGCCACAGACAAGTGCGGTCTAGATATTTGTATATATTATGTGTTAGCATATGTGTATTTTATGTATGAGGCTGTATTCAATTTTGGGAGCTGCCTCTATTATATTGAAGTTTAAATATCTCCCACTAGTTATGTATTCCAGGAGATGTCATTCTGAACCTTTGCTACAGAACTATGGTTTTTTTTAATATAATTGTTAACATACGTGTATTCTACAGATGAGACTGCATTCACCTTTGTGAGTGGGCGGTGCCCCCTGCTGGCACGTGCACGCTGTCATTCATGTGTACGCCGCCCCTTGGCTTTCGGCGTCTGTGGGCGGTGATGGGTTACTCCGCCTACCGCTGTGACGCCGACGCTGTGGGACGTCGACTCAGGATGACGACGTGCGCGTCATCTGAAGCGGGAGACCGCACTTCCTGGTCACAGCCCCTGTGGCCTGTGACGCAGTCGGGGGAAAGATCATTACACTTAAAGGTATTTAAGGAGCGCATGCAAGGAGGTGTGTGTGCCCCCTGAAGAAGGATCGGACCGAAACGTGCGTTGGGGTGCGCACACACACCCCTCTTGCCCTCATATCATTCATGCCGTGTTCCTGAGCTGCTAGGTAACATTTACTATTTTATTGATTAGTTATGATATACCCAGTCTCCTAATATAGGTAATGTGCATTGCACTTATGTTGGCATTTTTCACATGATAGGGTTTCCTCTTGCAGCTGGTATCGGCGCCCTAGTTGTTACTTTACACAATGGCCCGGTAATTATGTGTGGGATTGAGCCCCACGGTGCTGAGGCAAAGTCTGCGATTCTTTGTAACCTATTATTCTTGGAATTTCACCTATATCCATTCATGGGCTTTTGTAATTTTGCAATAAATATATTCTTTGTATTGAGGGTTCGTGGGGGTGGTGTGCCCCTTATCGTATTTTAACTTTGTGTGCCGGGCGTACATTCACCCCGGGTGTTGTTTAGTCTCTTGCCACATTTAACTTGTTGTCGTTTTGTATTAATAAATAAATATTTTTGCTTATATATATGGACTAGTACATCTTTTTTCCACTATGTGGGCTGTTTCTCTATAGTCAACTGATGTGTCTATACATTCCATGTCCACTCCCAGTTTTCTCTTATTGAGTTTTTTATTATATATTATACTGGTATGTGGTGTTTCTGGTTTACTGTGATTTAGCATTAAACTTGAATATTATTAAACTTTGCACCACCAGCTGTTCTTCCTTTTAATAATTTTGTTCGACAACAGGACAGAGCATTCCTAAAATAAATGCGCAACTCTACAGAACATGGAAAGTTTACGCTGTACACAAAAAGTCCTTTATTAACACTGCCCATGATCCCTGGATACTAGTGGAAAACAGGCTTAAAAGTCACACAGGTTTGTCTAATCCCATTTTAATTGAGAGCCCATTCACTCATTATATTAACTCTGGTGGCCCCTAGGGAAATTGCAAAATTCTACTACATATGTGTTTTAACACAACCTAATTACAAAATTTATGCTCATTTTTATTTTATAACCCAATCTTATAGTATATTTTTATAGAAAAAAAATATATATATAAGCTCAGGGGGTGAAAAAAGTATTGAACATGTCACCAATTTTCTAAGTAAATATACTTATGAAGGTGCTATTGACATGAAATTCTCACAAGATGTCGGTAACAACTCATCCATTCCACACAAGCAAGAAATCAAATCAGTTATGTATAATAATGAGAAATGACACAGGGAAAAAGTATTGAAGAAATGAAGAAAGAGAGGTGCAAAGAGCCATGGAAAGTCATGATACCGGCTGAAATCTATCAGCAATTAAACAGCAATCCTGCCACTTAGTGAAAAATAATATCAGCTGGTTAAACCAAGGTATCACACAAGAAACAACTCATGATAGGTAAAACCAATGAGCTGTTTCAAGACCTTTGCATCCTTATTGTTGCAATACATACTGATGGCATTGGTTACAGAAGAATTTCTAAACTACTGAAGGCTCCAGTGAGTACTGTTGGGGCCATAATATGAAAGTGGAAAGAACATCATTTCCCCTTAAACCAGAAACGACAAGGTGCTCCCACAAGATTTCAGACAGAGGAGTGAAAATAATTAGCAGAAGAGTTGTCCAAGAGCCAAGAACCATCTGAGGAGAGCTACAGAAAGACTTGGAATCAGCAGATATAATTGTTTAAAAAAATATATAAATAATGCACTCAACCTCCATGGCTCACCACGCAAAAACTCCATTGCTGGAAAAAAAATCATGTTCAAGAGCATTTAAAGTGGGCTCTACAATATGTAGATAAGCCTGTGAAATACTGGGAGAATATAGTCTGGTAAGATGAGACTAAAATTCAACTCTCTGAATGCCATAATACACATCATGTTTGGAGACCAAAAGGCACTGCATATCTCCCGAAAACACCATACCAACAGTGAAGTTTGGAGGTGGGAGAATCATGGAGCAGGCGTGTTTTTCAGCATACGGCACTTCCAAACTTCATATAACTGAAGGAAGGATGAATCGATAAATATACCAAGACATTCTTGATAAAAATCTGCTGCCATCTACCAGGATGATGAAAATAAAATGAATGTGGACATTTCAACAAGAGAATGATCCCAAATACACAGCCAAGAAATCTCTCAATTGGTTTCAGAGAAAGAAAATAAAGCTGCTAGATAGAATGGCCGAGCCAATCACCGAGCCTGAATCCATTAGAAAATTTATGGATGGAACTAAAGCTCAAAGCTCATAGAAGGAGCCACGAAAGAAAATTTGGATTGGATGGGTTGTTATCGAAATCTGGTGAGAATTGAATGTCAATAGCTTCTTCAGAAATATATATCCTGTACTTAGAAACTTGGTGATGTTTTCAACCCTACAGGAGAAAAGGGTAATAAGAAATATGGCATCAACTTGTAGTTAGATGTCTCAGAACAGGCCATGCTGACATTCAGCTACTCATCCTGGAAGTGAGGACTATTGTGAGGACTCACGTAAGGGTTAGTTTTTGCAATTTCTCTAATTCTAACCCTTGCCTGAGTCCTTACTATTGTCCTCACTTCCTGGATGGTAGCTGAATTTCCTAATTCTCTTTAATCCGTTATGTTGACCTGTCCCCCCAGTTATTAATTATATATGTATCCCTAAGAGAAGGATCCAACTGAGTATACATTAAGCCAAGCAATGTTGGGTTCAAGAGCGCTCTGCTAGGCTTATTAAGTCCCTTTAAATGATGCAGGCATCACAATGACAGCGAAGAGCATTTGCAGAAGACAGAAATGGCCAGGCGAAGTGTGAAGGTTTGGGAGCAAGGAATCAGTTATTTTCCTGGGGGTGCCACTTAACTTTTGGGTTTAACATGGCAAAGTCACTATTAGCTTTCAGGAGCCTCATGTGTAGCACCTAACCTTTGTGGGTCACTATCTGCAACTCTTATTTTCATGGTCATCATCAATGTGGCACTATTTTCCAGGGAGACAGTACTATTATAAACATTGGGCACCATATGTGGCACTATTACATTTTGGGCCACTAGCGCTCTATTTTACAGGCTTCATTGTATGGTAGTGATACTTTCAGGTGATAATATAGCACTTTTTTCAGGGGCACACTGTATGGCACTTTTATATTCACAATGTGTGATGATTTACAATGAAAAGACCAGTTTCTTGCGGTATTATAATTCCGGGACATAGTATGGGATTTTATTTTATTCATGGTCACATTGTGTGTGGCACTATGAGGATTTTGTCTTATTAATTTAAGGATGTGAAAAAGTGAAGTGCCAATTGGCAAATTCTGCAGAGATAGAAGTGTACAGGAGAAATCATCATGCTGGTGTGGGCTGGATAAAGAAGAAAAGGAAAGTGAGCAACTACGATCAAAGAAGACGTCATCTATAAATTACTGAATGTCATAGTTTATTCTGTCTCTGATTGGGTTGGATTGATGCTGAATCCATTTACACACACAATATGTCATACCATTCTAGCTTGTGACATAACTCTTAGCATACCATTGTTCAGGTCATATTCGGAGCTGTAATCACACATGGCACTAACGTATACAGCAAGGTTTAAAATGATTTTGCAATACTTGTTCAGGTACTGTACTTATGTTTTGAGCTTTGTTCTGGCATTGTATTTATTTCCTGAGCTATGTTCCTGTACTGCTTTTGTGTAGCCCAGCTACGCAGGCACACATGAAAATCCAGGAAAGTGCACTGGAAGGTAACAGCCAAAGCTTGATAACCATTCACTCATGTCACTCACATTTAGACACACCCATAGGGGTATATAAGTTTGGTGGGTGTCATCATAGAGTCAGTTTTGAGTCAGTTTTTAGTTTGTTTCCTGTCTTCGGACAGAGGAGTCATCTTCCTGTCTTAGGACAGAGATTGAGTCAGATTGGTTTCCTGCTGAGTTCAGGGCAGAGACTTCAGCCGCCTGTCCCAGGACAGTGAAGTTCAGTCGACAGAGGTCCTGGACTAGGAGAATACTGAGAGCTGCTCATCGAGCCCAAACAGGGAATCTGTGATTCGACTTCTATGCAGCAGTGCTTATGTTAAGAGCGGAAAGCAGGGCGAAGGGCACAGTGGAGAAGACAGAGCAGTGCCTTAGGTATTGGATTACCTGCACTAAATCACCGGTCACTGGGGACCGAAGCGTCATTATTGTTTCAGGCATAGTGACAAGAAAACCAGAGGCATCTGGACTATAGGTCGCAGAGTGTAGCCCAAAGCGTCAATACGTAACCGGAGTCAGGTGGAACAGGGACTTTGAGCCTGATCAGCAAAAGTAAGGACTTAGTTTCATCATTAGAAGGCTCCATCACAATGTTGGCCGGGCAGTACAGCTATTGAGACAGCTGGAGAATTTAGAGTTAACTTCGCTTCAGGCAAGTTGGACTCACATTATATGGAAGTTAAGGAGGCCTCTAACCTGCTCGGCTGCTACCTGAAAGTGCACTCTCCACCCCGACCAGCTTCCCGGGACCGGCTTGAACCATCATCAGTAAAAGGTATGAAAAGAAGCTGCATTGTGTTTGGCTGAATTATTACTACACCCTGCATCATCACTTCCATAGACTTCCAGGGACACGTCTCACCTGTGGGAGACTTACTACCAAGCTGCCCCATAACATCCCCTGTGAAGACCCTTACAGCAGCGCTGGTACAAATTACCAGAAACCACAGGTGGCGTCGCGAACTACCCTAATAATCCCCTGTAAATACCCCCCCATCGCATTGACTGCCAGGGCCACGGACCGAGTCACCGCTACCAGTGACAACTCCCATAGATGCCCATGGGCTCGGCTCCGAGTACCCCATAGTCCTGGTATCCACAATTGTGGTGCGAGTCAAACACTTTTATATCATGAGCTTTGTTCTGGTGCTATATTTTTACGCTGAGTTTGGTTTTGATTTTGTGCTTAATTGATGAGCTTGGTTCTGTTACTATATATTTGAAGAAATAATAATATTATAATGTTTTGTTTTACTATTACGAACTAGTTTCTGTAGTAATTTTCTTTCCAATTTGTAGTTGAGAGAATAGCTACACAGCTTTAAGCTATCTATTGTATAGTGTCAACCTAAGAGACCCCGAGAAGAGTAGTCTCTAACCTATGTCTCTCAAGCTGTTAGGCGGTGTCTAGGCATGTTGGGAGTTATTGTTTTGGAACAGTCAGAGGGAAATAGGTTGGAGGCCACTGCCCCAAACCATTCCTTGGGGGGACAAAAGAACAAGGAAAGGGACAAAGAAATCTGATCTGCAAAGACTATTCCGAGTCTATTTTATGAAAGGTCGCCCTGACATAACTTGATTAAAGGTTTTATTATACATTTCTAACTAATCAGATCCTAATTCTGTTATATTGCAAAATATATCCCTATTCCCTGATGCATAAAGTAGTCATTTCATCATCCATGCAACACGACTGCAACCCTTCCCCTTCTATAATAAAATGCTGAAGATCAGTAGGAATTTACACTTTGAGCCTTGGAGCTCTTCAAATGTCAAATTCCACCTTTTAAGGAAGCCTAATGCTGATCATTATGTTGAAAGAATGAATTGAAATGAGAATAATGATCCACTCCAAATTTTAGTAAATTTACTCATTTTTAAAGGTGTTTAAAAATGGACTTCCATTCTGACAAGTCATATAAATGCCAGGTATCCTAAAGGTACATTAAATGGTCTTCCAGGCTTAAGATATTGATGACCTATACTTATAGGTCATCAGTATCAGATCAGTAAAGGTCTGACAGCGGCACCATCAAGATCAGATCGGTAGAGGTCTGACAGCCGGCACCCTCTCACATCAGATGTTTTCAGATATGGCGGTGACCAGATGTAAATAGTGGACAGAGGTAAACTCTATTAACCATTCCCGAGAACTGAAGCTTAGCTACTATTCACTTCAATAGCAGCTGAGCTGCAGAATCTAAGAATGGCCTCTACACAGTCTACAAATTTGTGCTGTTTTGCCTCATCCACTTTTAATGTCTGAATGCCAGAAGAACAGAAAACAGCCAATCGATGAAGGTATTGATGAACTTTCTGGGGATACCTCATCAATTTAGAATTCCTAGAAAACCCCTTTAACTATGACAGATAAATCTCAGATAAAAAATTGCATTATCACAGTTAAGTCTAATTTAAAGATAATCTGGCACAAGGTTTCTGTTGCCCCATGAAACAGCAGCAAAACTGTGTAAGAAACCCTGATTCTTATGCTGGGTAACTTACTGGGCTAATCACTATTTTATGTACTTCAGCTCTGCTTGTACTCTCAGTGATGATTTCCTGCTATGTAGTCCCTGATATTCATTAGCTCTTTCTATCTTAGCTGCACACCACAGACTAAAAGCTTTCTGCCTATGCACAGGGTAGACAGAAAGCTGTCAATCAATGACATGAGCTGACTTTGCCGTAGATCATCACCGAGAGGACAAGCAGAGCTGCAACAGATAAAACAATGATTTTATCATAACTACAGCAAGAAAACCAGTGAGTGACACATCGCTGGAATCAGGTTCTCTGTCTCCTATTTTACACTGCAAAGCATAAACTGGTGACAGATTCTTTTTAAGAAAAAATATTGCACATTGGCGAGTAGGGCCTTAAATTCAGTGATGACCTGTGCAAGAAATTACGTTACGATTCATTCTGTATATTTACTATCTTAATATGTACAAGTAACCATACCATATAGTGATTTTAAGGCAACTGGTCGTGTTTAAATGGGATCTGATCTGGAGGCAGGAGGGAGCTGATCAGATTCATGTACATTTTTTTGGGGAATGTATTAATAAACCTTGTACTGTGTTATTGAAATCTCTGGTGTTCTTATGCATGTGAGTCCAGTGGGCGGTCCTACGCAGTGATTGACAGTCATCGCTCTGTGACTGTGCTTCTAGAAATAGCTGTCAATCACTAGTAGGACCGCCCACTGGACTCATACACACAAGCACCAGGGATTTCAATGAATAAAATACAAGTTATACTGAATCTTTTCCATTAAATCTACATACAGTATCATTCTGCTCAGCTTCTCCTTCTTTATACTGTCCTGTCCACAAAATCAGACTGCATGTGTAACATGACAGGATTCCTCTAAGCTGCTTTCCAGGTTAGAATAGACCATCAATATCAGTTCAGTGAGGGTCTTATACTTGGCCCCACTGCTGATCAGATGTTTGATGTTAACATTGAAACAACTGCAGCGCTGGGATGTGCAGCCATGGACTCCTAAAGCAACGGATTAGCAGGGGTGCATAAGCTGGATCTGATATTGATGGTATACACTAATGAAAGGAACTAAATATTCTGATCTCAGGAAAAAAAATAATTATAAAGTCCAAACAGTATGGTGCACTAATAACAGCAAAATATGTAGGAAAAATAATGCTTCTATGCGTATTCCTAAATACAGATAAAAAGGTTCATAAAGATATAAAGTGCCAAATAATACCAGCCATGCAGAGCTCAAACAACACCAACACAATACCATTAAATATCATTTCTGTATGCATTATCTAATATTACTGCTACCATGTCAGATTAATTACATTTTACAATTAACATAAAGATGTGTTTTGGTCACAAGTCATTGGATGACAAGCCATCTGTGGCAGTTGACATGACTTACAATTCCCATATGTATTTATCCACCCCAACTAGAATCTCTGATGATTTTCCCTTGTAATGCTTACTGTCAATGTCAGTTGCATAATATAAGTCACTTATTAAATATGGATCTCAGCGTTGATAGTTTTAGAGTTCTAGAGTCTGGTCACAAGCAAAAGGGCAAAATTTGGCCAGTATTGCAGCCCGTTTGTTAAGTCAGAAGATAGTTACTGATATCATTGTATTTATTCGTATGAGTTACCAGAGGATAGTAATGCCGGACAAGTCTTTGACACAATGACAAGACATTCAAATGACTGGGTCCCGTTGGTTCAGTAAAAGAAATCCTATTTAGAGCCTTTAGACGAGTGTTTCTCAACTCCAGTCCTCAGGACCCACCAACAGGTCATGTTTTCAGGATTTCCTTAGTATTGCACAGGTGATAATTTTATCACCTGCTCAAGCATTAATTCCATCACCTTTGCAATACTAAGGAAATCCTGAAAACATGACCTGTTGGTGGGTCCTGAGGACTGGAGTTGAGAAACACTGCTTTAGACTTATCAAGAGTGTCTTATTCTAATGGGATCAGGCTTGAGCTGGCCCACAGAAGAACAGGAGAATCCTCTGGTGGGCCCCTGTGCATCAGTGGGTCACCACCCTCTTACTGGAGCAGTACCTGGCACAATATACTTGAATCACTATGTACAGACAGAGGCGGCTTCTTATTTATCTATCAATCTACCCAGTCCATTGTTATTGAAATTTGTGATTGAGGAGAATGTCATATTTGCATGTAGTTGAAAAGTGGGGTCCTGGAGTTGGTTACTGGTGGGCCCTTGGCACCCCAGTCTGTTACTGTATGGGATGATTTACAAATAACCGTCACCTTATTAATATGTCCTGTATGTACAATGAGTAGAGATAAGCAGATCTTTTGAAATTCAAATTTGCAGACTTCACCAAATTTTCCACAAAAATTAGATTTACAACAAAAATAAATTTGCGCAAATTTCAACACTCGAAACCTTGTAATTGCTCATAAAAAATGTAGCAGAGATGGTGTGGGAAATAGAGGACCACCTGGACATATGAACTTACATACTACAGAAGAGAGAAAAAGGACCCCGCTGATCATAGGAGCTTACACTCTATAACAGAGAGACGACCCAACTGATCATGAGAACTTGCACACTACAGGAGAGAGAGAGGACCCTGAAAACCACAAGAGCAGATGTAATTGCTGCTCAGGGGCACTTTGCTGACAGGGTCCGCCTCTCACCAATATAGAAGAAGATAGTACAGGTATGTAGATATGAATCTCCATGGGCCAGTCTAATATTTCTGCAAACACTACCATTTACCTTTTTTTTCGGATTATAAAGATGCATTTTTTTTCTCCCAAATTTTGGGGGAAAATGGGGGTGACCTTAAAATGCATATATACCTTTCCGGTACCGTTGCTACAGGCCGCAGGCTGGGATGAGGGGGTGTCCGGCGCTGCTGCAGGTGTCCGGCTCTGTCTCCGATGCTGCGGGTGCCTGGTGCTGCTGCCCGGAGCTGCTGTGGGTGTCTGGAAGTGCTACAGGTGTCTTCGGAGATGCGAGGGGCTCTGCCGACATTTTGTGAAAGGCCAGAGCCCCCCGCAGTTCCATGGTTTCCTGTGTCCGGCCATTTTACCAGACTCCAACACACAGGAAACCATGGAAGCGCGAGGGGCTCTGGCCTTTCACAAAATGTCGGCAGAGCCCCTCGCAGCTCCGGAGACACCTGTAGCACCGCCGGACACCCGCAGCAGCATCGGTCAGCAGCGCCAGACACTCCCGCAGCACCGGGCAGCCGTATCGGACAACTGCAGCAGCGCTGGAGACCACAGCAGCACCAGACAACCGCAGCGGCGCCTCATATTGGAACACCCCTTCATCCCAGCTTGCGGCATCACCCCACTCCTGCCTCCTCCAGCAGCGACCCTGGGACCCCGCTTCATCACAGCCACCACCCCGGTAAGCAATAAGACGCTTGGATTATAAGAAGCACCACCATTTTATATAAAAAAAAAATTCCTATTTTTCTCCTCAAAATTTGGGGTGCGTCTTATAATAAGGAGCATCTTATAATCAGAAAAATATGGCAGTTCCTCAGGTACAGAAAATTCTTTCCAGCATAAGCATGTAGTCTGTTGCTCACTGTTAATGTTTTTACCTTCCATGCTACAGGTCTTGTTTTTGAATCCTACAGAAAAACAGCTTGAAGAAAACAAACATAAACATGTATGTTCTGTATGTGTGTGTGTGTGTATATATATATATATATATATATAATATATATATTCATGGCCGAAAGTGTTGACACCCTTGAAAATGTTTCAGAAAATGAAGTATTTCTCCCAGAAAATTAATGCAATTACACATTTTGTTATACACATGTTTATTTCCTTTGTATGTATTGGAACAACACAAAAAAGCAAAGAAAAATAAGGCAATTTGAACATAATTTCACACAAAACCCCAAAAATGAGCTGGATAAAATTGTTGGTACCCTCAACTTAATATTTGGTTAAACACTCTTTGGAATAAATAACTGCAATCAATCACTTCCTATAACCATCAACAAGCTTCTTACACCTCTCAACTGGAATATTGGGACACTTCTTTTGCAAACTGCTCCAGGTCTCATATT